>CM034147.1:237984027-238301292 GCA_019776745.2 Taxus chinensis
AATGTGATAGGTTTGAATCCTCCTTCCCATTAAAATATATTTGGTAAAATGATTAATTGATCCTAATAAAACCCTAATTGAGGGACTTGGACTTGAATCTTGACAAGTAAACTGGAACATTAGGTAAAGGAAAATGGTTCCTTGTTATAAGTTTGGTACAAAGAATAGAAGAAATAAAACTATGTGAAAATAAAAAGAAGACTTCTACCATTTAACTTCTGTAGAAGTGAAAATAATTAATATTTCTGCCTATATAGAAAGGCGCGATATCATGCTAACATTAGTAGTGCTTCTAAATGATGCAAACATGTGATTTCATAATAGAAGGAAGATTTTAATTAGGAAAACTTGTAAGAAGAGTGCTTAATAAGTGAAACTATAACTTTTGAATTAATAGTTGATTTATAAAATGAGTAATATTTATGTTTATTAAGAGCAATGTATAATTGAACGCTTAGTTTTTCTGCCTACCAAGAATTGTGAAACACCTTATTGTTAGTGATGTGTTTTAATTGCGTACTACTCCCTTGTTCATAGAAGTATGTGATTTTACCTTGTAGGCATTTGAGCCGTTGTACCCTTGTTGCGTCGGAACTCGACAAGTGTGAGTTGTGACATTTTAGTATTGGGTTTTATCTCTTGATTTTTTTATAGAAAAGGAACCTTCTTGTGTGCAGATATAGTTCTTGGTGAACTAGGTTATTTATAAATTTAAGATAACATATGTTAAGGATATGACATAATTTTGGGAAGTTATCCTTTCCTTCTTACTTTCTTAAAACACCCCTTTGTGGTTGTTCCCTTTTTTCGTTAGGAGAAGAATGTGAAATTTTTTTTGTAAGTTATTACTCACATTTCGATACGATGCAATTCTGGATTGTATTTGGACCCCTCTTGTTACTTTTTCTTCTCTCTAGGTCCCTTGAGGTCTCTTTGGTGTTACGATTTATGTTTGTTCTCTCTTGATGCTTATTTCGAGCTTGAGCAGGATTTAAGATAAATAAATCCCATTGTGTTATGTAGAGTGAGTGGTGTCTCTTGTATTGATATGTTAGTTTCTAATGGAAACGTTATCTAAATGTTTGACATTTTTAAATCATGTAAATGTTGTGTGTTCAATTTTGAGTGTAAATTCATGTTATGGGAAAACGTGTGGTCATGACTTTTCTTCTCATCAATATTTTTCTTACGTGTTAACATATTTTGCTAATTCTTGTGTCTTGCTTGTTGTTAGACCCCGTCTTGTGCGATCTCCATTTGTGAGGCCTTTGAGTAGACATTTTTTCTCGTACAAATTGATGGTCATGGTTGTTTTTAGCTAGCCTTGTCTTGATAACGAACTTTGAAGCATAAATCAACCTTAATGGAAGCATTAACTTTGTTATTGAATTATCTTGTATCCATGGGAAAATATATGGTCATATTCAATTCCCGAAATTCTCCCTGCTATTCCTTTACTTGGTGGTTATTCTTGAGACTCCTTTGACCATTTCATGTTTTGATGTTACGTGTTGTACTTTGGTTGATCACGTAGAGTTACTCTATTGAATTAAAATTTTACAACCTCACTTGAAGAAAGTTTAGCACTATGTCTAGCATTCTCCTTTCTCCTTGTTTAAACTGCATTGGACCAGACTTGGGTTCTATAGACCCAAACTTGTTTGAAGCAAAGAAATTCCACAAAGGGTGTGATCCTATTTATTTTTCATTGTTCCCTACCTCTTTCTCCATGAATTCTGAGAGAAATTCAAATCTAAGGGGAGTGGGATGTAATGCCCACTCCTCTTCAACACTGATTGAACTATGTTATCAATTACAAATTGTGTATAATCTCAAACCTTGTTGTTGTACTCTAGTTAGCATACAAATAAAATGTGTAGGACATCATGATTACTATTGTGTTTTGGTTATTATTTTGATTATATGTTGTCCTTTGGACCCTTTTGGGCATTAAGGATAAGATAATTAGCTATAACAGTTGCATTTTCATAAATTGATTGTGATAGCATTACTCTTTGATATTGTTTTGTTTTATTTAATTTATCTCTCTGACTGGACACATAGACACTATTGTGCATTATTACCAGAAGATATTAATAAACAATTTTTTTTAACTCATTGTGATATGGAAGTCGAAGGATAGACATTATTGTTACTGAATTGATTAACTTTTGATAGACATTCAGTATAAAAGATAATGATGTGTTGTCAGTTTAGATATATGTTGATATTTCAAAAAAAAACCGTATTGATTTTATTACAATGTTCAAAGTTATTTTGTGATTTCTTTGATATTGGAGAATTGGTGAAATTTTGAATGAGTGAAAGTATTTATTAAATTATATGATTTAGTTTATTTACGATCTTAGTTGCAAACTGATGTATGAGTAGAATAGAAATGTTGAAAATTGGATTAATTGTTAAATTACTTGGTCTTAGTAATAGTAGTTATGATCTTTGATGTTGAAATTGATATTTTGATATAAGTGTTTTATTACTTCTGTAGACACCTAAAGTATGCTTACACTTAGCATTTCATCCAATTCAACCAATTGAAAACACTTTGTTAATTCACCCTTCTTCACTCCACTCTCAGATGCCCATTCATGACACCTTTTCGGTCGTATTCCTCTTATAATCAACTTATTTGGCTAATATCTCTCTTATTAGCTAATAATTCCTCCTTTTGACCATTTAGAACCTCCCTAGTTCTTTCTAGACCACTTCTATTGGCTTCGTAGGCTATCAATCAGTCATAATTGGTTATCCAGACCCCTCTCAACTCGCAATGAGTCTCTAATCACTTGATAATCAAAGTTTAACTAGCCTAAAGCCTAGTTAAGTAGCCTAAACCAAGCTTAGCTAAGCCTAAAGCATGTTTATCCTAATCTAATCCTAAAGTTCTTTTTAGAATTGTGTCCCACATGCATCCAAAGTTCAAACTTTTCCATTTGTTAAACTATAAATATAAGGCTAAGCTTACCCATTCAAACACACAACTTTACATAACACAAAACCAAAATAAGCCTAAGAAAGCTTAAGAGCTCATTTGGATTATCCACGCTAATAAGGCATTTGATCTTGGGTCATCCACCATTAAAATAGCTTCATCTTGCACCCATGTTATGTTAGAAATGGAATAGCTAAACTTGGCCATGTAGCCATTTAGTGAGATTAATTGACCCTCATGGAGTAAACAACAAAACTGAATGCTTAGATCCTTATTAGGCTCATTTTATTAAGCTTTCAAGAATAGAGGTTAATGATATTTTCTAGATTTCTTGTTTATTTCAAGTTTTAATACCTGCAAATAGGATTCCTTGCTCATTTCTTATCATATGGTCCATTGAGGGACTTTGCACAAAGCTTTGGGGTCTTGACCCATATCCATAGCTCTTTGTAAAATCTTTCATTGAACACAACTTCGACACCGTTAATATGGCCATGAGGCTAGAGGGGTATTGTGTGATTTTTGTAGGTAATTATATCACAACAACAAACTATGGGGGATAGGAGACCAGTAACGAAGGAATGTGGGGTATTGGCAACAAGTCACCATGACAACTTGTGTAATGTTGTTGTCTTGTTATTTATTATTAGGGGGTTCCAATGGGGGATGACCCCAATTGTGACCAAGGGTTTTTGTGTAGTTCTTTTCCTTTCTTTTATTTAATTTTGGTGCATGTGATTTAATTTGTGAAGTAATTCCCTTTTATCATTAATTCGTTTATGTGTCTTAATTCAGTGAACTAATGATATTATTAAGCTAATTATGGATGGGACAAAAATATTTCATTTATTAGATTAGATGGTTCTTTTATTTACGTGTTTTAATTTGAGTGTAAGTAACTTAAGTGTTGTACACTCTACCTCAGCTTGGAGACTCGGATTTGGCCTTAAGGGCCAATTTTGGAGGCTTTTGGGACAAGATAAGCTTGTCCCACACCTCTTAATTTCTTATACCAAGCATACCTATGGGTTGGGGGGTCAAAAATAGACCCCATTATGTGTTTTGGAAGGAAAACGGTGAGTTTTGATTGCACTTTCTTACATGTGTTTATTTTTTGTCCTTAAAGGGTGTAGGATGGAGTGGTGTGTGTAAGAGGTTTGTAATACCTCTTAGCTACAAAATTATTATGCCTTGGGGTATGGGTTTGACTTGGGTGATGTGGGATGGAAAAGAAATGATGTGGCATCCTACATGGAGCCACATCATCTCCCTCTCCCTCTTTTCTATTTATTGGAGTTTTTGGGATGTATTATGGGTTACTTACTCTTTTTTATGTAATTCTTGTAATTTTGGAGAGCTTGCTTGAGAATTGAGATTGGATTGAATGGTGGTTGCTTAGGATTTTGGAAGTCTTGGAGCTTGTTGTGTATTCATACTCTTCCTTTTTGAGGTAGATATCCACCTTTGTTTTTACCTTGCTATTTTGTTGTGGTCTTATCTGTAGATGTTGATTGTTATAGTCATCATGATTGTGGGAAATAGACTTGATTCTTAGGTTGTGGGAGAAATGGAAATGGGGGTAAAAACTTGAGGGAGGCATAAGAGAATTGTTTTGGGTTTTTTTGGAGGGAGCTGGGTTGGGATGTCCATCTTGTTGATAAATATGATTTGTTTTTATCTTTTTATTTCTTGAGGGAGGCATAAGAATAAGGGAGGCATAAGAGTGGTTTGATTTCTTGAGGGAGGCATAAGAGTGGTGTATCTTCTTGGTGGGAGGGATAAGAGAGTTGTGTATATTGTGATGGAGTTTTTGGAGGCTCATAGGTGGACACCAAATCCCTTGGGAGGCATAAGAAGAACCCCCATGTTCCTTTCTCCTCCATGGCTTTATCATGAAGCCTTTCTATTTTGTTATTTGTTGGTTGGTTGTACAAAAATTGGTATTGTGTTATTTCATTATTTTTCTTAATTGAATGGGTGTGTGGAAGCCATTTTTTTCAGTTGTCATGGTTTTCTAATAGCCCTCATTTCTTCCTTGTTGGGGTTCAGGGGCCAATGAGGAAGCAGGATTCTCTTCCTCATTTTAATATTTGGTTGGGTGGAGAGTGTTTCCTACTCCCACATTTTGTTATGTACTTTACATGATGAAAATGGTGAATTCAATGGACGAAGTGCTCTTGTTGGAGAAATACATATGGAGTTATAACTTGTGCTACTATTGATTTTACAATGTATGAAAGTTACAAATGGAACATTGGCTATAATCTTGTATGTTAATGGTTAGATGTTGTAAATGAGTTATTGGGACTTGCATTACTTAAAATTTTACTTATGTGCTATTACAAATCTGTTTTAAGGATATAATATTATTGGGTGGAAAGTGAAATTGGATCCTCTTACATTATTGAAAATGTTGTTAAATGGGAAAAGGAATTAAAAAGGATTATAATTCCATGTTTTACTTTCTTGTATCCAATTGATTGAGTAAAGATACTATAGATTCAATCCTACAATTGAGCCCCATTTTATTTGCAAAAGAAATTTTTCCTAAGTAGAGGAATTTATAACACTCCTAACTATACACTTACATTGTTCTTTAAATAAATTTAAAGTAATTTTTTATTTGAAATTGTCCAATGCATAAATTTGGACTCTTCCACATTTATCTAGGTGTATGTAAATTATATCCTTATAAATGTATAAAATCAAATTTATCCCCTCGCACTAAAGTACAACCTCATATATTAATGAAAAAATTATCCAATAAGTAAATCTATATCTTAATATTTTACAGGGATATATTAAGAATAAATATATCAATTGTATTTTAAATTTACAATATCAGGGTCTAAATATTATTAATAAATAATATTATATTCTTATTGTCTTAGCAAATATTAATATATACATAAGTATATAAATGAATTTTAATTTTATATATATTAATATGTACTAATAATAAAAATTAGAATTAAAATGTGACCCATTTGGAATCGGGAAAAGGAAAGGTATAATATTGTAATAAAGTTTACTAAAAGAAAAGAGAACAAAAAAAATTGTTTGTTGGTCGGCACTTTGGGCTGCGGCTTGCATTTTATTAAAAGTTTGTTTTACGTTTGGGGAAGGGGCATAAGAAAATGTGAGGAATAAGGGGTATTTGGGGGATGCATAAGGGCATGTCAGGGATTTCAAATGCTATATATATATACATATAGATATATATACATATATATATATATATATATATATACACATATATACACATATATATACATACATATATATATACATATATATATATATATATACATACATACATATATATAATATATATCTAATATATATATATATAATATAATATATATCTATTATATATATATATATATAATCTATATATACATATTTTGGTGGTTTGTTCTCGGGTGGTATTACCCATTTCCCCTTTGGGAGGCATAAGCAGAATCCCCCATAGTTTCTTGCTCCTTTGGCTTGCTTGAGGAAGCATTAGTATTGTTTGTCATGTTTTAATGTAGTTGTAGAGCTACATTTTGTTTTGGACTGTGTTCTTATTGTGATTATGTTGCTTGTGTATATGTGGAAGCCTGTTGTTGCCATGAGTTGGATCACATCTTTTATTGCATTGTGGTTGGGGCTCGGGGGCCAATGAAGAAGAATGGATTCTCCTCTTCATTGGATGTCTTGGTTGGGTGGAGAGCGTTTCCTTTTCCCTACTTTTGTTGTGATCAAATTCGAAGAATGAGAAATCTGCATGTTGTTCTGGAGCTGAGATAAAGACAGTTTGACAATCCCTTGTGAAATGAAATCTTATTGTAGCCCCTTTCCCACTTGAAGTGGATGATCTGTGTATTCATTATAATGGAAAGATACTTTTTATTGGTGATGGAAGTTGAAATTCAAAATGTAAAAAAGTGATACTTTGTATTCTATTTTGAAAAGAATGTGAAAGAATGATATGTATTTTGTATGTTGTATTTTGAAATCAAATGGAAAGGAAGTTGTAAGAGTTTATTTGAATTAATGGGAGTGGTTTTGTTTTTTCCATATGATATTATCCCATTGGAATTATGTGGTTAGCATGCATTATGAAATTCCTGTTTGGAAAGTGGAAAAGTGAAACATGTGATAAGAAAATGTATTATTCTGCCTTGTATATAATATATGATTTTGGAAAGAATAAAAGAAGGAAATTGTAAATTTTTCTTTTAGAATAAATAAAGGATTGCATAACCTTCCTCAAATTGTATCGTTGTATTATATTTAATCATTTAGATGTGAGTTGTAATCTCTGTTTGTAAGGAAGAAATGCATATGAAGGAAAATGCATAACTCTGTCTTTTGAAATGTGTAAAGTTGGAAATCAGAATTGTATTTTGGTTTTTAAATGGTTGGAATGGGATCAAATAAAGGTATTAGATTAGAATTGGAAGGAATTCCCAGAATTAGATGATGCAAAATGATAAATATACCCTTTCAAATTTGATCTCTATTTTGTGTCACAAATGGAAAATACTTTACCAAAAATGCACTGTTCAAACCTGCAACAATGAAATAATAGATGAAATGATTAAATTGAAGTAGTGTGTCCTAAATTAATTCAATTGGACTATAACACTTAAGGAGAAATCTTTCATAAACCTTGCAAAATCGGGCTCAACCCTCTTACAGTCGTTTTTCTGTCAAGAAATGTAAATGTTCAAATTGCAAATAAATCAGACAAATTGAATCTTGAAATCCTTCTTAAATCCATCTAAAAAAAATTCTCCATGTCTATTTAACATGTTGAGAGAGGAAGAAGATCAAATTGAACAATTCTTATAAGTTCAAATTTATCAACTCGTATTGTAAAAGCCTGCAGATCATTTTCTTCAAATTGACCCCTTAAACTTTATCAAAATCTGAAATTAATGACCCCTGAGTAAAGAGGACATTGAAATATTTCTAGAAAGTCCTCGTTTTCCAAAAAATGAGCTCTCTATCAAAAGTTATGGCCTTCTGAAGTTTTTCTTCACTTGGCATCAAAAAAAAAATTGGGAAAAATTTCCCTCACGGGCCTGAATTTTTCCCTTGGAACTTCAGAAAAAAATTGGGGAAAAATTTCCAAATTTTCCCCACCGACCCGCAGTTAGTCAGATGATGCCACGTGGCACCATGAGGTTTCAGTGGAGTGGTGGACACCTTTTTAAACTTAGCACCTCCAGAAAACTTTGGAAAAAATTTCCAAATTTTCCCCGCTGGCGCGCAATCAATCAGATGATCCCACGTGGCATCACGAGGCATCGGCGGAGGAGCGGGTCCCTTTTTTCCCTTTTTATGTTTAGAAAATTTTGGGAAAATTTTCCAACTATTCCCCGCTGCCCGCCAGCTTGCAGCCAATCAAGAGTTTCCACGTGGCATTTTGAGGTGTCAGTGGAGGCGCGGGTGAGGGATACCCTCTTAGCCCTTCAAGGCATTAAACTAGTTTTCTCCCCGCCACCCTACCTTCCCCACATTGGCTTAGGAGATGCCACATGTCCACTGTGGACTTGCAGAAGCGCGGGCACAAAGTTGATTTTTCTCATTGCGCAGGAAGAATTTTAAAAATGTCTTCCATCATCCCGTCCTCCCCGCGCTGACTTGGCAGGCGCCATGTGTCCCTTGTGAACTTGCGGACCCGTGGGCGCGCGGGTGCAAAATTGGTTTTTTTGTCTGTGTGGGAATTTTTTTCAAAATTCTCCCTGTGGCCTGCCGACCCGCCCTTGGGGCAAATTTCCACCCCTGGGCCCGCAGGGACACTCTTGGGGAAAACTTTCAGCCCAAGGCCCATCGACCCATAACTTGATAAATATGAGGAGTTATGAGGACTTCTTTATATGTATGGAAAGATGAGGAAATTTCCTATACAATAGGAATGATTTAGGGAATTTTTGAAGGCCTTAAGTTTGAGAAAAATCAAGTTGAACCTTTAAGCCTGTTAGAGAGTGGGTATGGTGAGGAATTACCCTCTGAACCTAATTGAACCTTATAACCCAAAATTTTGGACCTTAGGACCTCTAATAATTGTTAATAAAAGAAAAGTATGTTATAGTGAATTAGAATTGTTCTAGAACTTGTTAGTGATAGTTGTTGCCTTGTAACCTAGCTATAGACTCTTTTAAACAAAAAAAAATTATTGCATAATTTTCCTAACTAATCTTAGGTTGTTCTTGGGACTCAAGTGGGTTGTTTTAGAGGGCATTATAGAAAGGAAAATAAAAGGTCTCACCTAGAGGAAGAGTGAAAGAGAAAATTCTCACAGATCCATACGTGGAATACCAGGAAAGGCACCTCTAATGTCTAAATCACAACATCAGCTACACCAAAAATGGGTAAAGAGGGGGAAATAGAAATGGTAGCCAATGAAGACCTAGAAAATGTTGCTCTAAACATTAAAGTGCACGCAACACAGGGGTGCAAAAGAAACGAAAACAATACAGCTTGAACTTACACCCAAGGAAGCACCTCTTCAGCCCCAATCTTCTTTTTCCTCTACATGTAAAAACAAAGTAGCTGAAACCATTAGTTTCCTTTCAACTCAGAGACAAATGAAACCACTGTAGGCACAAAAACATATCCATATCAGTCAATTTGTATAACGAAAAAATTCAAGAGATTTTGGGATACATATTTCTCTCCATGCGCAGGGCTTCTTTAACCCACAATGGGACTGATTTTAGGATGGATATTAGTAAGAGCTCCATTAAGCACAGTTCCCCACATGTTATATTTATTTAATTATGAGTGTGCAGTCGTCCCCTCTGCGCTTGTTGCGACCATCCAATTACTGGTAAATTTACAACTTTAACTTGGGGTTCATCGTCTAAAACACCTCTGGATATGAAGAAAGTTCTTGGATTATTCTGCAAGGAAATGATAGGTCTAAAAAATGATGTGAGGATACATCACTTCCATAACATTCCTTGAGCCAAAAAACCCTACCTTGCTTCCTTCCAGCACATGGCTTTCAAATCACATATTAATAAATTATTTTTAATATTTCACCAGACGTTGATTAAAGATTAGGAAGGGGGCATTACAAGACCATATCTTGGATATACAATAAGACCTAAAAGAGACTAAAACAAGACTGAAACAAGCATTCAGTCAACCCATAACCCAACAACAACAACAAAAATGAAGCAAAAAAAGGAATAGTGGTATGACAATCATTTTACATCTAAAATGAACCACTTTCCAAGTGAATGAAACATACACATCAGATAAGAGAGGAAGAAAACTTTCTAGATTTCTTTCATTACTCTCTGTTTCAACCCTCTTCCTCATTCATGTTTTCAATATCATTAGTCTTGATGTCGAAAGTATTAGAGACATACTCTTGATAACATGATCCTTCCCAGAAATCTAAAATTTTGAGCTTGTCAGGGTCAGAGAAGTCCTTCTTTTTTGAGCTAACAGGCTCCACCACTTCCTTCTATTCCAAACACCCAATATTTTCTATGTTAATCACCACTTCCAAAATTCCAAGGGTTGGGAAACAATCAAATCCCCATTGTCCTCGTTATATTGAACCTCAGTGTCAATGACAAATTCATCCTTCGATACCAAACAATCATCAAGCTCATCTTTAGAGCCAAGCAATGAATTGGAAAAAACCCTTCCATGACATGCTAACCCCTCATCCCAACATGCACTACTAGCAAAATTTGGATCAAGTACACAGGAACAAGAGTCAATGTAGAGTTAAGGCCTGAATCAACTAAAATGTCATCCATATCTTCATGAACAGGGGAAGCCATCACAAAACCATGGGGGAATCCACATCCTACGAATTACCCATAATACTTTCTAATAGTTATTCATTCACCTGCGTTCTGCTTATTCTAATGTGGAGCCCCAACACCCCTGACTACTCACCAATCAGGTGCTAATCAAAAGGTGTTCGGCATGTCCAATATGCGTCGAAAGGCTCACCCAAATCAACACAAGGCAAAACAACCAAAACAGAACAATCCACCCAAACAAGATAACCAGAAGCAGGGTTGGGAGATACATTATTTTGTTTCCATTCTTGCACAGACCCCACACAAATACCCACGCCATGACCAATTGTTCTACATTTCCCACAAAAAATAAGGGAGAGCTCCTATTCCAATGGTTTATCAAAAACCCCATGGGGATATGTCAAGCGAATAAACTTAGGAAGAGAAGTGTTTGAAGCCACATTAATACAAATCTTGGCTGCCACCAAACAAGTCCTAGCTATTGTAGTGGGATCAAAATCAAGAGGCTCACCCAGTGCTTTGGTGATCCCTATAAGAACGTCTTTATCCCAAAACTCAAGTGTCAAGGCAGGTAAATTGACCCAAATAGTAATGGCACATGGCACTATTTTCTTCAAATCAATACCTAGATGCCATTTGGAGAGGTGAAGAATGGTTTTACCAAAAAACTAGGGTCCACTGCTAAGTGCTCTGTGGAATTCCTCCACAACTCTAAACTAGAACAGTAAACAACCATATTTGAAATGGTGACCACCTCAACAAGCGGTGATCATTTCCTCCTCACCCAGGGTCTGACGGAATCAATCAATACTTATTATATTAAAATTGGAAAATAATTTGTCAAATTACAAGTTGGAAAAAGTAAATATACTTAACATATCAAAATAGAAATATAATGAGTGTGGATCACTATGTAGCATGTAACTACTTTTATAGCTACTTTACTACTTTAAATAAGAGTGTGAGTTGTGTGTTATAAGACTATTTTTATAGTAACTAGCATTTTATGAAAATAAATATACTCGATATATTAAAATGAGATTTTTTTTTTTATATTTATATTATTATAATTTTTAGTATATAAGGATATATGAGTGTCTTTAATTTAATATAAGGTTTGTGTGGATTATTATATATAGAAAAAAAAATCTAAGAATTATTAGAAAAATTATTTAAATTTGTGAAAGATTATTGAGTTTGTACATAATTTTTAAGTTAAAAATTATTATTTAGTTAATTTTACCAAAATAGTAGTAAAAATAATAAACAAACTCAAATTCATGTGAAAGAAAGAAATTCATATAAATATTATTGAAAAAATCTAATACAAACCTCACATAAACAATAGAAAAACATAATACAAGCATGACACAAACCCTATATTTAAAATGACTAGAATTCTTCATACGAAACAACAAAAACTCTAAAACAAAAGTGAAAAAATAAAAATCCTATTAGAAAGACATGACAGAAATATTTTATCTAGAAATGGTGTACAAGTGAAAATTATTTTATGTTTGCATTATCAAAAGAATAAAATAGAAGCATGAAAGTAATTTTATTAGTGTAGATATTTTAATTATGTCTATGTGAAACATACATAGAGATTAGTCTCAATTGTTAGATTACTCTATTGATTAATAATTCTATTATCATATATGGTGATATAACATTGAAATTTAGTTACACCATTATGTTCAGATCAAAAAATATTTGAGAGGAAAGTGGTATTTAAATTCCACATATGGAATGATATTATAAATTTTCAAATGAATTCTCCTAACCTAAAGAAAACTTAATCGAAGGCTAAATAGATGTTAAATTTAAGTATGTTATTGCCTTAGATATCAAATTTAAGATTTATCATAATTTTGAACAACTCATGCCATTATTGTTCTTACTGTAGAATGCATAGATTGAAATAATAACCTTTATAACTTTATGTTATAAACTCTTACATCCATTTTTAATGATAATTTCATAAACTTAACCAATTTTATAGAATTAATGTTTTTTACAAATTTACCTTCGCCAAGAAATTTGGTGAGATGTCTACAATACAGTCTTGCATTGGAAAATATTACAAATCAACTTCGCCAAGATGTCAAATGAAGTGACAATATACATCACCAACCATGTTTTGTTTTATCATTAAAAATAAATGATTCTTTACTATTTAAAAGCATTACTTAAGCTCAAGTAGATAAATTCATAGATTTTCAGGTTCATCAATATTATAATCCAAACCGCTTCACATGCACCCTATAACTTACATTATTTATTCCATTCAATTGTGGAGGAAATAAGAAATGCGTGTTGTTTCTCACTGATTGAAGAAAGTACTCATGTTCCAATATTCATATTCATTTACCGCGTGGTAGACTTCTTCTTACTCACAAACCCAACCCAATCTGATTTTAAATATCCACATAAATAAATGTCCTTACTTATAATATATATAGAATGTCAAACTATCATATGCTATTTAGATGAATTAGTGCTCTCTTTAGTGTTTTCCAATGTTTTTATTTTTGAGATGTCATTAATAGATCAGAGATGTACTTGACTACATATATGTCGAATGAGGCGTAGCGGATGAAGGCTTGGAAATTGATAGGCCGTGGGCCATTTTTTTGTGTTTTCAGTTGTGTATTGTCGGTAAAAAAAAATTAATAACTGTAGAGAATGACAAGATGAAAATTTATAAAATCATATAGTTTTTTAAATAATTTGTTATAAATATATGAAAATATATAGAAATTTATTGGGAAAATTATTAAAATAGATATTCAAAAATATTGAATTTACAATCCCCTAAAAGAGCTAAGACATCAACAAATTTTAATTTGAAAAGCCGAGATAATTTCCAATTCTAGACCTAAGTGAATGTAAATTCAAAATGCCAAGAATTGTCATGTAGAATGATTCATGTACTACATTTTAATCAGTGTTGGTTGTAAGTTTCAACCATGTCTCCATAGGTATAGATGATGTACTTATGCTTAGATAAGAACAAATTATTATTATTAATTGTGATAGTCCAACCAACGCCTCGTCCTTCTTATCCCTTGGATCTTATACTTATTTGTTTTTATGATTTTCTCATAATATGGAATTTTGCAAATACAATTTTTTATGTACTATTAATTGTTGTTTTTTTAGTGGCCAACTTTTCTTTCCCCCTTCCATTACGACGGTTCATGTTGAACTAATGTCATTATAAAAAAGGGGGGGTGAATGTAGAAATAAAAGAAATAAAGTAAATTAATAAAAAAAGATGTAGTGCTCGCTTCCCTTCGACACCTTTTGATACTGATCATGACACTATTGACTATATTATGGACATTATTATAGTTTTGATTTAGTATGATGTTAGATGTTTAGATCATGGATTATTGTTGACTTGATTCTTATATGATGCATGATGATTATTAGAGACATTTTAGATATTGATGTTGATATACTGATTGACATGGTTATATTATAGATGTTGTTCGGACTTGTGATATTTGGATATTTTGAGTAGACCTAGAAAATGAGAATTGAATTAAAATTGATGATGATATAGTTGTGGATGAAATTGTAAGTGATATTGTTGATTGTCTTGATGATTGTTGTGATTCACATATATATTGATGATCTTGAAATTATATTTATATTCATTTGGATGTTCTGATATGGCCACGAGGCCGAAGGAGGTATTTGTATTTTTCAGGTTTAAAATATCACAACAAACATCGGGGGATTGGAGACCAACCACTTTGGAATTCTAGATGAATTCAACAAGGTCACCATGGCAACTGTATTTGTTTGTGTGTGTTTGATTGTGTTAGGGATTCCCATGGGGGGATCACCTTTAAATGTGACCAAGGGATTTTATGTATTTTCTTTTATTTGGTCCCTTTGTTAATGTTTGCATGTGTTTATTTTGTGGTGCATTGACCCCTTTCATTATTTATTAAATGGTGTGTTAATATTGTGAGTAATCATGTTGTTAAGTTAATTAATTAAAATATGTCATAAGAAAGTAATTAATAGAGTTGTTGGCCTTGAATTAAAGTGTTGTAAGAAATGTGTAAGTAATGTGTAAGAGATATGTAAGTTGATTTTGGAGTATGAAACACTCCACCTTCTTTGAAATTAAATTTTTCCTTGGAGGCTGATTTTGGAGGCTTGTGGGACAAGTTAAACTTGTCCCATGCCTCTTAAATTTACATACCAACCTTACCTATGGTTGGAGAGTTAAATTTAGACCTTCTTTATGCATTTTTGTAAGTCAAGTTGAATGTTTTAATTGCACTTTCTTCATGTTTTTTAATTTCAGTCCTTATGGGGTGTGGGCTTGATTTGAGTGTGTAAGTAAAATTGTCATATTATTCACCCACCTATTTATTATGCATTGGAGAATGAAGTTGACTTTGAGGTGTTGGAGTTGAGGATGTGTAACATGGCATCCTACATGGATCCACCTCATCCTCTTCTCTTCCCTCTTCTATATATTGGAATTCTTTAGCTTGTTGTTAGGTTTCCTCACTTTTGGATACTTCATTTTGGGTGACTTCTTTTGTTGTTTGAGAGCTCTTGCTTTTGGAGAAGTTTGAAGATTGTTGAATGCTTGTGCTTGGTTGATCTTTGGATTTTTGCATTGGAAAGCTTGTTGTTTTGAACTTGGAACAAACTCCATTATGGAGAGGTAGGAGCTTGGCTCTTGAAATGCTCTTCTTTTCTTTTTTTATAAATATGTAAATGGTGAATGAATGTGTTGTTATTGTTTGTTGGTTGGTTGGGTAGATGGCCTAGGAATGGTGTAGGAGAAGACTATGGGGTATATTTTGTGGGAGGCATAAGTCTTTTGGGGAGGTATAAGTGTGGAGGGAGTTGGGATTTGGGTTCCACCTTACAAAGAAATAGCTTGCATTTCTTTACTCGTTATGGGGTGCCATAAGAGGTTGGGGAGGCATAAGGAAATGTGAGGAATAAGGGGTACTTGGGGGAGGCATAAGGGCATGTCAGGGATTTGAAATGTTATATTTTGGTGGTTTGTTCTCAGGTGGTGATACCCATTTCCCCTTTGGGAGGTATAAGTAGCATCCCCCATAGTTTCTTGCTCCTTTGGCTTGCATGATGAATCCTGAGTTTTGTTTGTTATGTCTTTTATGTGGTTGCAAACTACATTTTGTTTTGGACTGTGTTTTAAATGTGAAATTTTGCTTGTGTGTTATGGAAGCCTTGTTGTCATGAGTTGAAACACATTTCTTATTGCATTGTGGTTGGGGCTTGGGGGCCAATGAAGAAGGATGGATTCTCCTTTTCATTGGATGTCTTGGTTGGGTGGAGAGTGTTTCCTTTCCCCTACCTTTGTTGTGATCAAAATTGAAGAATGATGGATTTGCATGTTGTTGTTCTGGAGCAAAGGAAAAAGATAGTTTTGATAGTCCTTGTTGAGTTTATTCTGTATTGTAACCTTTTACCACTTTGAAGTGGATGACTTTGTTTATTTTTTGTGATGGAAAGATGTTCTGTATTGACTAGGAAAGTTGTAATTCGAAATGTAAAAGAGACATACTTTGTTTCTGTTTTTGAAAGAATGTGAAAGAAATTGTATTCTGGTTGTTGTATTCAAGGAATGAAAGGAGGAAGTTGTAAAGATTCATTGAATTAATAGAAGTTGTATTATACTCCTCAAATGGCATTGTTGTATTTAAAATCTGATTGTTGAAATGCATTATGAGGAATCTCCATTTGAAAGAAAGAAATACGTATGAAGAAATGTATAATACTCTGTTCTTTTGAAATGTATGATTTGGAAAAATCAGAAGTTGTATCTTTTGGCATTTTTACACATTTTTTTTAAATCAACTTAATATGTTTGAGTTTTTTGGAATGAATTCATAGTTTAAAGTTTGGTAAATGTAAATAGAATCTATTTGAAATTGTATAGATTGTTATTTTGTTTTCAAACTGGTAAATGTTTTACTCAAAATGTACAGAATGATCCTTGTAACAATGAACAATAAAATGAAACATTAAATTGAACTTAATATGATTAAAATGACCCCAAACAAACTAAAACACTTAAGAAATTTTTATAGAACCTTTCAAATTGGGCGCAAAACTTCTCACAGTCGTTTTGTTGTCAAATTGAGAAATTTTGAATTGATCATCAATCAAAAAAATTATACCTTACAATCCATCCTAAATTTACCCAAGTGCAACCCTCCATGTCTGTTTGGCATGTTGAGAAAGGAAGGAGGTCAAATTGAACAAAATTTTATAAGTCAAATGTTACCAGTTTTCATTTTATAAGCCTGCAGAGTATTTTCTCAAAATTGACCCTTAAAAATTTATCCAAATTAAATTATTAAGGTTTTTGTGCAAAGAGGACATCGAGAGATTTCTGAAAAGTCCTTGTTTTCCAAAAATGGAGTTCCCTATCAAAATTTATGGCCTTCTGAAGTTTGAAGAAGAGAAAAAGCTTCTTCCATGCCCGTCTTGTGCCCAGGAGAGAAAAGTCTCTTGTGTGCCCATCTTGCATCCTGAAGAGAAAATGAGTCTCTCCTGCACCCTGTCTTGTGCTCCGGTAGAGAAAAGAGTTTCTTTCATGCACCCATCTTTTGCACCAGGGAGAAAAGAGTTTCTTCTGCACCTCCTTTCGTGCACCCGGGGAAATTTCTTTCTCTTGCACCCCATAAGAAGATAATCTATCTGTGCTAAGGATGAATTTCTACTCTCTTAGTGTTTTGTAGGATGATTTTGATAACTGTTGTAATGGACTCTGGAAAATTTTGTTGGAAACACTTTAAAAAAAGTTATTCCTTAACTTTTCCTAACTAAACCTAGGTTGTTCTTGGGTCTCGAGTGGTTTTTCTTAGATGGGTGTTACACTTGGTATCAGAGCCGTGGGTTCAAAATCTTGGACCCTTGGGCACACTAGAAAACTTGAGACATGAACTTTAAACCTAGTACAATATTAAACCTAGCACACTTCTTAAATCTAGAGAACAAATTTGTTTGAAATTACATATTTAGTGAACATGGAAAACTGAATAAAACCTAGAATAATGAACTAACTCTCACCTTGGTCTGTGCAGGAGGCGTGGACAAGACGAGGGGTCTTTTCACATAGACCTAGACTTACCACCACCAGATCATGTTGTAGCAGCTATCCTACCACATATTTTACAGACACTTCAGGATGTTAATGCCACTCTACGGAGGGACCGTAGGAGCACATTCAGTCAGACATGATAGGGTGACATCCATTGAGGCTCATGCATCTCCTCGGCATAGTGAGGAGCATAGAGGAGAGAACTCCCATGTGGAGTCAGTCAGAGCAGAGTCACCACAGAGGGGACAGGGAGACCAAGTTTCAGGACACAGAGATAGGTCTCGGAGCCCTAGGCTTAGAGATGAGCATGCAGGGAGGCCTAGGGGTCGTCAGACTACAGCTTCAGACCACATCAGGGAGATCCTGAAGCTATGGCCATCACATTATTCTGGTGACATAGGTGGATTTCAGGCAGAGGCCTGGTTGGTGAGCTTGAGTGGATGCTTCAAGCTCTGCCCTTGTTCTAGCAACATGAAAGCTCATGTTGCGATCCATCTACTGAGAGATGGAGCAGGTGTCTGGTGGAGGACAGAGGAGCAGAAGCTCCATGTTGATTCTGAGACAGTTACCTGGGAGCTCTTTGAGGAGTGTTTCAGGAGCAGATATTTGTCACGGAGGTTCATACAACAGAGGATAGATGAGTTTCATGACCTCCGACAGGCATCTCTTACAGTGGCTGAGTATGAGAGTAGATTTCTGGATCTACTCCAGTATGTTGATTACATGCAGGATGAGCAGGTATGGATCCATAGGTTCATCTGGGGCCTGAATCTTGACATTGGAGGTGCAGTTCGGATCCATTGTCCACAGACATTAGCTGAGGCCGTTGAGAAGGCCTATATAGCAGAGGAGACTCGGGGAAAGACCCAGCAGGCTAGAGACCGAGTCCGGAGCTGCATCAGCAGATGCAGGACAAGTAGATCGAGGGGGTCATTACCCCTTTCTCATGGTGGACAGGGTTCTACGCAGTCATCTTTTAGACCACAGCAGTAGCAGTAGCAGTCCCACCCACCTTATAGACCTCCACAGAGATTTGATGCAAAGAGGGGTCAGAGTATGGGGCCTCCTGCTGGGGGTTCCATTAGGACATAGGGTGCACTAAGAGCTCAGTCAGTAGGAGCTCACCAGCAGAGACCTCAGCAGACCATAGCTGGATCATCAGGATCCACACCACAGACCTCCAGAGTACCGACTAGACCTGCTACACATGGGAGAGGATCAGGTGGTTGTTTTGGTTGTGGTGTTGCTGGACATTTTTGGAGAGACTTCCCTCAGAACCCTAATAACAAGGGTAAGACACAGATCTTAGAGCCTACCATTGGTGACATGGGGCACAGTCAACGGATCTATGCAGCGGTTGAGAACCATCAGGCTGAGCATCAGAGTACAGTTATTGAGACTACAGGTAGCATTGGTGGTATTCCTACCTCCATTTTGTTTGATTCTGGTTCTTCAGATTCTTTTATTGCACCATCTTTAGTAGAGCGATGCAGGCTGGTGGTAGTTAGGTAGGGTCTTAGTTGGGATGTTGAGATGGCTTCTGGAGCCAAGATCTCTGTAGACTCCTTAGTTAAGGAGTGTGTAGTGGATTTGGGACCTTTCACCACTACCTCGGATCTTCGTATCCTTCCTTTGGGCTCGTATGGAGTCATCTTGGGTATGGATTGGTTGTCTGCACACAGGGCTAGGATGGATTGTTACCATAAGACTATATCTTGTACAGATGATCTAGGAGTTGAGTCAGTGATTTCTGGGGTCAGGAGACCCATTTCTATTCACACCATCTCCGCTATGCAGCTTAAGCGGTGTGTGCGATGGGGTTGTCAGATGTATGTTGTTCACAGTTAGTGACCGATCAGAGGATGGGTCTAGTGGACCATCGCTAGATGACCATCCCATTTTGAGAGAGTTTTTTGATGTCTTTCTAGGGGAGCTACCGGGGTTACCACCCCCACGTGAGATTGATTTTCATATAGATCTGGTTCCGGGAGCAGAGCCTATCTCACGAGCACCTTATCGGATGACCACCCAGAGCTCTGTGAGCTCAAGTTACAGCTAGAGGGCCTTTTGGAGAAAGGCCTAATCCATCCTAGTGTATCCCCTTGGGGTGCACCAGTGATTTTTGTGAAGAAGAAGGATGGATCCTTGCGGTTGTGTATTGATTACCGCCAGCTGAACAAGGTAATGATCAAGAATCGTTATCCCCTTCTGCGCATAGATGATTTGTTTGATCAGATGAAGGGAGCCACAGTTTTCTCTAAGATTGATCTTAAGTCAGGCTATCATCAGCTGAGGATTACAGAGGTGGATATTCATAAGACCACTTTTCGTACGAGATATGGGCACTATGAGTTCACAGTGGTGCCTTTTGGTTTGACGAATGCCCCCGCAGTATTTATGAGTTTGATGAATGGGGTATTCAGGACTTTCTTAGATCACTTTGTGCTCATCTTCCTTGATGACATTTTGATTTACTCACGTACGTGTGAGGAGCATGAGGGGCACCTTCGCCAGGTTCTTCAGTGTCTTCGTGAGCAGCAAGCTTTACGGGAACTTGGAGAAGTGTGCATTCTTTCAGACAGAGGTGCAGTATTTGGGCCACATCATTTCTGGGGAAGGTATCATAGTCGATCCTTCCAAGATTAGAGCTATTATGGATTGGCCAGCACCCACTACTGTGACAGAGGTGCGCAGCTTCATGGGATTAGCAGGTTATTACAGGAGATTTGTTCAGGACTTCTCTTGGATTGCGCACCCCATCACTTCCCTTCAGCGGAAAGGGAAGAAGTTTTTTTGGTCAGATAGATGTGAGCAGGCCTTCAGGACACTGAAGGAGTGCCTCACGACAACACCTATTCTTGTAGTGTTGGATCCACAGGGTGATTTTTTGTATGGATGGATGCTTCTTTGGTAGGACTTGGAGGTGTGTTGATGCAGGAGGGCAGAGTAGTGGCTTTTGAGTCTTGTAAACTCAAATATTATGAGCTCAATTATCTGACTCATGATCTTGAGCTTGCGGAAGTTGTGCATGCCTTGGTTCGATGGAGACACTTTCTTCTTGGTAGGAGATTCACACTCAGGACAGATCACTTGAGTCTTCGCCACCTCTTCACGCAGCCCAATCTCAACGCTCGTCAGTGGCGTTGGATGGAGTTGCTTTGTGAGTATGATATGGAGATAGAGCATGTGAAGGGGAAGGAGAATGTGGTTACAGATGCTCTCAGCAGATGGAGACATGTGGTTATGGCCACTTCAGTGGGCACAGATTTACGGAGCAGGATTCTACAACAGCTTCCTCTTGATAGCTTCTACATTGCAGCTAGAGCAGAGATCGAGTCCAGAGACCCCTTGAGGGGAAGTTTGATGGTTTCTCATTAGAGGCAGATGGACTTCTCAGGCACAGAGGTTGGATTTATGTTCCCAGAGATGGAGGCTTGAGGCAGGACATCTTGACAGAGGCACATCGTGCACCCTATTCAGCCCATCTGGGGTGAAGAAGATGCACGCTACCTTGAGACAGTTGTATCATTGGAGAGGACTTCGTAGAGACGTGGCTCAGTTTGTGTCACGTTGTTTAGAGTGCCAGAAAGTGAAGGCCGAGCATCAACATCCAGCTGGCCTTCTCTTTCCTCATGCTATACCGGAGTGGAAGTGGGACACCATTTCCATGGACTTCATTGTTGGGCTACCGATGTCGAGATATCACCACGATGCCATCATGGTCACGGTGGATAAATTGACAAAAGTGGCTCACTTTTCTCTGGTGAAGACCACTTATATAGCTAGTGCAGTGGCATGGGTTTATCTGGATGAGATTGTCAGGTTACACGGGATTCTATGGAAGATTATTTGTGACCGTGATCCTTTGTATACTTCCCATTTTTGGACTACCATGCAGCATGCCCTCGGGATGAGGATCAATTTCAGCACAACATATCACCCTGAGACAGATGGACAGACTGAGCGGGTGAATCATATTTTAGAGGATATGCTCAGGATGTATGTTATGGATCATCAGTCGAGATGGGAGGAGTACCTGTACTTGGTGGAGTTTTCCTACAATAATAGTTTTCAGAGTTCTATAGGCATGGCTCCTTTTCAGGATTTGTATGGCAGAGAGTGCAGGACACCTCTTAGCTGGGACAGGTTAGAGGACAGGGTTTCTCTTGGACCAGCTTTGTTACAGGACATGGAGCAGCAGGTGGTTTTGATCAGACAAAGACTGCAGGAGGCACAAGACAGGAAGAAGAAGTATGCAGATCAGCATAGGACTGACCGTAGTTTTGATGTGGGCATGAAGGTGTTCCTTCGTGTCAGGCCACATAAGAGCCCTATCCATTATGGAAAAGGTTCTAAGTTAGCTCCTAGATTCATTGGTCCTTTTGAGATCTTGGAGCGTATCGGCCCTTTGGCCTACCGTCTAGCATTGCCACCTAGCTTGTCTCGCATACATGATGTGTTTCATGTTTCAGTGCTTAGGAGATATATTGCAGATCCTTCTCATGTGCTGGATTGGACCTCATTGCAGGTGCAGGATCAGGGGCAGGTGATGGTGGAGCCCATTCACATTATAGATCGCAGGACCCTGGGCCTTCGAGGTAGAGAGATTGATCAGGTGTGAGTGCAGTGGGACAGATATGATGAGACTGCAGCTACATGGGAGGATGCTACTTTACTACGAGTTCAGTTTCCACATCTGTTCCAGTGACTTCCAGGAGGAAGTCGAGTCTAAGGGGAGGGGGATGTAGTGCCCACTTCCCTTTGACACCTTTTGATACTGATCATGACACTGTTGACTATATTATGGACATTATTATAGTTTTGATTTAGTATGATGTTAGATGTTAGATCATGGATTATTGTTGACTTTGATTCATATATGATGCATGATGATTATTAGAGACATTTTATATATTGATGTTGATATACTGTTTGACATGGTTATATTATAGATGTTGTTTGGACATGTGATATTTGGAAATTTTGAGTAGACCTAGAAAAAAATTGAATTAAAATTGATGATGATATAGTTGTTGATGAAATTGTAAGTGATATTGTTGATTGTCTTGATGATTGTTGTGATTCATATATATATTGATGATTTTGAAATTATATTTATATTCATTTGGATGTTTTGATATGGCCACGAGGCTGAAGGAGGTATTTGTGTTTTGCAGGTTAAAATATCACAACAAACATCGGGGGATTGGAGACCAACCACATTGGAATTCTAGATGAATTCAACAAGGTCACCATGGCAACTGTATTTTTTTGTGTGTGTTTGATTGTTGTTAGGGATTCCCATGGGGGGATCACCTTTAAATGTGGCCAAGAGATTTTATATTTTTCTTTTATTTTGGTTCCTTTTTTAATGTTTGTATGTGTTTTTTAAGTGATGTATTTCCCCTTTCATTATTTATTAAATTGTGGTAAATAATGTGAGTAATCATATTGTTAAAATTAATTAATTCAAATTGGGTCATAAGAAAGTAATTAATAGAGTTGTTGGCCTTAAAATTAAAGTGTTGTAAGAAATGTGTAAGTAATGTGTAAGAGATATGTAAGTTGATTTTGGAGTATGAAACACTCCACCTTCTTTGAAATTCGAATTTGTCCTTGGAGGCTGATTTTGGAGGCTTGTGGGACAAGTTAAACTTGTCCCATACCTCTTAAATTTTTACATACCAACCTTACCTATGGTTGGAGAGTTAAATTTAGACCTTCTTTATGCATTTTTGTAAGTCAAGTTGAATGTTTTAATTGCACTTTTCTTACATGTTTTAATTTCAGTCCTTATGGGGTGTGGGCTTGATTTGAGTGTGTAAGTAAAACTGTCATATTATTCACCCACCTATTTATTATGCATTGGAGAATGAAGTTGACTTTTGTGTTGGGGTTGAGGATGTGTGATGTGGCATCCTACATGGATCCACCTCATCCTCTTCTCTTCCCTCTTCTATAAATTTGAATTCCTTAGCTTGTTTTTGGGTTGCTTCACTTTTGGATACATCATTTTGGGGTGACTTCTTTTGTTGTTTTGAGAGCTCTTGCTTTTGGAGAAGTTTGGAGATTGTTGAATACTTGTGCTTGGTTGATATTTGGATTGTTTTGCATTGGAAAGCTTGTTCTTTTGAACTTGGCACAAACTCCATCATGGAGAGGTAGGAGCTTGGCTCTTGAAATGCTCTCCTTTCATTTTTATGCATATGTAAATGGTTGAATGTTTGAATGTGTTGTTTTATTTATTGGTTGGTTAGGTAGATGGCCTAGGAATGGTGTAGGCGAAGATTATGGGGTATTCTTTGTGGGAGGCATAAGTGTTTTGGGGAGGTATAAGTGTGGAGGGAGTTGGGATTTGGGTTCCACCTTACAAAGAAATAGCTTGCATTTCTTTACTCATTATGGGGTGCCATAAGAGGTTGGGGAGGCATAAGGAAATGTGAGGAATAAGGGGTACTTGGGGGAGGCATAAGGGCATGTCAGGGATTTGAAATGATATATTTTGGTGGTTTGTTCTCAGGTGGTGATACCCATTTCCCCTTTGGGAGGCATAAGTAGCATCCCCCATAGTTTCTTGCTCCTTTGGCTTGCATGATGAAGCCTGAGTTTTGTTTGTTATGTTTTTAATGTGGTTTACAAACTACATTTTATGTTTTGGACTGTGTTTTAAATGTGAAATTGACTATGTTTTTTTGTGTTGTGGAAGCCTGTTGTTGCCATGAGTTGAAACACATTTCTATTGCATTATGGTTGGGGCTCGGGGGCCAATGAAGAAGGATGGATTCTCCTTTTTATTGGATGTCTTGGTTGGGTGGAGAGTGTTTCCTTTCCCCTGCCTTTGTTGTGATCAAAATTGGAGAATGATGGATCTGCATGTTGTTGTTCTGGAGCAAGGAAAAGATAGTTTTGACAGTCCTTATTGAGATTTCTTTTTGTAACCCTTTCCCACTTGAAGTGGATGACAATGTAATTTGTTTGGTGATTGAAGATTTGTTATGTATTGGCTATGAAAGTTTTAATTCAAAATGTGAAAGAGATATACTCTATATTTTTACTTTTGAAGGAATGTGAAAGAAATTGATTATGTATATTGTAAATTGAGGAATGAAAAGAGAAGTTGTAAAGATATCATTTTTAATTTAATAAAGATTGTATTATTTTCCTCAAATGGAATTATTATTATTTGAAATCTTTAATTGAAATGCATATTGAGGCAAATCTCTGTTTGGAAAGTTGAAAAGTGAAATACGGATGAAGAAATGTTTGCATAACTCTGTTCTTTTGAAAAGTATGATTTGAAAAATAACTATATGCATTTTGGTTTTACACATTTTGATTGAATAAATAAACTTAGTATGTTATATTTAGATTGGAATGAATTCATAGTTTAAATGTTCAGTAAATGTAAATTGATCAATTAGATTTGTTTGTAGTGCTTTGATAGAGAATTTTGTTTCACTGTAAACTCTGCAATATATTTTATTCAAAATGTACAGAATGACCCCTGCAACAATGAACAATAAAATGAAACATTAAATTGAACTTAATATGATCAAAATGACCCCAAATAGACCTTACCACTTAAGAAATTTCATAGAACCTTTCAAATCAGGCTCAAACCTTTTCACAGTCGTTTTTGCTGTCAAAATTTCTTTTCATTAAACAAAGTAACACTTGAAATTTTGCTGTCAAAAATTGCAGAAATTTTGGAATTGATCTTCAATCAAACAAATTACTAGTTCCTTGAAATTTTTCCATCCTCAAAATAGACCCTTAAAATGTTTTATCCAAATTGAATTTTTAAGGTTTATGTGAAAAGAAAACATTGAGAGCTTTCCATAAAGTCCTCGTTTGCAAATAACTGAGTTCCCTATCAAAATTTATGCCCTCTCGATGTTTTTACTTTATTGGGCTTCAAAAATAATCTAGGTTCGAAAAAGAAACAGTTTCCTTTCACATCCGACTTTCGCACCCAGGAGAAAAAAAAAATTCTGCACCTACCTTTCACGCCCATTAGAATAAGTTTCTTCTGCACCTTCCTTTCGCACCCAGGGGAAAAAATTTCTTCCACACCCAGGAGAAATTTCTTCCCCCGTCCCGCAAAAAGATAATCTAACTATGCTTGGGGTAACTTTCACCCTCTTAGTGTTTGTAGGTGATTTGATAATTGTTGTAATGCACTCTAGAAATTGTGTTTTGATCATGTGTATATATATATATATATATATATATATATATATATATATATATATAATAAAATAAAATAAAAATTATTATTCCTTAATTTTACTAACTAAACCTAGGTTGTTCCTTGGTATCGAGTGGTTATTTTAGATGGCCGTTACAATACTAACCGAGAGGTTATCGAAATAATTTGAAAAAGAAGCAAGTTTCATATTTGAAAAATATATTTCTGCCACAATAATTTTTAATTTTAAATCGTCAAACCTCCTGCCCAAACCCACACCAATGAAACCGTCACTTGCCACACACAACACAAACCACTACTCTTGTCAACCACACCAACACCGATCAATATACTCCACCATACACACTTATGTATCCCCATCCCACTCCATGTCAGCCTCTAATCATGAATCCTCCTCCCCAGAATCATCATCGACCTGAGCAACAAGAATGCATTAGATGCTAGAGTTCTCATTCTCCATTTGGGTCTGTGGCGCACCATGACAACATGTCCTACACTTTTATCCCACCTTCCTGGAAGTATCACAGATAATGGTCGAGATTTCAATATCAATGAATTTTTCCCATTTATTACAAGGAGAATCTAAAAAAATTAATTTGACACTCTGGATCCAACTAGAACATTAATACAAAGTCATGAAAATACTAGTGTGGACTAGGCTTTAGTAGAAGGGTCCACAACAAGGAACATGCCCATATATCTCGTGATCCCCTAAAAAATCTCAGGCTCCCATAACTCCAAGGGAAGATTAGGGAGATGAATCCAAACCAGAAGTTAATGAAATGTGAAATCAAATGCCAACTGAGGTATCAAGTAGTAGAGGCTAAGGGCCACCTTCCCATAAAACCAAAGTGATCCCTGAAGCACTTTTTAAAAATTAGACTCATTAAGGAAACAGATAAGGAAACCCTCCAACGACCAATAGAAAATATTTTTTCAGCAATCTATGACATGCTCATTTTTTATGACATTGATGTTTATATATTTGTATATGTGTATGCTGACTTTTGTGATAATGAATTTTTATAGTTTTTGTTTCTTGTATTAGTTATGGATGTGGTTATATGATATGATGATGATGTTGCTAACGTTTGTACCATTTTTTTACAAATTCTTAAATATTGAATTTTATATTAACAAATTGTGCTCAATTGTGTATATGGATGTTGGTTGTGATGATGATTTGTTATTAGATTTAATATATTGCATTACGATATAAATTATATGTGTGAATTTGTGGTTTTTCTATATTTTATTTGATGAATTTAATGTGTATGTAGAGTTTACAATGAGGAAAAAGTTAAATAAAATAAAATTACACATATGGGGACAAAGGGACACCCATATGAAAGATGCATGAGCAAAAATCCATGGCCACCTTGAGCAACATTGGTTGTTGGTTATGAAAATTGGCTAAGCCCTTGTTGATTTTTTTGGTTGTTTGATTTATTTTAAGTTTCCCAAGTTGTGATCCCCATTTGAAAATATACCCTTGAATTTTGTATTTTAAAATTTATTTAATTTATGTCATCTTACCATGTTTTGATGTTACACTTGTTATGACATTCTTGGTCAGTGTATATCATATTTCTGGGTCCCCAAATTTAAGAAAATTATTAGGGGTCAGACAATTGTTTCTGGACAAGATGTTTTGGCATTCTAAAGACCACCTAACCTTTTCCTTACCACAATTAATGAGATCATACCCCAAATACATTTAGGGCTAGAGTATTTTTGAAGCTTTATATATGACTTTTTGACCATTTTATTGCTCATTTTCCCTTGATCTTTATTACAATTGAGTTTATTTGTTTGAATTTTAAATTGTTGAACAATTTATTGTTTTTATTATTGTTGTGAACTTTTTGAGTTATATATATAAATTAAGTTTTCTTGCTTGACTTATCCTTTTTAGAAATTTATTTTTCGTTGGATATAGTTGTGTACTCATGATTTGGTGGAGTAATGGATGTTTCACTACAAATTTTGAGGAAATGAATTTCCATAGAGAATGGGGTGTACCCTTGGGTGAGGTGGAGAGGGGGACACCGAGTTGGCATCCATGTGGAGCCAACTCATCATATCTTTTTACAAATTTTATAGTAAGTAGTATGTTTTAAAAATGTCGTTCGCTACACACACTAATATTCGTTATGGGGAGTTCTTATGCTTAGAGGAGATATTAGATTGGTTTTAAATTTGGAGCAAGTGAAATATTTTGTCATAGATCCAAGATAGGTTCTTGAAAACTCTTTTTGGTGTATTGTTGTATTGTTTTGAATCTTATATTGTTTTATCTCTTCATATATGTGGTGTTCTTGACTTGAATTTTTCTTTAGTTTATCTAATTGTTTGTCCCTCTTATGGCTATTTTTGTTGTTGCAATGAGTTTTTCTTGGGAAGGGTAGGAAGAAATAGGTTAGGTGTTAAAGGATAGTATATTTAATGGTTGGTTTTAGTGGAGGGAAAAGGAAACTAGAATTCTTGTTATGGATGTGGATGTTTATTTTGATTTTGTTGGAGGGATTTGGGGTGGATGGGAATCATGCCTCTTGGTGGAGTTAAAAGTGGTGATTTCATTTGGAGGTATAAGGTGTAGTGAAGGAATAAGGAGGGTTGGTTATATGAATGTTTCAAGGCCTAATTTACTACCCATTTTGAGATATAAGGAGACCAACCTTCATCCCTTTCTCTCCAACTTGACTTTATTTTAATCCATTGTGTGATTTCTTTAATTTTTGATGCATTATTGTGTTTAGTCTTTCTTGTTTAGACCTATTAGTGTAAGTTCAATTTGTTAGTGTTTCTCAAGGGATTTTAGTTCGTTCATGGTTCATGCGTTGGGGCTCGAGGGATAATTTGGAAGGTTCTCTCCTTTCCTCCATTAGATAGTAGTTAGGTGGTGAGTATTGCTTGGATCCCATTTGTGTGTTCTTGGATAACTTTTGAAGACCTTTTACTCCATTATTATATTTATATTTGAATCGTTACTTGTTGTTCAATTTCTTTAATTTTTTTTATCCTTGAAAAGGGAAATGTAATGTGAATCAAAAACGATGTAATCAACAAGATTTCATGTTTTAAAAGAGTTTTTATAAATTTTTTAAAATGACGTTGTAATGGAACCATTGTTTGTAAATTTTGTTTGAAGTTGAAACTATAGGATTCTTGACAATGCTAATACCATTTTAAATCAATATGTATTGCACTCTTGTTGTAAACTAAGTTTGGGAAAAAAAATTGCACTTATTCATGGTTATTGGAAAGTTCAAGATTATAATTGTGTTTATAAATTTGTTGAAGTTTCAAATATTGTAGCTGGTGCATCCCCAACTAGTAAGAGTGCACATTCATTGTGAGTGTTCTCTTACTAGATGGGATACACATGGATATGACAATCCTATCATGTAGAAATGTATGAAAGGGTGATCATATGAATGATGCATCACTCTAGCATTTCATCCATTGTTGTTTTGTATCTTAGTAAACATGTAACATAATTATTTAATATCTTGTCAAATTTAAACATTGTTATTTTTCTTTGGCATGCTTGAAATAGAAATTAAAATTAGCTTTGGATGGTAAATGATTTAAAATATCAATATTATGTTCCATGCCATTTTAATCTGTAGGAATATTATTAATCCTTTCTAAGCTCGTGAAGCTTGTCATTGTTTAGAACATTTTTGAGTTCCAATTTTATGTCATTGTTAACGTCATTCGTAAATCATATTTTCTATTCTTAAAGAATGCCATAAATATTTTAATTATATTTTTAACCTATTCAAATAAAATGTGACCTCTTTAAAATATCCTTTTGTTATACTGTGGAAGTTTGAATGATGGGTGAATTATTTTTAACTTTTGAATGTTACATACGTGTGAAGAAATATTTTCTTACCAAGGCATAAGGTTGAAGCTAGTACAAATATTCATAGTGCAGTTACAAATTTGATTAGATAAAATGCTCAGGGATTGAAAATAATTTGATTAAGGAAACCAACCAATCTCATCAAATAAAAATTAAAACTTGCCAATGAAATTCGAGTAAAATTACATTACATCCTTTCCCTACAACCCATTTTGTACATATCCTAGAACCATGACCTATATATATATTATAAAAAAAAATTTAAAAAAATTGCAGATAAGGGTGTGGCGGGTCAGTCCACCCCCCAAATGATTATATATACAGATACATACATACATACATACATACATATATAAATAACAATAAAATAATAGTGAGCATTGTGGGGCCTCTTCCCTTATGCCCTTGGTGTTATTCTCATGGCCGCATCCTACACTCACCACACTTTTGCAAACCCTACACATCCTATCTCCCCACATTGTCTCCTCGTCTGAATGGTCACTCCCCTTGTGGCCGCTCTTTTCAACCTCCACCTCTAATTCTTCATGGACCCCTTACCCTAACCATCCCAACCATTGCTCCCTCTCCATTCCCCTTTCCTATTCTCTCCTTTCTTCCATCCCTTCCTTTTAGCTTCCTCCCTTTTCCTGCAAAACCAAACTCAAACCAAAAATAAATATAACAATACAACTAAAAAAATAAAACAAAAACCTTAAAACTAAACCAAGCTATACGCATATATTAGGGTTTAGTATAGGTTTTTATATGATAATGTATTATATATTGTATTGGGTATATTTCATAAAGAATAATACTCAATAATTCACATACAAATATAATAGAATGTATGACGTATTTATAAAATGTAATACATAGTGTGTATATATATAATAAGATTTTAATATGTAATAGATAATAGATATCTAATATAATGTATAATATAATGTTTAATAATATATTATATATTATATATTATATCTTTATCATATAAGATATAATAATATAATATTGTTGTACCATGTTGTAAGGGTATTAAGATAATACTTAATAATAGTATATTTATAATATATTATGTATAACATTATTATAATATATAATTTATAATAATGTTACAATGTTTAATATAAGGTTCATTGTGTCATAAAATTTGTTATGATGTTTATATTGTTTGTAATAATTAACATTATGACATTTATACTTCTTTTATAATATTACTATATATAGCATAATATTATGGCAACATTATGATGTTACAAATTAGTATTACTATAATCATCATAACAAAACCCATTGCATATAACATAGTATAAATATTTTCATATAGCTATTATGACAAAATACATCGCATAATATCATGTATTTGGACACAATATACCCAATGTAACATAATGAATGTCTCTTCAGAGACATCAGATAAAATTGGAATGATACAAAGAAGATTAGCATGACTCCTATGTAAGACTGACACACATAAATATTGAAATGATCTGTTCAAGATTCGTAACGGAAAAAAAAAAAAAACCCTAGTTTTTGGGAGAAAATTTTAGGGCATGACACTTGGTAATTAGAGAAAACCTGCAAGGGTTGCTTATGCTCAGAATTGTAGGGAAAAAATCAAAACAAACCATTGTAAATTTGTAACTATTAAAACTAGTAAACTTAACTTGTTTATAATTAATTGTATGAAACTACTAACTCCTATCCTTGTCTATACAAGGTGCATGGACAAGCCAGCAATTACTAGAGCTAGGACGAAGAGAGGGGTCCACTAGAGTTAAAACTAGGAATTCTCGTGTGAGACCACACTCTAATGGTAGCTAGGGGTGGAATATGTGGTGGGTATTAATAGAGAAGGAGTTTCGAGGATAATGAGTTAGCTAATCAGAGGTAGTTCCCGATGCATGAAATAGGATAGTAGAGACATACTCACCTTCTGTAGAGGACATTGCAGCCATAGCCCCACAGATATTACAATAATTGCAAGAGTTTGTTGTTTGCACTTAGAGAGAGAGAGAAAGATACCATAGATATTACTAGTGGAAAAGAGCCTACATTTTACAACAACATATAAGAAAAACACAACAGGCTAGGAAAAAGGTGAGATCTCGTATTTAGTAGTGACAAGATAGTAGATCAAGAGGTACACCACATCCCTCTAATGGTGGATTTTATACCCATGATATCTAACAACTGACCACCACCTTATTCACCACAACAGGTATGTCAGCCATAACATAAGTAAAAAAAAATAGAGGATCGTACCTTGATAGGACACAAAGATAGGTTGTAGTGTCGTATGGACACCTACAACACCACATAGGACACATATAACACCTATATCATAATCAGTAGGAGGATGTCCATGTAGTGCCCACTTCCCTTTGACACCTTTTTGATACTGATCATGACACTGTTGAGTATATCATGGACATTGTTTAGTTTCGATTTAGTATGATGATAGATGTTTGATCATGGATTATTGTTGACTTTTATTCTTATATGATGCATGATGATTAGTAGGGACATTTTATATACTGATGTTGATATACTATTTGACATGGTTATATTATAGAGGTTGTTTGGACATGTGATAATTGGATATTTTGAGTATACCTAGAAAATTGAATTAATTGATAATCATATAGTTGCTGATAAAATTGTAAGTGATATTGTTGATTGTCTTGATGTTTTTGTGATTAATATATATATTGATGATTTTGTAATTATAGTTATATTCATTTAGATGTTTTAATATGGCCACGAGGCCGAAGGAGGTATTTGTGTTTTGCAGGTTAAAATATCACAACACATATCAGGGGATTGGAGACCAACCACATTGTAATTCTAGATGAATTAAACAAGGTCACCATGACAATTATATTTATTTGTGTGTGTTTTATTGTGTTAGGGATTCCCATAGGGGGGGATCTGTCATTACCAATTAGGCACTATGATTATTTACTAATGCAAAACTTTTAGTTTGGTGAATGTAATATGGAAACACAACAACAGACATAACATAAGAATACCATAGACTATGCTACAAAGGAATGATGAAAAATATGAAATATAACTGTAAATTATAATATCAAAATGAAATTGTTACAATCTCACCCATTAAGTACTTTAAGTGTTACCAACTCCACTTACCTTCCAACAATAACTTTGGGAGAAACTTCACAATTGCACCTCTTAATGGATTCTTTAACACACTTTCTAAATGATGGCTTCCTTCACACACTTACTCATACAATATTTCTCACTACTTCATTGTATGCTAAATGAGGGTGGTGGCATATCTATTTATAGAACTTTCAGGCTTATCCACCTTATCTCTAAGATAGGATAAGAAATCTACTCTGACAAATCAATATTCCATACCTTAACTCTTATCTTTACATGTAAGCTTATCTTTTAAGATAAGATAAACCTTATCATTTCACATGGGTTCCACATTTTTAAACTTTTTACAAATAAAATATGCAAAATATTTATGACCTCACTCCTTGTTCTTATTACCAATATAATATTTCTAATTCCTAATCATGTAGACCCTACTTCTCTACTTACCCTAACTTTGACATTTTAACATTATTGAACCACTTACGAAAAATATTTACTTTTTACCACAACATTCCTATTGTACTTTGAGTTTTACCACACTATACATTATTAGTGGCGTCGTACCGACAGTGCTATTATCTTCTATCAAACGCTACTAATAATTATACTTAACAACATCCTATTCCTAATACATACATTAATGAAATAGAAATTACACAGGAAAGTTTTAGTGTTGACATCTTCCCCCTTCCTAGCTTCTACTCCATCCTCAAAGTAGATTATTTTGGTGCTTGGAAAATTTTTAACTTGTCATGGTTAGCCCATTTTGTAATGGGAGTGCCATCCAATTCCTCTAGTCAATACGTACCATTTTCATGCACAGCTACTATTTTGTAGGGCCCCATCCATTTGGGAAGAAATTTTCTCTACCTTCTTTTTTTTAGATCTGGAATCATATACTAGAACCAAGTCATTCACATGAAATGGAGACTAATGGATATTTTGATCAAAGTATTCCTTCTACTTCATTTTCTTCTTATAGCTTGTATCCTTCACTATTTCTCTCATTTCCTCTAGCAAATGAAGATGTACCAACCTTTCTTTTTCTGAATCACTTTTATCCATCCTTTCATTTTTCATAACTCTCACAGTGGGAATATCAAACTCAATAGGAAGAACTGGATCAATGTCATAAGTCAACTGAAATGGGGAGTATCTTGTTGCTGACTTTGATGTTGCCATATATGCCCACAATGTTGCATGAATCCTTTTATCCGACTTATGTACTTGCAAGGCTGCATCATTTGCTAGAATTTGACACAACATAAAAAAAAATCATTCCACTTGTCCATTTGTGCTTGGCTTGTATGTTGTTGCCTTCCTATGTTTAATAGAAAACTTGTTGACTAGGGCTTCTACCACCTCATTAATGAAATGGCTTCCTTCATCTGTTACAATTTTTAATGGACAACCAAATATGGTGACAATGCATTCATATATGAACCTTGCCACTTCATCCATGGAATATTTTCAATCGCCTAGCTTCAACCCACTTGGTTAAATAATCTATGACAACTACAATATACTTATTTTGGTGTGGGGTAGTTGGAAGTGGACCTACAATATCTATTCCCCACTTTTCAAAGGGACCAAGTGGAAGAATAGGGCATAATGGAGCTGATGAAGTCTTAAAGTTACCACGTGTTTGGAAAATATCTCATGTCTTACAATAATTATAACAATCTCTAAAAAGAGTGGGCCAGTGATAACCTGCATCCAAGATCCTTCTTGTTGTAAGTTGTCTAGAGAAGTGTCCTCCACATGTACTATTGTGAAATTCTTCTATCAACTCCTTCCCTTGATCACGTCCAACTGCCCTCTTGTAATGTCCATCAAGTCCTATTCGAAATAATACTCCATGCAGAATAGAATATGGATGACTAGCTTGAGTAATCTTCCTCTTAGTCTTTGTATTGGCACCATCAAGAAACTCGAATTCATTCAGATAATTCCAAATATATATGTATTCACTAGGGATTGTGTCAAGTGAGAACAATGTTGCATCTTGGAAATCATCACCATCACAAGATGAACCTAAACCATCATAGGGTCGAGAGAGTGCATCTGCATTGACATGCTTCTTTCCTGGCCTATCTATAATATCAAATTCAAATTCTTGTAGTAAAATTATCCATATTCCTATCCTTCCTGATGGGTTAGGCTTATTTACAATATATTTTAGAGCTTGATGATCTGTTACAACTATAAACTTCTACCCTAGCAAGTAATTTCTAAACTTTTTTACAACAAAAATGATAGCTAGAGCCTATTTTTCAGTTACAATATAATTTACCTCAGCACTGCCCATTTGTTTTCTCCCAAAGTAAACTAGATGATCTTCCCATTTTCATCATTTTAGCTAAGAGTACTTCCTAGTGCTTCATTTGAAGTATTAATATAGACAATGAATGGTTTTCTCCAGTCTGGATTCTTTAAAATAGGTGAAGACACCAATGCCTCCTTCACTTGTTCAAAAGATTCATGCGCCTTCTTTCCTGGTTCATAGGTAACATCCTTCTTCAAGAATTGGGTTAGTGGTTGTGCAATATTTAGGAAATTCTTGATGAACCTTCTATAATAACCCACATGGCCTAAAAATTATCTCAACTTACTTCTATTCATAGGAAATGGTAACTCTTTAATTTTTGAAAGTTTATCAGGATTAGTACCAATACCATCTCTGGATACAACATGCCCTAACAAAACACTTTTAAAACATTCAAAGACACACTTTGTAGGGTTTAGTGACTCTTGTGCTTCATCTAACCTTTGAAATATTGTCTCCATCTGGTGCAGGTGGTCCATCTTGCTCCCACATATGCAAAAATCATCCATAAATACTCTAATGAAGTTTCTAATGTAGGGTTCAAACACCTTATTCATCAAACGCTGGAACGTTTACAGAGCATTACACAACCCAAAAGGTATAACTTTATAACCAAATGTTCCCCAAGGAGTGGTGAACATGGTCTTTAGATGATCTTTCTACGCTATATGAACTTGGTTGTAACCGCTATATCCATCAACAAAACTATAGCACTCCTGGCCAGCTAGCTCATCCAAGATTTAATCTGAGAATGGAAGAGGGTAACGATCCTTTTTTGTTGCCTTGTTGATATTCCTATAATCAACACAAATGCATAGCTTCCAATTCTTTTTTATTCAGATCACAATGGGAGAAACCCATTCTGAATTCTCCACAGCAAATATGAATCCTACATCAAGCAACTTATCTATTTCTTCTTTTATAGTCTTGGAAAAATTAGGATTCATTCTACATGGCATTTACTTTATGGGCTTAGCACCATCTACTGGCTCAATAGAATGTTCTACCCAACTTACTTAATGGATTTCCTTGTAATCAAAAGTGAATAAGTTTATGTACGTTCGAAAGAGCTGGACGTAGGATTCCTTCTCACTCTCCATCACAGAATCACCAATCTTTATTTGTTGGAGATGATCATCAATTTCTTCTTCAAATAATTTTATGGGTTCATGAGTCAATGTGAATGGAAGGATATCCATGACTGAAACATCAACCTCACTTTCTTCATCTTTTGTTTCCACTTCACTGGTACTAAGGTAATTAGAGAATGTCCAATCATCAGTTTCATCACTTGAATCCACAGGTTTTACCTTATGATGTCTAGGGATCACATTTATATTCACCCTCTCTCTACCACGTCCAAGTGTCATGAAGCCTTCATTCCAGTAGTTTCTCACATGAACTCTCCTTAGCCATGGCCTTTCCAACAACATTAGGTATGTAACAATACCATTTTTCATCACCTGAAAGTCTACCACACATACAACACCCATAACAGATATTGTCACATTTGGAACAACACCTTCTGGTTTAGCTTTTCCATTATTTAATGACCTTAACATAAGTGTTGAGGGGTGATCAATTTTTAAACCCAACATATTCATTAAATAATTGGTCATTACATTAACTGCAGCACCTCCATCAACTAAGGCATCATGAATTGAAATACCATTACATAATACCTTAGCTTGTGCAGCGTAGGGATTTTCCTCTACCTCCAAAATAGGGACCTCAACCTCCTTCCTTCGTCGAGAATTGAGTCCACTTCGTAGCTCCCGCCTCTTTTCAGAAGACAGCCAAAAGTTGACCATATGTAATATTTTTAGGCCTTTTGGATAGATCTTCTAAGATGGAGTATGGTCCTTGTCCCTGTGAAATTAGAAAATCTTGACACCCAACTTTCTTCTCCTATGTTTCTTATTAATTTCTCCTTTCATCTTCTTAGGATCATTTCCATCTTGGTTATCTTTTTCTTTCTTTCTTTTTGTTACAAACACATCTGCTTCATTATTTACGACCCTATCTACTACATCAAAAGAATTCATAGGTGGTTTTATTTTATCATTATCACTTGTACCAGATGTAGGAGATCTATCTAGATAATAATACTTATAATGACCCTTTTTATGACAACCATAACATACAACTTCAGAAATATTTATTTTTGGACCTCTATCTCCTCCCTGAGAGCTAAATTCTTTTCCTTGAAGAAGATTAATAGTTAACTGGCCCATCTTCCTGAGTAGATCTTCATACTCAGTATATGTACTAGGATAAAGATTTATGCTCACCAAACGTGGTTGTGGATTTTGGACCAAAGGTGTTGGTGTAGGCTCTACCTTAGCAACAATTTATTTGGGCTTTTCTTTCATGCTTTCTTCTTGCCTTCTTGTAATCTCCTTTGCTTGTTCGAGGGTCATTGGGTGGTCATACTTCACTCATTGTCTGATCTCTGGCTTCATCCCAAGAATGAAGTGCTTATATAGGAGATTATCCACGCCATTCATCAACCCACCCGCTAATCCTTCCAGATCTGGGCATCGAGCTTCCTCCTTATCTCTAGAACACGAGCATGATAATCCCTTAGCTTCTCCTTCTCTCCTTGGGATAGCTTTGTGATATTGATCATGAGATTTGCATATTTCTGTTGTTCAACAAATTCTTCAAGATAACTTTCAGTTAATAAATCTCATGAGTTTTTCACATTACTGCCTAGTGTTTTAAACCACGTAAGGGCTAAACCATCCAAAAAGGTAGGAAAAAAATCAGTCCATTATTCTCTTCTTATACGGCCATTACAAATATAAGATCGTTTAAACTCTTGAATGAAAGAGGAAGCATCTTCATTAGATTGGGCTGAAAAAATAGGAATCTTCCGCATTTTCAATAGTAACCACAATGAAATACCAACCCACAAGTACAATCAACAAGAATTATGTGCACAAATAATTAGAATCACTATAATAGAAAGTGACTTTAAACCTTTCTACAGTAAAATAAGAATGACCACGGTAAACTATGATAAAACTTGACTAACTGCGGTAAAAATTGACTTTACTGTGGTAAACACTATTCACGGTAAAAAGCGAAGTTACTGTGGTAAATACTATTCACGGTAAAAATTAAAGTTACTGTGGTAAATACTATTCATGCTAAAAAGTGACTTTACCATGGTAACTACTATGCACAGTAAAAACAAGGTTACCCTCCAAATGATTTCTAACTAAGTGGGAATATCTCTCGAGAAAATCCACCAACGAGGAATGGTCCCGGCAACGGAACCAATATGTCATCACCAATACGACACTATGATAATTCTCCACCGGGAACTCCTCGTGCTGTGATTATTTACTAATGCACATCTTTTATTTTGGTGGACGTAATCTGAAAACACAACAATAGACATAACACAAGAATACCATAGACTATGATAGGAAGAAATGATGACAAATATAAAATATAAGTGTAAATTATAATATCAAAATGAAATTGTTACAATCTCACCCATGAATTACTTCAAGTGTTACTAACTCCACTTGCCTTCCAACAATAACTATGGGAGAAACTTCACAATTACACCTCTTAATGGCTTCTTTAACACATTTTCTAAATGATGGCTTCCTTCACACACTTACTCATACAATATTTCTCACTACTTCCTTCTATGCTAAATGAGGGGGTGGCCTCTCTATTTATAGAAATTTTAGGCTTATCCACCTTATCTCTAAGATAGGATAAGAAATCTACTCTGACGAATCATATTCCATACCTTAACTCTTATCTTTACATGTAAGCTTATCTTTTAAGATAAGATAAACCTTATCATTTCACATGGGTTCCACATTTTTAGACTTTTTACAAATAAAATACACAAAATATTTATGACCTCACTCCTTGTCCTTATTACCAATATAATATTTCTTATTCCTAATCATGTAGACCCTACTTCTCTACTTACCCTAACTTTGACATTTTAACATTATTGAACCACTTACGAAAAATATTTACTTTTTACCACAACATTCCTATTGTACTTTAATTGTTACCGCACTATACATTATTGGCAGCATCGTACCAGTAGTGTCGTTATCTTCTATCAGATGCTACTACTAATTATACTTAACAACATCCTATTCCTAATACATACATTAATGAAATAGAAAGTATGGAGGAAAAATTTAGTGTTGACAGATCACCTTTAAATGTGACCAAGGGACTTGTGTATTTATTTTATTTGGTTCCTTTGTTAATGTTTGCATGTGTTTAATTTGTAGTGCATTGACCCCTTTCATTATTTATTAAATGGTGTGTTAATATTGTGAGTAATCATCTTGTTAAGTTAATTAATTAAAATATGTCACAAGAAATTAATTAATAGAGTTGTCGGCCTTGAATTAAAAGTGTTGTAAGAATGTGTAAGAGATATGTAAGTTGATTTTGGAGTATCAAACACTTCATATTCTTTGAAACTCGAATTTGTCCTTGGAGGCTGATTTTTGAGGCTTGTGGGACAAGTTAAACTTGTCCCATACCTCTTAAATTTATATACCAACCTTACCTATGGTTGGAGAGTTAAAATTAAAATTTCTTTATGTATTTTTGTAAGTCATGTTGAATGTTTTAATTGCACTTTTCCTACATGTTTTAATTTCAGTCATTTGGGGTGTGGGCTTGATTGAGCATCTAAGTAAAAATATCATATTATTCACCCACCTATTTAATATTCATTGGAGAATGAAGTTGAATTTTGTGTTGGAGTTGAGGATGTGTGATGTGGCATCCTACATGGATCCACCTCATCCTCTTCTCTTCCCTCTCCTATAAATTCAAATTCTTTAGCTTGTTTTTGGCTTGCTTTACTTTTTCATATTCATTTTGGGCAACTTATTTTAATGTTTTGAGCTCTTGCTTTTGGAGAAGATTGGATATTGTTGCATGCTTGTAGATTGTTGATATATTGGACTCTTTTGCATTAGAAAGCTTTTTGTTTTACAACCTTGGAACAAACTCCATTATGGAGAGGTAGGAGTTTGGTTCTTGAAATTATTTTCTTTCAATTTTATGTTTATGTGAATGGTTGAATGTTTGAATGTGCTATTTTATTTGTTGGCTGGTTGGGTAGATGGCCTAGGAATAGTGTAGGAGAATACTATGGGGTATTCCTATGCGAGGCATAAGTGTTTTGGGGAGGTATAAGTGTGGAGGGAGTTGGAATTTGGGTTCCACCTTACAAATAAATAGCTTGCATTTCTTTACTAGTTATGGGGTGCCATAAGAGGTTGAGGAGGCATAAGGAAATGTGAGGAATAATGGGTACTTAAGGAAGGCATAAGGGCATGTCAAGGTTTTGATATACTATAGTTTTGGTAGTTTGTTCTCAGGTGGTGATACCCATTTCCCCTTTGGATCTCTTGCTCCTTTGGCTTACATGATGAAGCCTGAGTTTTTTTTTTAATGTCTTAATGTGTTTTTGATGTGAAATATTTGCATGTGTGTGTGGCAGCCTGTTGTTGCTATGAGTTGAAACACACTTCTTATTGCATTATGGTTGGGGTTCGGGGGCCAATGAAGAAGGATGGCTTCTCCTTTCATTGGATGTATTGGTTGGGTGGATAGAGTTGCCTTTCCCTTGCTTTTGTTGTGATAAAAATTGAAATAAATGGAGGATTTTCATTTTGCTCTTTTAGAGCAGAGGAAAAAGATCGTTTTGACAATTGTTGCTGAGTTTATCTCTGATTGTAACCCCTTCCCACTTTGAAGTAGATGACCTTGTATATTTTTTGATGGAAATATGTTTTTTATTGGCTATGAGAGTTATAATTCAAAATGTGAAAGATATGTACTCTATTTCTATTTTCAAATGAAATAAAAGGAAGATTTATATCCTTGTAAACTGTATTTGATCTTTATAAAGGAGAATTTGTAAAAGGAATGATTCCACCTAAATAAATGTCATGTCACCTTCACAAAATAATTTACTATTGTTTGAAACTACTTAGAAATGCATTTGAAATCTCTATTTGGAAAGTGTAATTAGAATTATTGCAATCTTTGTGTTTGAAAAACATGTTTTTGAAAGAGATAGAAATTGCATTTTTTCTTCTACCTTTTTATTGAAGGAAATATAACATTACAGTATTGGATTAGAACAAGTTCATATTTTTAGGTTTGGTAAATGAAAATGGATCAAATTGAATTTGAAGTTGTAGAACACTGTTAGATATTTTTTCAAACTAGCAAATAGTTTTATTCAAAATGTTCAAAACAACTCCTGCAACAATGAACACTAAAATGTAACATTGAATTGAACTTAATATGATTAAAATGACCCCAAACAAACTAAAACACTTAAGAAATTTTATAGAACCTTTCAGAATCAGGGTCAACCTTTTCATAGTCCTTTGCTGTCAAATTGAGAAATTTTGAATTGATCTTCAATCAACAAAATATACCTTGCAATCCATCCTAAATTCCTATAAGAGCAATCCTTCATGTATTTCTATCATGTCGAGAAAGGAAGGAGGTCAAATTGAACAAGATTTATACGTCAAAAGTTACAAGTTTTCATTTTCTAAGCCTGTAGATTGTTTTCTAAAAATTTACCCTCAATTTTTTTTCTAATTTGAATTCTTAAGGATTCTGTGAAAATATGACATCGAGATATTTCCAAAAAGTCCTCAATTTCCAAGAACCGAGTTTCCTATCAAACGTTATGGCCTCCTAAAGTTTGAAGAAGAGAAAAAGCTTCTTCCGCGCCTATCTTACATGCCCCGAAGAAAAAGAGATTCTTTTGCACCCGTCTTGCGTGCTCGGGAGAAAAAGAGCTTCTTCCGCACCTATCTTGCATGCCTGGGAAAAAATATCTGCTTTTACGGCCATCTTGCACGCCTGAGAGAAAAAGAGCTTCTTCCGCGCCAGTCTTACGTGCCCGAGAGAAAAAGAGCTTCTTCTGTGCCTTTCTTTCGTGCTCGGGAGAAAAAGAGTTTCTTCCACACCCATCTTTCATGGCTGGGAGAAAAATTAAACTAAAATAGGTTCTTCCACACCTAGGAGAAAATTTTCTTCCCGCACCTACTTTCTACACCCAGGGAAATCTCTTTCTGTGCCCTCCAAGAAGATAATCTATCTGCGCTAAGGATGACTTTATTTCTCTTAGTGTTTTGTAGGATGTTTTGATAACTATTGTAATGGACTCTGGGAATTTTTTGTGAACACTTTACAAGAAAAATTTATTCCATAATTTTTCTAACTAAACCTAGGTTGTTCTTGGGTCTCGAGTGGAGAGAATTTAGGTGGCGTTACAGTCCACATAAACTGTTTAGGGTACGAACAAAGGCTTCTTTGAATATGAGTACTAGGGGTCCTTGAGGTATATCATGGCAGTATAGGACTACTCAAGTTTGTTATGGTTGTGGTGATTGAGGCCATTATTTGAACATGTATCCACAAAGTCCACATGCACTTAACGAAAGGAAATCCCATGCATCAGAGGCTACGTTTGGTGATACAGGAAGGCCACACAGGATCTATGCAGAGTTTGATAACTTCTAAGAAAAGCATCAGGCTACTGTGCTTGAAATAATAGGTAGTATCAGTGGCACCCCCATTTTAGTATTTTCTTTTATAACAGGTATTCATACTCATTTGTATCTCCTTCAGTAGTGGAACTTATATGCTGGTGGAAGTGAGATAGGGTTCTAGATGGGATGTAGACATAGCATCAGGTGTCATACTTTCCATAGACTCCTTACTTAAGGAGTGTCTACATGAAATAGGGTCATTTAACACTACAATTGACCTTCACATTTTTTATTTAGGGTCTTATGATGTGCTATTGGGTATGGAATGGTTATCATCTCATTGGGGTAGATTAGATTTATATCGTAAGGATATTGAATTCTGATATGACATAAGATTAGAGAGGGTTGTGACATGTATAAAGAGACCCATATCCATATGTAGTATATCTGATATGCATCTTAAGTGGATTATTTGGAAGGGATAACAGTTGTTTTCCATCATGTTGAGTAATAAGATGGAGGAGTCTTTGGGACCACATTTGGATGATCACCCTCCTCTACAGGAGTTTTTTTATATATTTCCTAAGGAGTTTCTAGGTTTACCACCTTCACGAGAGATATATTTCCACATTGAATTTGTACCATGAGCTGAGCCTATATCCTGAGCACCCTATAGATGATAACTGTTGAGCTTTGTGAGCTCAAATCTAAGCTAGAGGGATTATTGTAGAAGGGCCTTATTCGCTCTAGTTTGTCACCATGGGGAGCACCAATTATATTTGTGAAGAAGAAGGATCAGAACTTGAGGTTTTGTATTTCATATAAGTAGCTAGATAAGGTGATGATCAAGAATCATTATCCTCTTCCACATATTGATGATCTATTTGATCAGATGAGAGGAGTGTTTGTCTTCTCTGAGATTGACCTAAAATTATGATACCATATGTTGAGGATTGTAAAGACAAATATACACAAGACACATTTCCATACTAGTTATGGACATTATAAGTTCACAGTGGTTCCATTCAGACTCATCAATGTGTTACAAATATGTTGTGACATTATTAATAAATTTTAATATTATTAATAATGAGTTTATAGAACTCATATTAATAATATGGTTGTCATAGTTAGTACTAGTATTTGGGTGAGCTGTGAGAACAACTCACGTAGCTATTTTGTGGTGTGTGATAATAAAGGAATTAGAGATATATTCTAGGGATAAATCTAAGAGATTCATGGAGAGAGATTGTAGGGTTTAAAGATGAATGTTGAATCCACCTTTATAGGAGATCAAACATTATAAATTTTATGCTCCATCTATGCAAATACATCCCGAATGAATTCAAATTGAAATATTCTATTATTTAGTGTATAATTTCATTTTTAGTATTCTAGTTTTTAAGAAAGCTCATACAAAAATAATATTTGGTATCAGAACATGGTCAGTCGAATGAGAGTCTAAGAGAATTCAGGATTTCATGAAACAAGAGATAAATTAGTTCATGGTAAAAAATATGGATGTAGTCATTTGTCATCAGTTTTCATCACATTTAGTCATGCATTTTACATCGACTTGGTCTTCAGATCAAACAAAGCATCAACACATTCACGTCTCTTCCAACGATGATATGATCATATGACTCACAATTTATGCCTATTTAGAGAATAAATTATTGTGGTGAAGTTGTTTGTATGTATGAATGACAAATCCCAAGTTATGACTCTACTCATTTGTTTTTTGCCATTTTTGGATTTAGTAGAAAAACACAAATATAGATTTTTTTTTTCCATTTTTGGAAAGGGGTCCGAAAAGATGTTGGATTTAAAATTTATAGTTGCCATAAATTTTCGTTGGTAACACAGAGTGAGATGATGTTTTTTTTAAATGTGTGTTTTTTCAAGCTCTTTGGATTAGTCATTTTGTAGTCATCAAAAATTGTAAGAAAAAAATTGCCTCTCGAATGCATTTTTGATGTAAACCGACATCCTACTATTTAAATCATCATGGATGAGTTGAATCAAAGTGAAAAATTTGAAGGAAAATATTTCCATACATGGTAGGTTAGAATTCAATTGTTGCTGATTAAAAAAGATCTATGGGAGATTATGGAAGGAAAAATCAAGAAATCACACGACATTAATGAAGCAACAAAATGGTAAAGCAAGAATCGAAGAGCAACGAAGATTATTGGCCTAGGTTTATTTTATTCCTACCTGCATCAAATAAATCTAACAAAGACATCACATTTCATCTGGATGAAATTTATAAAACTAGTTGGGTCACAAGAAGAGATCACAATAGTGGCACTCAAGAAAAAGTTGTCCAAACTCAAAATGGTGGAAGGAGAAAGTATGGTGGAATATATCGGTAAGTTTCGTTCTATTTCAAATCAATTAGCTAGAATCAAAGTTGATGTTCTTGATGATGATGCAAAATTAGTACTACTTAATAGCATGCCTCTAGTTATTCTAATATGGTCTTCACTTTGAGAAAAATAAATCCAAGTCTAGAGGATTTAATTTCTTTTGTAAAAGAAGAAGAAAGTAGAACCAAGAAGATTGATCTAGAAGAAACTACAATGTATGGTAGAAATAAATCATATGCTAAAGGAATATTCAAGCCTTCTTTTAAACAAAAATCAACCTCCCAAGGTGCACGAAAATTTCTTTGTCATTATTGTAATGCTCCTGGACATGGTATTATGTATTTTAAGAAAAGAGCACAAGATTTACTTGATGGTAAATTGAAGGATAAAGCCTTCATTTCTGAAAATAGAGACAGATAAAGTGATTTGGATATGAAGTCTACCCACTTTGATAATGAGGAAACAAATTCTCAACAAAGTGATGAATACTTCTTCTATTAAGTAAAGAGTACATTAAATGGAGGAACAAGGCAACGAAGGCTGGAGGTCAATCAATGACCACTCATTAGTCACCAACGACGAGACCATACAAAATTGTGGTGGAAGTGTGTTTGTGTGTGTGTGTGTTGGTGTGCGCGCGTGCGTGTGCGCACGCGCACGTGTGTGTGTGTTTTATTTTATTTCGGATTTGCAATAGGATTTTAGAGTTCCTATTTGAATAAGTGAAATGTTCAAATTGAGGGGGGGAAATGGAACATGGTCTCAATGTTCAATTTTCCCTCTAATCAGTTTGTATTTAGTAAATAGTGGTTCCTACATGATTCCCTAAAGGAAAATTAGCAACATGATATTTGGGTTGTTGGTTGTCCTATAAAACCATCCTTTTTTTATGTTTTTGGTTGTCCTGTAAAACCATCCTTTTTTTTAGGTTGTTGGTTGACCTAAAAAACCATCCAGATCATGAGTATGCATGGGCAGCAAGCTGCAAAAGGAAGTGTATTTGTTGTTTCTATAATTTCAACATTAGGGGAGTGTATATTGGGAATTAATAATGTTAACAATAGGGGAGTGAATCTTACAAATATATTTCTACATTATTAATAAATTGCAATATTATCAATAATGTGTTTATAGAACTCATATGAATAATATAGTTGTAATAGTTAGTATTTGTATTTGGGTGAGTTGTGAGAACAACTCACATAGATATTTTGGCATGTGTAATAATAAAGGGATGAGAGAGATATCCAAGGCATAAATCTGAGAGATTCATGGAGAGATATTGTAGGGTTTGAAGATGAGTGTTGAATCAACCTTTGTAGGAGATCAAACACTATACATTTTATTATCCATCTATGCAAAGACATCCCGCATGAATTCAAATTGAATTATTCTATTATTCGGTGTATAGTTTCCTTTTTAGTATTCTAGTTTTTAAGAAAGCTCATAAAAAATAATATTGCCCTTGTAATGTTTATGAGTATGATGAATAAAGCATTCATGGCCTTCTTAGACCGCTTCATATTGGTATTTCTTGATGAAGAGAGTATGTTGGAAACATTTGAGTTGGGATGGAATTGAGCACATGATAGTTCTAGGACCAGCCCACTTGAAGTTTTTTGAGAAACAAAGCATATTTATTTGAAAACATATGGATTAGTCTCATCTGTAGAAGAATTAATATGTGGATTTGAAGAGGGTGGATTGTCACTTCTTAGTTAGTGAAAAAGTATTTATGAGATCTCATCGGCATAAGATTCCTATCTATTTTGGAAAATGCTCTGAGCTCACACATCACTTTTTTGGGGCCTTTGATATATTTTAGGTTATTAGTCCCATTTCATACTTTCTAACCTTACTACCACACCTATTTCGATTCCATGATGTGTATCATGTTTTATTTTACAAAGATATGTACATGATAGATCTCATGTTTTGGATTGGTAAAATTTATAGGTGGAGGTCGAAAAATAGTGTATGTTGGATCTCATGCACATATTAGAGTACATGAGGCCTAACCTTCAATAATGATACCTTATATAGGTTAGAGTACAATGTGACATGTACTAGGAGATTGCAAATAGTTGGGAGGATATAGGGCCATTAAGGGTTTTGTACCCTTATCTTTTTCTAGTAGTTTCGGGAGGAAATATATTTCTAAGAAAGGAGGATATATTTATCACCTCCTCTTGAAATTATATCATGGAATCTAATGACTCATATTTTGATTTATCATTTTGACATAGAGATTATTATACTATTTTGATTATGGTTCAGGTACATGTAATTTTAAATTTTGATTGATATATGATGTATATTGTGGCTTTTACTAGCTTTTTTATAGGATGTATGTTTATTTGTTTGACATTATGGACCTTATGGTGACTATACTATGAATGTCTATTTTATGATTATTAGCTATAGATGCTCTTTTATTTTTCACTGATAAATATAGTAACTATTATTATATTTGGTTGTGTGTATCATGTTTTGGATGTATGCACATCTTTTATGATATTTTTGTCACATGGATTGATAGGATGTTATTTTTTTTATTTACATGGATTGGATGTTTCTTTAGCTATATTATATTGAGGAGGTATGATTTGTGTGTATTATGTGTATAGGGTTAAAGGATGACACTGTGGGTTTCAGGAGATTACTCTCATATTGGTGAAATTATTTGTTTTCCAAAATATATCCCATTTTGTATTATTGTCAAGTATTTTTGTGAATTCATTGGGAACCTTACGAATTAGTTGATATCATTTTTCCATAATATTTTGCATTTATTTAATTTAGTGTGGGTAATTATACACTTGGATTTCATAGTCCCTTTGTTGCTTTAAATTAATAAATTTAGTTTTAATTATCGGTTTATTTATTTCATTGTTTTCCTTCTCCCTTACTTCATTTGATTTGTGTTTTTTATGTATAACTTTGTCATATCATTGATTATACCTTTTCTTACGTTGTTTATTAGAGGATACACTCTTCCCAATGAACCCCTTTACCCAAATTATAATTTAGGAATAATGGGTTTTTTGAGAAGTCTGAATGGCTTCTAGAGAGCCTCTTTTTCCTTGAAAACAACCCCCAAAGCTATACATATGGATACAAAAGGTTGTTTTAGATAAAAAAAAACGTTCCTTCCCACCCTCGTTAGTGTATTTACTCTCAAATTTTATTTCTGATTTTTTGTATTACTAAAATCACTTGAGGCAATTTCAATCCACCTTTTAGTGAAACATGGTGCTTGAGAGTTATCTTCCAGCTTGAATTGTGAACTTCTGATGCTCACCATGAATTGTGTGCTTTACATGGAACCTTCTGTATTTCAAGGATGTTTTTCCATTGAGATAATAGCATTTTTCTAACATTATAAGGTCATTTTATTGTCACATTTTTTTGAACGAATGTTAAAAAGGTAAACATATTCTTGTGAGTTTGAAACCTTAGGTCAAAAGCAATGGATAAGATTTACTTGGTGAGTTCCCATAATTTTTTTTAGTTGTATTATTATTATTTTATGTTGGAAATGACTACCTCATATTTCTAAAAAGGTTTGATAGAACATGTGATTATTCGTGGACCCCACTCAAACAAGAAAATTCCTAAAGATGTTCAGTTTGTGAAAAATTTATCTAAAGGATATATGAAATAAATTTAAATTTTTTTAGCATGGGAGTTGTAATTGATGTCCATGATGGTTAAAGATCATGGTTGAGGTCCTAGAGTTAAAATTGGGCCATATTTATAAATATTGGCCTATAGGAATTTTGGGGGTAGTTCTCTAATGGTTTTAGTGATAGACCTGGTTGAGGAAATGTAAAATGTTATAGAAATAGGATTAATATTTATTTCCATTGGTATAAATTTGTTCTCTTGATGATTAGGTTTGATACATGAACCAACTCAGTTTGTGGAGAAGAAGGTTATTTTTTACTTAGGAAAGGATTGATCTGGCTACAAGATGGAGGCAGAAATATCATGTTTTTGATTGGTTTATCATTGCTATAAGTTAGAGAGTGAAGAGGGATAAAAAAAATATTATTGAATGAATTTGGAGATCTTGAAAGTGGCAGTAAGGGTGAAAATTGGTTGAGTTCTTAAACCTTCTTTCTTGGAAGTGTAGTTTGATATAGAGGAAAGTTGGTGTGGCTTGCATGTATAGATGTTTCATGAGCTCTAAAAATATTGAATGTGATATAAAGTTAATTTTATTTATAATTAGTAGGTAACATTACATAGTTGAGGTGATATGGTGTGATCTAGATCATGATAGGTGAACACAGGTTTATGGAAACAACTTTTTTATAAAGGATTTGAGCCTTCTTAGTAGTGTTACGAATAATTAGATTGGTGAAAGCTAATGTATGACCATGGATGATTTTTTTTCATACATGAAATGTTTAAGGTATTTGGAATCTTGAATAATCATGGTGATGATGTTTGTGGTTTTTGATGAATTGGGTGATGGGGTTTTGAGCCTTTGTTAGACTTATTTGGTGTGTTTGAGCATGGAAGACCTAATGGGTCCATTTAATGAATTTTAACGAGTTTTTTGTTGTATTTTTTATTTTAATTATTCATGATTTTGGTATAGGACCGACCTATGATGTGTTTGAAATAGGAAAATCATATAAAAGTGCTTGTTTTAGTTCATGTTTAACTTACTGAGCTATGAGGGGAAACGGGACTAACGTAAGAGTTTGAAACTAGTTCAAGGGAATTGAAATGGACATGAAGATGTGTGAAAAAATATGAATAAGTTTATAGATCATGTGTGCAAGGGTTTGAAGATAAATTGGGTCATGACAGTTCAAGATAGATAAAGTTGAAGGAGAGTGTGTTTGAAGAGTGGTTGAAGGAGGTTTTATCTAAATCTTGTGATCACCATAAAATTAATGTTTACAACATAAATTTAGTGATTATCTTATGAAAATATTTTTTGATAAGTCATATTCATGAAATTATCTTTTTATGAGTAATATCAACAAGGGTTTATGGGTTGGTGCTCCTTGTGGGGTTGGTGCCACACTAAAGAAATATCTTGTGATGTATTATAGTCACTTGATTTTTTATTTTTTTTTCTTCCCCTTGAGATGTTCCCACTAACATCTTGTTTATATTTGTTCTCTCTCATGTTTTATACTCATTTTAATGTATGGTGGACACTTAATAAGCTCTTATTGAATGCATATGATTGAATAGATATTAATGGATGCTGAAAATAATGGTAAATGAAGTTGGAAATTTGTAGGACTGATTCACCCCCCCTTAGTCCATTGTGCTTCTAATAATTGGTATCAAATCTTGTCCTTTTGGATAATTTTAATCACTTGAAGGAAATCCTTTTGAAGCAAAAACAATGGGTATATAATTTTAGGTTGAAACAAGATTAAGAAAGAAGTATGAAGTTTTGGAATTAATAATCTAGGTTTTGTAAGAGAAAGTGAGTTACATGGAAGATGACCATGGTAAAACAATCAAGGAGATGGAATCTGAAGTGGAATGTGTGTCTAAAAACATAATGGAAAAAGAATAATATTGTGGCAAGTATGAAGATGATTCGAGAACCTTAAATCACAATTAGAATAGGTACATAGCATGTTGAATACCTATGAAAGGTTGGATAAATGTTCAGAAGCCTTAGATGATATTTTGAGTAAGCAAAATGCAAAAAATAATAAATTTGTCTTAGGTTACACAAAATAGTCAAACAAGGATGAAATGCATGCAAGATCATGCCAAATACCTACTAATAAAAATGAGGATGTCAAATATCAAAAGAAATTTATCAAACAACCTAATTTAATGAAAATCACAAGTAAGTTCAATGGATAGTGTTATAGTTGCAATAATTTTGATCATAGAGAAAAAGAGTGTAGAATATTTTTCAAAAATGATCACCTGTACAGGGATAGTATGAGTAGCAAATCAAATAATGTGACATGATACAACTATCATGAGAAATTTCACATTGCAAGGTATTTTCAAATGAACCTTTAAATTAGATTTTTAAAAATCAAGTTGCTAGATGTAGAAGTAAAATTATATGCTTCAATTACAATAAATTTGGTCACATAGCTAGGACTTGTAACCATGGATCACTAAGGCATGGATTAAAGAATGAATGTATGAAGATGACTGTATGATTTAAATGCAATAGTGTTTTCCATATTGCTAGGGTTTGCAATTTGATTCCTCCTAGAAAAAGTTGGAAATATGGAGTCTCTCAAGGTAGGATTCTAAATAATTTCTTCAAATGAAATAAGGTTGGTCACAGTTTAAGATACTGTAGATGGAGAGAAAATATCTATAAGAGAAATGAAGAATTCAGGCCTAGCCATGATGAGAATTTTAGTAGTGGGAGAAATGCTAAAAAATAATTGGTTGCTAATAAGGATTCAAAGGTCCAACAACTAAAGAAAATAATGCAGGATCTTAGTGTCCTCTCCCATGAGGACTAGGGTGTTGTGTTAGATTCATTTCGGATATTTTATTCCTTGATTATGTTTCATGGAGCTATCTTTTGGTGTAGGATATTTACCATGCACATATCTTAAGTACATGGGATTCCTCCACATAGGTGATTCACCATGCTTAGGTGTCCTAGGGTGTCATTATGGCCTTACATGTGTCATAGAGTGTCATAGGAGTTACATTTGACCAGCTATTATGGGAATATAACTCCTACCTCTTGACGGCTACATTTGTGGGGGAGTTACACACCCCACTACTATATGTACATATTTCATCTTGAACAATGGAATGGATCAGAGTATGGGATAAAAATAAGGGGTATGTGTCTTTGGTTTATTTGTTGGTGTGTTTCTCGTTGGCATTTTACAACATTGAGGTTTCAGCAGTTTGCGTGTAACTCTATGCATTTTCTCTTTGAAACTTGGGTTTTTCTTCCACAAGGTCATTTTGTGGTCTAACATTAGCTCGATACATATTATTCTACTCATCTAATTACTTTTACATGGATTTGTATACATTGGTTTCTCAGGCTTAGTTTGAACGTGTTAGTCAGGGGTTCATTTTGCTGGCATTCGTTTATCATGAATGTTGAGTGTTGGTTTGTGCCTTGTGCATTGTGGGATCAAACTAGATGCTTCAGCCCTTTCAGAGATCCCTTCTCTATGCATGCACTCAGTGTCATTCTACATTCCACCTCACTCCCTACCTAACATCAGCTCCAGCTTGTTGTTTGATATGCGTTAACTAGGTTGTTCTCTGTGCTTGACGGTTTCACCCACACCACACATGGTTGCTAAAACTGTTACTTGCAACTCTGATAGAGATTTACATCTCAGCACCTGAGAATATTATAGACACCTAAACTTGGAGCGTTAGAAGGACATGGCATTACTCATTCAGCCTGCAATCTACGCAACGGTGCTAATCCTGTCAACTGGGGAGTGTGTGTGTTAAAATGGCTCAGGTTTCATTTGCACGTAGCGGATTACACCCGAAACATGGCCCATACCCCCTGGCTCAGTAAATAGCTACTTCTTGGCTCATTCTATGGCCTCTGCAATTGATTTTCAGTCCTTTTCACCATCCGCATTGGAGAAACTAGCTTGTGTTTGACTATGCATCGATTCCTGCATTGGGTCTCCAGATTCAGTGTGATCTTGGCCCTTCTATGCTTCTTAGCTCCCTCCATCTCTAGCTCAAAGCATCCACCATTTCTGGTCATTATCTCTATGACTTGTACCATTTGGCTCTTGTCCACTGGCTCCGACGTGGCTATTTCTGGTCTTCTCGTCTTTGCAATCTTTATGCCATTCAACTAAGTCTTACAACCGACTGACTCACAAGTGCAAAATTCACTGTCTTCTGACCATGCCAACTTGGGCTTCTAACTTGGTGCTTCTCTAGTGCATTCATCACTCCACATGGAATGTCCACACCTGACTCACTCAATGTTAACTTGCATTACCAACTCTGTCTACCAGCTTGGGACATGTGGCTTCCAGCTTGCTCCACATCAGTACTAGCTTGGTGCATCCACATGGTTTGATCATTTCCATTCCCTTTCAGAAATTGTTTGGCGGTCAAAACAATCCATCCTTTTTAATGTTTTGATTAAAAACATTCATTATGGAATTGTAAGAATTTTAAGGTTCTAATTTGCTTGTAATTATGTCCTTCATTCATGTGTCAAAGACGGAGGGTGAGGTCAGGGGTTGGCAGAAGGCTAATCCCCCCTCACAAGTGAAATAAACCCTACCTAAAATTTGATGCCATTTTCAACGAGTACCCACACAATACCCTTTGCACCCATTTCGGTCACTTTTTTAATCTGTTTGTAGGGATTATTGGCATTTTCCATTAGTTGCGGGAATCATTTTCTTACTATAACTTTTGACTCATTGCTCGGTTTTGATCACTTCTTTAGTCAAAGTTGCATGGTTTTACACATTACGTGATAAAATTGTAAGTTTTGTAAATGCACTACTTTATAAAGTGACACATTCTGGGGGGGTCATTAGTACTCTTGGGCCTTGCATTACACGTAGACACATTATTGGCCGCGTCTGATGTCTTGCATTCATGCACCATGCACTTCTTTCTTCTGCATCATAAAGGGTGATCTTTCCAAACTTGAGCATGTTAGGATTGCTTTATAGCCTCCGTCACTTCTCACTAGAAGGGGGAACTATTAAGTTTGGTGTGCTTCCATGGAACGTTACTTCACTCACAAGGGTCTTTCACCCTTCCTACTTGGGCCAGTTCCTCCACCCACTGATCATCATTATCTGGAGGACTTTCTCAACACTTGCAACCATGTTTTTGGTCACTTGATGATGTAGGTATCCAGATCTCTTTTGTTTCACGTGGTGGACTCAGATCCACCCTACCGTGTCTGGAGCATTCTTCAGTCCCTCTATGGAGACCCTTCACATACTGCCACCCTTGTTGCTACTGTTGCTCCAGTGTCTCCTCTCTTCTGTGATGACAGTTTTTCTGACACAGAAGGGGCTTGATTCTTCTTCTGATGATGAGGATTTTGCACACAATTTTGATGTCGAGATTACTATAGAGAACTCTTCACCTCCTTTTGTCACTATTCTAGAGAGTGTTGACAGACCCCACATCTCATAAGATATCGATAAGTCTCCTTTTCAGTCTCATACATCATCACACCACCCGCCTCTTTTCAACCTTCAGGTGTGTGAGCCTCCCCCTTTCACCTCCTCTACCTTCATTGGATGACTCATACCTATTCGACATCACTCTTCTGTTTGTTGATCCACCTCCATTGGGACGAGTATCTACCTGACCTTAGTCATCCTTTTAACAGAGTACACTTGTGATGTACTACAGGTTCCTCATTCGATCTAAATTGTTTCAGAGGAGTTCATCATTTCCACTGTTGGGAGTGCTTCCTTATGGGACTCTTACCACTTCCAGTTTCTAGAGACCTTAATTGATCTACCCTTTCTTGTGGATCTATTTTCTCTTGTCGGTATGTTTTCTTCCCTCACATCAGTTGTACATCCTTTATAAGGTGTTCACCCCTTCATACTCTCATAGTTCTAACCTTGTGAAATACCTTCGGTTCTTTGCCACTCACTGCTTAGAAGTAGGTCACACTTTCGTGACCAGACTAGAATTCTTCATGTTGCTTGCCTTTAGTTTCCTTCGTGAGTGGGTGCGACTTCTTAGCATGTCATTTCTTTCCTTATAAGGTAGCACACAGTTCGGTGTGAGTTATCTCTTAAGTCTAGAGGTAAAGATCTCATGATTTGAAATTCTTTTGGGAGACCTCCTAGAGCTTGTAAAGTTTAGATCTGTCCATGGATCTTCAGCATTCCTCGCGTCTTCCTGTTCTTCTCTCTCTCTGTTTCTAAGAATTTCCTCTTTGTCCATGGGTACCTGTTACAAGTCTGTATGGGGCGGGACCATCTTACCATCTTCTTAGATTAGAGAGTGGACTTGTCTCTCTTTTGTGGGGAGGTTCTCCCATTGAGTTTTCTCATTTTAATCCAATTTTCAAGAGGTTTCTTTTATGGTGGGGTACCCTCATTAGGCTTGTTGCTAGGACCGACTTCCCTCCATGTCTGAATCTATGTGTCCAACCTAAGCTATGCTTCAAGGGGGGTGGTGGTGTAGGATATTTACCATGCACATTATTAATTACATGGGAGTTCCTCCACATAGTGATTGCTAGGTGTCATAGGGGTGTCATTATGGCCTTCCACGTATCATAGAGCGTCATAGGAGTTACATTTGACCGGCTATTCTGGGAATGTAACTCCCACCTCTTGACGACTAAATTTTTGAGGGAGTTACACAACCCACTACTATATGTACACCTTTCATCTTGAGCAATGGAATGGAATAGAGTATGGGATTTGAGCCATTTTTCCCTTAATGCATGCACATTTCTCTCATGGGTGATTTCTTGCTTCGATCCTGAAGCTAAATCATTTTTTGGCTGAGTGCAACGTTTTTGATTCTCACAGGGATTCCCTCCATCATATTCATCATTCCTCTCCGATACTATCATTCTACTACGATTGAAGAATAATAGGGGTATGTTAGGTTTCCATAAGTCCGTTTGGTCTTAATCAAGTTTAAGTGGGTTTGGTCTTGCTGTTATGAAAATTCCTTGTCTTTGTTCTAAAGACAATTTCATATACTATGGTTTTTTTGGTCAATCAGTGTGTTTAGTGATCATGAGAGTCATGTTAAGAGTCCTTGAGGAGTTTGTTAAAGTCTTATTAGCACTATCCAAGCAATGAGTAAAGATATGCAAAACTATTATGATCGTAAAATGTGTATGTTTTGAAAGTCCCTAACACATCTAATTTGTCTTAAGGAATGTGTATGTTTTGAAGTCCATAACACATCTAATCTGTCTTAAGGATGTTTGTGGTGTAGTCATGGTAATAATATGAAGTATGTCAAGTGTGTAGTTAAGTGTATCTAGGTATGTAGAAAAAACAAGAAGAGTTATATCTCTATTAAAAGTTGGCTGAGTTTACATACTTTACTTTTGTCTTTGAGGAATTCTTATAAGGTTTGTAAGAGTAGTTATGCATCTTATAAGAAGCATGGATGTGCACAAAGGATATATATATCGGTGAAGAGTTAAATAACATGAATGGATTAGAGTATGATGTTGTAGGATTTATTTCATGATGTTAAGGAATGATGTAAAGACCATTGAACACAAGGATAAATGAACCTTTTATGCATTCTTATGAGTTATATCATATCATTGAATTATATATGAGGTATGCCAAAATGTGTCTATAGTTCATAGAGATAGAATGAAGAAGTGTAACAATTATGAAAATTGATGATGGTACTTTAAGAAGATATTCAATTAGCATGATGCTTCAAGTTAGTCTGATTATGCTTCAAGGTAGTTATAGGGTTACCCAAGAAGGTATGATATCTTATCTATGTCTTTGAGTTCATGAAGGTATGCATTTTATCAGTTGCTGATCATGAGACATATTTCATGAAGTATTGGACTGTGTAAAGTATGGTTTTTAGAGATGTTCTTGTATGCACCAAAATTACATGTGCCACATTATCGAAAAATGGTTACAAAAGTCCTTAATGATGATTCATGTCCTTTCAAAAGATGTTTGAGATCTTAAAACCATTTGCAGTGTATATTTGTATCTTAGACGTCCTTACTTACCTTTTTTCATGCTTTTTACATCTTCCCGATTCATTTTGTGCATGTTTTGGACTTTAGTACAAGGACTGTTGCCCTACCTGGGTGGCGGTTATGAAACCGATGCCCAGGCAGGGATGTGGTCTTGCAACTACCACCCTGCACAGGGTGGCGGTCCTAAGTGATTTTTATATATTTCTTCATGTGTGTTTTTAACATGTGACCCTTCACTTAACTTCACTTTTAGGATGCCCTTCTGAAGATTTTCGGATTGTCTAAAAGTAGTTTTTGATGGTTGGGATTGCTCCTTCCCTCTTATTATTTTTTATGTACTTTAGTAGTTGGAACTGGGCTATTTTTCCTTGTGCATGAAGGCACATCACAGGCCTCAATTCTTATATCCATACTGTGCTCAAGAAAAAATGCCTGATAATGTTTGGTATTTTGCATATCATGGTTACCACAATCCTGCTAGGAATTGCATAGCCAAGCTCAAATCTCTTAATACTATTCTCTTCTACTTGCATTGCAACCAACTACCTTCAAGCACCATGCTCAAGCTCCTTCTTCTGTACTGTTCTGGCATTCAAAAACCTTTGAATCTTATCAACACACAAAGAAAAGAAAATAAGAAATTGAGGCGATAGATACGATACAACTGGAGTTTCCAAGCTCTTTCTTGTCTAGGTTGGATTACTTGTTTGTTTGGCTTCATTTGTCAAATTATCATTTCAAGGATCCATTAGCTTTAATGACATATCAAAATAGAGTAGAAAATTGTTCATGTCAATTAATTAGGAAATTTTACAAGTAGATGAAATCTTAGGAAAAGCTTGCTCTTTGACATACCAAGGAGGTTTATGGGCAACAATAGCTCTTCAGGGTTATGATTTATTCTCACCTCTGAGGTAGGGTTTGAAGGGTTTTTGATTAAATTAGGTATCTATTTTCGATGCTAAGATTTCATATTGGTAGAAAGCAATTGGATACATCTTGCTAATTCCGTGATTGATTTTTTATTAGATTAGAAGTTATTCTTAAAACAACAAAATTTAAAAAAAAACACTACTTTTGTTTAGAATTAGTTTAATTTCATTTTTTTCTCTGATATACTGTGTGAAAACCCGAAATCACATAGAGTAAAATTCATGTAATAGTTTAGTTTGTTTTACCAAAGTCAGTTCAATTAATCTTACAGATGACCCTCAATGGTCCAAAACAAGAAAAAGAGCATAGTTGTGATTCCTTGGTCCCCACAATCCAATGGGCCATAATTATTAACGAACATTGATACGGGTTTACACCTCAGGGTTTGGACACACACCCACTAGGTTTTCTGAGAAAATAGAACTCTAACATATAAACATCGAATCTTATCAAGCCTACGATGATTGCGACTGCTCTTGATAGAACACAATGAACCAGAACAAGACCACAAATTCCATGAGTTTCAGTAGATCATAAGTCCCGCAACCCAAAAGCCATGATAAACCAAATGGATAATCGACATACACCTCGCAGAAACATTCAAAGCAAGAATGCAAAATCATGAACATGCTCACAACAAAAGCAAAAGTCAACAATTGTCAATGTCGTCCAGTGCATTGAATGAGAGGATCAAAAAAAAATCTGGTGGTGAAGAAAAAAAAAGCTCCACCGACTCCATCTCCCACATCAAAAACAAGACAACAACCCAGTTAAACCATAAATTTGGTAGGTTGGGTGGTTGGGAGGAGGCCAAGGTGGCAGTGAAAGGAATAAAAGGACAGGACAGAAAGGAAGCCCATGCCCAACGGGGCATTACATTCTCCTCCCCTTAAGAAAGCATCGTCCTCGATGCGACATAACACAGAGGAAAAGAAAATGGTTCGCAACAAGGAAGGTAGGTAAGGAAAAAAACACCCTATGGTTTAAAATTTTAGTTGATTAAGCACGGCCACAAGGTAGCCTTAGGAACATTTGGTAGAAATTAACTTTCAATGTTCTGTGAAGATTGGCAGTTCTTTCTTGTTCATTATTTCATTAGTCTCTTTCCATTAGCATTATTCTTAGTTTAATTTTTTTAAAAAAAAAATTCATCATTGAAGAGTTTTGGTTATTCCTTATTGTGGGTGCCCAACATGAACTGCTAACACAACACCCTATCAGGTTCACAAGACACTACAGATTCACAAGCACACAAGTATATACTTCAAGATTGTATTACACCACAAAAAGGTTACTCAAATACGGAATGGAATAGGCACAGTCCACATAACATAGTACTCGACACACATCAATGACTGACATACAAAAAATACTCAAACAAAAAAGAGTACTACAATCCACCAGACATTTCCTCAATTTGCATCAATGAAAAAAAAACATAACACCAAACCATGCTACAGGTACATAGTGTCCACAAGGGAATCAATGACATATCCACAACATCACAACACATATCCATCTGACATGAGTAACACATACATCAAAAAGACCACTACCAAACATCACAATAACTCAACATATATCCTGAAACATCAACCATACAGAAAATCATCAACCATATGCCCCCCAACAAATATCATAAACTCTTATGCCTCCCTCAAACTCTATGCCTCCCTCAAACTCTTATGCCTCCCTCAAACTCTTATGCCTCCCTCAAACTCTTATGCCTCCCTCAAACTCTTATGCCTCCCTCAAACTCTTATGCCTCCCTCAAGGAGGCCGGTTGACCCTATGGTCCAAGACACATAGAGTTCGAACACTCCTAACCCAAGTGACATAATAACGCGTGGTTCAACAACCCGCTAGTTATATGTACTCCTTGGGGCGTACCCCCATACAACGAAGCGGGTCCATAGGTCCAACCATCCATGGTGCATCCCATGACCCTATTCCACACATCACACGACAATAGAACCAGCACAACAATCCAATCAAAGTGCCAAGTGGCAAAGTACAAGCCTTGGGCAAGGCGGTAAAAATTCCAAATTTAAAAAAAGACCCCAAATCAAGCAAAAAAAAATGGCCAAATAGCCATAGTTAGTATCAAAATCCCCATGTGTGTGCCACAAACCAAGGAAATGCCCAAAATTGTAAAGCATTGCAATCAAGAAAAGCTGCTGGTCCTTACAAAATAAAGTAAAAAAAGCTCAATTTACGAATAAAATCAACTTATAATAATGTCACATTACGATAACTGTGTGGCCTTATCTCTAGCCACCAAAGGGGTACTCAACGAGTTGCTAGCACTCGGAACATCGAGCCTCAGCATGTCCAACACTTGAAAAATATGACAGGGAAGAAGGTGTGGTCGATAGGCCCAGTGGTTCCATCCATTTGTTTAGGCGGCGCTCGAGGCAAAATGGCGGACATCAGCGAAGAACACCTGATACAATGGTTGGATTCTCAAATTTCTTCTTCAGTTCTGTACATTTCATTTGGAAGCCAGACATTCCTAACGCAAGAGCAAATTATAGCCCTTGCTGCTTGTCTGGAAGCCGGCGAGCAGCCATTCATTTGGGCTATCAAAGTGTCCCCACAGATCGAACCCATGACATCCGTAGAACACCAATCAGATCATTCATTGGGTCTAACTTACCACTTTCCCGAGGGCATTCTACGAGCGAACCCAGAAGAGCAGGGCTGGTCATATGATAGGGTTGGGTGCACACAGCTCGTTATGACTCTCCAAATCCCATCATGAAACATTACATATTTACATGAGTCATACATGCGGGTGAACATATCTATGCTTGAACAGCATAACATCCAGGGAGTCCCATTAATCAACGTGGTACACACATGTATGCAGATCAACACTGGTCAATTCATCAGGCTAGCAAGTGCAGTTGGGCATTGGACATCCAAGTCTAGTCGATACATAGATCATGGAATTCCAGACGGGCATCGAGTGAAGGATGGTGTAACATTTGTTTTGAGTAAAGAGGATGGGAGCGAGATGAAAACAGATGCAGAAAGGTCTGAAGGAGATGGCGAGAACAGGCTGTTAATGGTAACATGCTTGGGCATCCCTACTTTTTCCTCTTTTTTTGATCCTTTCTAGTTTTCCTTGGAGCCTTGCCTAATCCATTGCAGATTTATCCTGATATTACAAGGATAAAAATAAGTGGATATTGGGTAATGTTATGTTTCTTCAGCAGTGCCACCATGTCCTAATATGATGGAATGCTTACTACAAGGAATTCCCTCTTTAGAAACACACACAAGAAAACCTATGAATCTTTGTCGCACAATAGACATAGGTATAGATTCAAAAGTTTCATTTACCTATTTGAGTGAGATAATGTGACCATTCGATGTGTAACTACCCCAAAAATCCACACACGAACAACACAGTGAAAAACAGGATAATTTTTTTTTTTTTTTTTTGACTTGCTTGACACATAACATGATGCAACATGTCGTCACCAAGGATACAACTAACACTGTGAACAACTTGATACAAGGATGGCCATAAAGGCAGCATGGAAACGTTCACACCTATCAAGGACAATTTACTTTTCTTTTTGACAAGACAACATAGAAGTCCAATCACAGAACACACTTACAGTTAGGGCCAACCACAGTGAGATATTCTTGAGGTTTATTTATTTTAAAAGGACATCTTGCAATTCTTAGCTTACGTTTCAAAGGAGACTCAAGATATGATTCATACAATTCATCTTTACCAAGCTAAGTTTATTCTTTTGACACTGAGTAATCATCTTTAAATCTTCTCTATTTTGACATTTACTTGCTTAATTCGTTTATTTGGAGAAAGGGGTAATTTAATTCCATAAGGCCATCTGCTCACCACTAACGCTACTAAGATTCATTCTTGCCCACAAGACAACATGGTTTTAAGTTCAACACACTTAAGAGAAGAGATACAAGGTGCCTTGGAAAAGGGTTAGAGGGAGAAGGTTGAGATGAAACATCTTTAGGACCTCATTAGTTATTTCCAGTATTTAATTGAAGCTAGGGCTCTTAACCAGAATTATCAACAACTTTACTTAGGCTTCGCTAAAAGTATTAACAAGGAGTAAAAATTTACTTTCCAAATGGCGGTGAGAAAGATGGTGAGGTATCCAATTTGTTTTCTCTGGCTTATTAAATCTTATCATCTTCAAACAACTAACAGTTCATTTCACCTTAGGGTCATTTTACAAATTTCACCATAAAAAGGAATAATGTTCACTAGAGGAGCTAGGGTTATCATGTTATAAAGTTTACCTGCAATGATAGTATTTCCCTTGATTACTTAAAGAATTTCTCGCTCTCAAGTTGGTGACCCCTACGTTACTTCATTTGAATAAAAATTTTAATTTAACTTCCAGAAGTATTAAACAATCCCATGTTAGTTTACTTATGACACTTTATTACTAAGTCATGTCAAGGTTTAACTCAAAATTTATTCTCAAGGCAAGGTTGTAGCAACACTCATTTACAAGAACAAAACAAGATTACATCAATTCTTAAAATACTGATACTCTAACAAAGTCACTCAACAACAATAACAAAATTTTCTTATAATTTCAAAGATGGTCAAACAATACAAGGTTTCCAAAGTTCAGATGACAAAGTCCACAATACATTATACTAAGACATTAATCCTCTTTTAAACTTTCCACTGGACGTTAACAATAGTTGAACAACATAAAAAGTTTTCGAGCAAAGGAACTTCTCAACTGAGGTTGATGACAAAAGTCTACAAATCTATCCCTCATCTACATGCAAAATCCATTTGCAGAAAATTTTCTATAAGAGTCAGTTCACAAGAACTGAGCAAGATAAGGCTACACAAAACCACCATAACTGTTATCTATCAATATCATGAAAAGAATCACTTTATTACAAGAATTTGGGTCAAACCTCTAAACACTATGAACACATCAAGTTATAATAAAGTCTTCATCATGCCAATCAAATAAGGAGAAGACCTTGTACTTCAGTTAGGAGTAAAAGCAACGAAAGTATAGCAATCGTAAGAGAATGGCCCTTGGCCCTATAAGGAGAAAACAAATAATCTAGCAAAAAATAGAATTCCCATCAAGTAAGTAATTAAACCATAATTACAAGATTAAGATTTGATATATACACCAACCATCTAGAAATTTATCAAAGGTGCCAAACGCATAGACTAAATTAATATATTTCTAAAAGAACAAGAGTTGATCGGCCCAAGAAAGGGGAACCACGGGTTTCAAAAATTAACACAAAAAGCCATGTATAATCGAGTTTCAAACCGGAAATCAAATAAAGTATACACACAACATAAGTTTCGAGGTGAAAGCAAAGTATATTAGTTTTGACCATTAACTACAAAGATTTTCCAATCATCCAAGAAGGGTCAAAGTCTTACAGGCTAGTAGCAAACACGCGAGAGAAGAAGGGGGTTTTGTCCAACAAGAGTATACAATAATGTCATCAACAAATTTTTATAACACTAAAGATTTGCAAACCTACACTACAATACTAATGTTTGGTTAATTTAAAATAAATTACCCATATCCCAAAACAACCATATTTTTCGGCAACCCTTGGTAACACAGTCAACCGTCGCACAAATAGATACAAACATAATTTCTAAGTGACATTATCAAAACAAAACCTTCTGCTATGAATCCATAAGATTATCAAATGAAAGCTGAGTTTTTTTTTTTTTTTTTCCGAAGATTAATCACATGTAAGGAAATTTCCATCACAAACTATCACGGTAATTACGTGCATAAAAACCGACCAATATTAATTAATAGCGTTAACATTACAAGGAAGAAAATAATGCCAGTTAGGAAAAATAGAAGAGCGCCATCAGAAATAATTCTGAGAGGGGGATTAGACCAAACTATTCTAGTGTCAACGAGGTACTGTATTCCCACAAAGAAACCTCCAGCTTAGTTGGTCTGAAAAGATAGTTATGGTTCAAGTTGATAGGGATGGTCAAGGTACTTCTTGAGGATGGCCTTAAAAGCCTAGAAATAAGATGAAAGAAAGTATAAGAGTCAAAACACGCGAGACGAAAAAAACACATTGCACACAAACCTTTTCATTCTACCAGTCTTAATACCAAAACTCTAAGTTGGCTAGCCCACACATTGTTCACACAATCCTACAACCTTTCTTTCTCGATGCCAAAAGGTTATCAAAGGGACTTGCAAAGGGGCTAACAAAAAACATCAAAAGACAACTTGGGTGCTAGGGAGGAGCTTCATAGTTATCGTAACTTACTTCCATAATATCAAAAATACTAGTGATCAACATGATAACTTGCAACTCAATCGCAGAGAAGAATTAATACATAAACAAATAGACGAAGGTCTATCATTCGAGTAAGAGAAACAAAAAATTTAGAGGAGAGGGCACATGCATCCTTTCGACCCACATACTGTCAATGATAAAAGCTAAAACAAGAAGAAACAAGCATAAAGGGAAATCTCCCATCATGACATCCAACTGACAAATCAATGCAAGGAAAAGTGGTTCGATTTCACAATAATTTTAAATAAAATAACAGTAGAAAAGTGTAGAAATATCTTGCCTGTTTCTCCAGCTTCAACAGGTTTCATGGACACCGCCCAGAAAAGCAACAACAATTCTCAGGTTGAATCTCCCCGTTTACAGGCTGGGCACTCAAGCTCCATTCTCGTTTATGCTTAGCCTGGGCAGAGAGCTCCATTTTATAAGAAACATCGAATGGAAAGAATGGTAGTCTCAGGTGCTGTCAAGACTACGGTATGCACAATATGGTTTTAATGCAAGCAAGCCCACAGCACTACAATTTTGTTCCACACTATTCATTGTTTCCATAATGTGGACTGTCGGTGCTAAAATTACAGCTATAGCTTGTGGGTGTGATCTGTCACCCGAATGAGGAGGAGCTGAGTGACCTTCCCTGTGGCTTGCCCTCTACGTATGTAACAAATATCTGGATACCCAATATCCATCTTGTACTCAATCAAACTGTCCCTCACAAAGAGACTAATTCTCTTATGACCAAACTCAAACTGAATCTCTACAAAAACTCAATTGAAGGAGCACAGCACACAGAATGAATTCTCAGAAATTTTGCAGCCCATATGCAGATCAATTCCCTCCAAGCACATTTGGGGGGGGGCTTTGAAGTGGACGCGCCTTTTGACCCATAAATCACTTTTGGGTCAGACAATTTTTTTTATTTTTTTATTTTTTGGACAGAAACTTGTTGGTGTGACTGTGGGGCAACATTTGGCTCAAGAATGACTTTTGGTGCTGAAATACTTGTTGTAGACACAACTTTTGGCTCGAAAGTCTTAGCAACTTTTGGCATGGAAGCCCTTGTTTCTGAGACACCTTGAGGAACTGGATCGTACACTGTTTTTAACTCATGAACAAGTGAATCTTTCGGTTCGAACACAAGTCTAGGGATAGGTGTGTTTTCCTCAGCCGCAGAGGCTTGCTAGATGAGAAGTTGATCCAGATAAAAATTTACTTGACTGACAAGTTGGGGAACAGAAAGTTTTGGCTGGCATACGGCATTATTTGGATCTGACGCAACTTTTGGGGATTCGGGCCGAGCTTTTGGCAATTCAGGAAGAGAGCTCGGTGATTCAGGTAGAACTTCTGGTTGAGTGATAGTGTTCTTATTGTGCACAAACTGGACTGCAAGCGAAGCACACTAGAAGCCGAGAATACCGGCTTTGGCAAGATCATGAAGTGCCAGTGCCGATTTTGCGCTCTCTATTTCAACAAGAGCGCTCACTTCTGAGTCTGAATCCTGATGGGAATTCGATAAGATTTGCTTAGTAAGCCTGCAACCACGCACACGCCCATTGCCAACTGTTTCCTCTAGAAAGTCCACCAGAAGTTGCTCGTTCGGTATGAATGGTATGCGTGAAATATTAGGAAAAGATGAAGTTTGATCGCCTCTGTGTTACAGGCATTCAATACAACTCCCGGAAGGAAGTATACCCAAGGGCTTAGCTGCAAATACTCACTGTCAAAAATTCGATCTTGATAAAATATCTTGAAGGAGAGACCCGAATCTGAGGATGCATTCTATACTAAACAGAAAGCAACATAGTTGGACAGCCTGCTACACTAGCTTGTAGCTTCATCTAACCGCCATGTCAAACCAGACTGCGCCCAATGCATTGAATAACAGAATCAAAAGGAGATCCTGGTGAAGAAAAATAGGCCTCCACCGAATCCCATCTCCCTCACGTAACGTAGAAAAATGTGACAGTCAAACAGTCTGCAGGTTAGGTGGTTGGGAGGTGACTAATGTCATCCACTTGCTAAACAAGGCCTGCGAATGGACCTGGTTGGCCAAGGTGGCAGTGGAGGGTAGGTGCAAGAAATTAATAGATATGAAACTGCGCAATCCTCACCTTCAAAGGCGCCACCACCCAACCTCTCTTCCCTTCCACGAACCAAGGCTGGAAAAGACAACAAATGTGCCCGAATGCCTTTAAAAAGGTTTTAATATCTATTAAAAATTTTAACAACAAAAGTCATTACGCATTACACAGATCAAAAGCATGATAAGCTCATTAGACGAAAGTTAGAAATGACCCTCGGAAACAAAGCGCACTTACGACAGAACGAGATGGTGAGACAAAGCGAAAGAAGGGAAGAAACTATAGCAAGATAACTCTGCGATAAGGTCAAAGTCACCTGACGATGAAAAGGGAGCTCAAATAAACGTTCAACGAAAAGCAATGGGGGCAAGGTGGTAGAAACGAAAGTCGATGCCCAATGGGGCATTACATTCTCCTCCCCTTAAGAAAGCATCATCCTCGATGTGACATAACACAGAGGAAAATAAATGGCATGTAACCAAGGACAGGTAAAGGAGAAAGTACACCCTATGGTTTAAAATTTCAGTCGATGAAAGCATGGCCACAGGGTAGCCTTAGGAACATTTGGTAGAAATTTTAACTTTCAAGGTTCTGTGAAGATTGGCAGTTCTTTCTTGTTCATTATTTCATTAGTCTCCTTCCATTAACATTATTCTTAGTTTAATTTCTTTTAAAATTTCATCATTGAAGAGTTTTGATTTATTTCTTATTGTGGGTGCCCAACATGAACTGCTAACACAACACCCTATCAGGTTCACAAGACACTACAGATTCACAAGCATGCAAGTAAATACTTCAAGATTGTATTACACCACAAAAGGTTACTCAAATACGGAATAGAATAGGCACAGTCCACATAACATAGTACTCGTCACACCTCAATGACTGACATACAAAATACTCAAACAAAAGAGTACTACAATCCACCAGACATTCCTCAATTCCACGTATGAGGGTTTTCCATGACTCATAAAAAATACATGTACATAGGGTCCACAAGGGCATCAATGACATATCCATGACATCACAACACATATCCATCTGACATGGGTAACACATACATCAAAATACCACTACCAAAACATCACAATAACTCAACATATATCCTGAAACATCGACCATACAGACAAATATCATAAGCCTCCCTCAAACTCTTATGCCTCCCTCAAACTCTTATGCCTCCCTCAAGTCTCTTATGCCTCCCTCAAACTCTTATGCCTCCCTCAAACTCTTATGCCTCCCTCAACGAGGCCGGTTGACCCTATGGTCCAAGACACATAGAGTTCGAACACTCCTAACCCAAGTGACATAATAACGCGTGGTTCAACAACCCGCTAGTTATCTGTAACTCCTTGGGGCATACCCCCATACAACGAAGTGGGTCCATAGGTCCAACCATTTCATGGTGCATCCCATGACCCTATTCCACACATCACAAGAATAGAACCAGCACAACAATCCAATCTAAGTGCCAAGTGGCAAAGTACAAGCCTTGGGCAAGGCGGTAAAAATTCCAAATTTAAAAGAAGACCCAAATTCAAGCAAAATAAATGGCCAAATAGCTATAGTTAGTATCAAAATCCCCATGTTAGTGCCACAAACCAAGGAAATGCCCAAAATTATAAAGCATGGAAATCAAGAAAAGTTGCTGGTCCTTAAAAATAAAGTAAAAAGCTCAATTTATGAATAAAATAAACTTATAATAATGTCACATTATGATAACTGTGTGGCCTTATCTAACCACCAAAGGGGTACTCAACAAGTTGCTAGCACTCGGAACATCGAGCCTCTGCTCGCAAAATACATATCAATAATACAACTGTCATCAACTCTATCTGAATCATCCCGCCACTACTTCGACAAGGCTAAACATAGTCATAGTTGCACTTAGGTTGCGTACATACAACCACATAGGGAGAGAGGAAAGAATCACATGTTATCTACTAAACCAAGTTTTGGCTTGAGTTATTGACCCATGGTACACCATTCCTCACTCTCAACATACACTTCTACCGATTTCCCTCAGGGTCGGTTAGCGTAAGGTTCACAACATAACATATAACTACATCACTAACACAATGGTGGTACATATACAAGGTAGATCACAATCATACATTCACCGGTTGTAACACACCACTTTACCACATTCTGTACCCAAAGTGCAATCACCATACGATAGGGTTCATACACTCACCGTATGACCCCAAATCACAACATGAAGCATTACATATTTGCACAAATCGTACATATGATGAACATAGTACATCACAACATAACATCCATTACTACATAACAAGGTGGAACACACACATTACTTCCAAACATGGTAAAAACATCAGGATTGAACTCATCTCTTTTAACATCAATCTAGTCATACAACACATTGATACACCTACATATCACAATATGTCACAATGCTCCAACACTATGTCATCCATAATATAATTCTTTTTACACATCACAAATAACTCTTCACACATGAACTCTTCATAGAATCCACAAGAAGGAGAGAGAACACTCCCATCTCAGCACATTAACACGATGACAAACACGCAGTAAGTGACATACACATCACGTGCGTTCACAATATCACAATTACGACAATAATCACATCACGCTTAAAGCACATTACTCTTCCAATATCTACCACCATCATGCAACATCATCATCATCATGCAATATCATCATGTAACACCACCACCATCATGTAACATCACCATACAACACCAATCTGGCCCATAGGTTTGAGAGCATGAACCTACGCTTTGATACCAAGTGTAACTACCCCAAAAATCCACACACGAACAACACAGTGAAATACAGGATAACTTTTTTTTTTGACTTGCTTGACACATAACATGACACAAGATGTCATCACCAAGGATACAACTAACACTGTGAACAACTTGATACAAGGATGGCCATAAAGGCAACACGGAACGTTCACACCTATCAAGGACAATTTACTTTTCTTTTTGACAAGACAACATAGAAGTCCAATCACAGAACACACTTACAGTTAGTGCCAAACACAATGAGATATTCTTGAGGGTTATTTATTTTAAAAGGACATCTTGCAATTCTTAGCTTACGTTTCAAAGGAGACTCAAGATATGATTCATACAATTCATCTTTACCAAGCTAATTTTATTCCTTTTACACTGAGTAATCATCTTTAAATCTTCTCTATTTTGACATTTATTTGCTTAATTCGTTTATTTGGAGAAAGGGGTAATTTAATTCCACAAGGCCATCTGCTCACCACTAACGCTACTAAGATTCGTTCTTGCCCACAAGACAACATGGTTTTAAGTTCAACACACTTAAGAGAAGAGATACAAGGTGCCTTGGAAAAGGGTTAGAGGGAGAAGGTTGAGATGGAACATCTTTAGGACCTCATTACTTATTGCCAGTATTTAATTGAAGCTAGGGCTCTTGACCAGAATTATCAACAACTTTACTTAGGCTTCGCTAAAAGTATTAAGAAGGAGTAAAAATTTACTTTCCAAATGGCGGTGAGAAAGATGGTGAGGTATCCAATTTGTTATCTCTGGCTTATTAAATCTTATCATCTTCAAACAACTAACAGTTCATTTCACCTTAGGGTCATTTTACAAATTTCACCGTAAAAAGGAATAATGTTCACTAGAGGAGCTAGGGTTATCATGTTATAAAGTTTACCTGCAATGATAGTCTTGCCCTTGATTAGTTAAAGAATTTCTTGCTCTCAAGTTGGTGACCCCTACGTTACTTTATTTGAATACAACTTTTAATTTAACTTCCAGAAGTATTAAACAATCCCATGTTACTTTACTTATGACACTTTATTACTAAGTCATGTCAAGGTTTAACTCAAAGTTTATTCTCAAGGCAAGGTTGTAGCAACACTCATTTACAAGAACAAAACAAGATTACATCAATTCTTAAAATACTGATACTCCAACAAAGTCACTCAACAACAATAACCAAATTTTCTTATAATTTCAATGATGGTCAAACAATACAAGGTTTCCAAAGTTCATATGACAAAGTCCACAATACATTATACTAAGACATTAATCCTCTTTTAAACTTTCCACTGGACGTTAACAATAGTTGAACAACATAAAAAGGTTTCGAGCAAAGGAACTTCTCAACTGAGGTTGGTGACAAAAGTCTACAAATCTATCCCTCATCTACACGCAAAATCCATCTGCACCAAATTTTCTACAAGAGTTAGTTCACGAGAACTGAGCAAGATAAGGCTACACAAACCCACCATAACTGTTATCTATCAATATCATGAAAAGAAGCACTTTATTACAAAAATTTGGGTCAAACTTCTAACACTTTCAACACTTCAAGTCATAATAAATTCTTCATCATGCCAATCAAAGAAGGAGAAGACCTTGTACTTCAGTTAGGAGTAAAAGAAATGAAAGTATAGCAATCGTAAGAGAATGGCCCTTGGCCCTATAAGGAGTAAACAAATAATCTAGCAAAAAATAGAATTCTCATCAAGTAAGTAATTAAACCATAATTACAAGATTAAGATTTGATATATACACCAACCATCTGGAAATTTATCAAAGGTGCCAAACGCATAGACTAAATTAATATATTTCTAAAAGAACAAGAGTTGATCGGCCCAAGAAAGGGGAACCACAGGTTTCAAAAATTAACATAAAAAGCCATGTATAATCGAGTTTCAAACCGGAAATCAAATAAAGTATACACACAACATAAGTTTCGAGGCGAAAGCAAAGTATATTAGTTTTGACCATTAACTACAAATATTTTCCAATCATCCAAGAAGGGTCAAAGTCTTACAAGCTAGCAGCAAACACGCGAGAAAAGAAGGGGGTTCCGTCCAACAAGAGTATACAATAATGTCATCAACAAATTTTTATAACACTAAAGATTTGCAAACCTCCACTACAATACTAATGTTTGGTTAATTTAAAATAAATTACCCATATCCCAAAGCAACCATATTTTTCGGCAACCCTTGGTAACACAGTCAACCGTCGCACAAATAGATACAAACATAATTTCTAAGTGACATTATCAAAACAAAAACTTCTGCTATGAATCCATAAGATTATCAAATGAAAGCTGAGTTTTTTTTTTTTTTCCGAAGATTAATCACATTTAAGGAAATTTCCATCACAAACTATTACGGTAATTACGTGCATAAAAACTGACCAATATTAATTAATAGCGTTAACATTACAAGGAAGAAAATAATGCCAGTTAGGAAAAATAGAAGAGCACCATCAGCAATAATTCTGAGAGAGGGATTAGACCAAACTCTTCTAGTGTCAACGAGGTACTGTATTCGCACAAAGAAACCTCTAGCTTAGTTGGTCCGAAAAGCTAGTTATGGTTCAAGTTGATAGGGATGGTCAAGGTACTTCTTGAGGATGGCCTTAAAAGCCTAGAAATAAGATGAAAGAAAGTATAAGAGTCAAAACACGCGAGACGAAAAAAACACATTGCACACAAACCTTTTCGTTCTACCAGTCTTAATACCAAAACTCTAAGCTGGCTAGCCCACGCATTGCTCACACAATCCTACAACCTTTCTTTCTCGATGCGAAAAGATTATCAAAGGGACTTGCGAAGGGGCTAACAAAAAATGTCAAAAGACAACTTGGGTGCTAGGGAGGAGCTTCATAGTTATCGTAACTTACTTCCATAATATCGAAAATACTAGTGATCAACATAATAACTTGCAACTCAATCGCAGATAAGAATTAATACATAAAAAAACAGACGAAGGTCTATCATTCGAGTAAGAGAAACACAACATTCAGAGGAGAGGGCACACGCATCCTTTCGACCCACATACTGTCAACGATAAAAGCTAAAACAAGAAGAAACAAGCAGAAAGGGAAATCTCCCATCATGACATCCAACTGACAAATCAATGCAAGGAAAAGTGGTTCGATTTCACAATAATTTTAAATAAAATAACAGTAGAAAAGTGTAGAAATATCTTGCCTATTTCTCCAGCTTCAACAGGTTTCATGGACACTGCCCGGAACAACAACAACAATTCTCAGGTCGAATCTCCCCTTTTACAGGCTGGGCACTCGAGCTCCATTCTCATCTATGCTTAGCCTGGGCAGGGAGCTCCATTTTATAAGAAACGTCGAACGGAAAGAATGGTAGTCTCAGGTACTATCAAGACTATGGTATGCACAATATCGTTTTAATTCAAGCAAGCCCACAGCACTACCATTTTGTTCCACACTATTCATTGTTTCGATAATGTGGACTGTCGGTGCTAACATTACAGCTGTAGCTTGTGGGTGTGATCTGTCACCCGAATGAGGAGGAGCTGAGTGACCTTCCCTGTGGCTTTCCCTCTGCGTATGTAACAAATATCTGGATACCCAATATCCATCTTGTACTCAATCAAACTGTCCCTCACAAAGAGACTAATTCTCTTATGACCAAACTCAAACTGAATCTATGCAAAAACTTCATTGAAGGAGCCCAGCACACAGAATGAATTCTCATAAATTTTACAGCCCATATGTAGATCAATTCCCTCCAAGCACATTTGGGGGGGGGGCTTTGAAGTGGACGCGCCTTTTGACCCATAAATCACTTTTGGGTCAGACAATTTTTTTTATTTTTTATTTTTTGAGACAGAAACTTGTTGGTGTGACTGTGGGGCAACATTTGGCTCAGGAATGACTTTTGGTGCTGAAATCCTTGGTGTAGACACAACTTTTGGCTCAAAAGGCTTAGCAACTTTTGGCATAGAAGCCCTTGTTTCTGAGACACCTTGAGGAACTGGATCGTACACTGGTTTTAACTCATGAACAAGTGAATCTTTCGGTTCGGACACAAGTCTAGGGACATGTGTGTTTTCCTCAGCCGCAGAGGCTTGCTTGCTGAGAAGTTGATCCAGATAAAAATTTACCTGGCTGACAAGTTGGGGAACATAAAGTTTTGGCTGGTGGATGGCATTATTTGGATCTGACACAACTATTGGGGATTCAGGCTGAGCTTTTGGCAATTTAGGAAGAGAGCTCGGCAATTCAGGTGGAACTTCTGGTTGAGGGATAGTGTCCTGATTGTGCACAAATTGGACTGTAAGCGAAACACACTAGAAGCCCAGAATACCGGCTTTGGCAAGATCATGAAGTGCCAATGCCGATTCTGCGGTCTCTATTTCAACAAGAGTGCTCACTTCCAAGTCTGAATCCTGATGGGAATTCGATGAGATTTGCTTAGTAAGCCTACAACCATGCACACGCCCATTGCCAACAGTTTCCTCCAGGAAGTCCACCAGAAGTTACTCGTTCGGTATGAATGGTAGTGTGAAATCTCAGGAAAATATGAAGTTTGATCGCCTCTGTGTTACAGGCATTCAATACAACTCCTGGAAGGAAGTATACCCAATGGCTTAGTTGCAAATACTCACTGTCACAAAGTCGATCTTGATAAAATATCTTGAAGGAGAGACCCGAATCTGAGGATGCATTCTATACTGAACAGAAAGCAACATAGTTGGACAGCCTGCTACACTAGCTTGTAGCTTCATCTAACCACCATGTCAAACTAGATTGTGCCCAATGCATTGAATAACAGAATGAAAAGGAGATCTTGGTGAAGAAAAATAGGCCTCCACCGACTCCCATCTCCCTCACGCAACGTAGAAAAATGTGACAGTCAAACAGTCTGCAGGTTGGGTGGTTGGGAGGTGACTATTGTCATCCACTTGCAAAACAAGGCCTGCGAATGGACCTGATCGGCCAAGGTGGCAGTGGAGGGTAGGTGCAAGAAATTAATAGATATGTAACTGCGCAGTCATCACCTTCAAAGGCGCCACCACCCAACCTCTCTTCCCTTCCACGAACCAAGGCTGGAAAAGACAACAAACGTGCCTGAATGCCTTTAAAAAGGTTTTAATATCTATTAAAAATTTTAACAACAAAAGTCATTACGCATTACACCGATCAAAAGCATGATAAGCTCACTAGACGAAAGTTAGAAATGACCCTCGGAAACAAAGCACACTTACGACAGAATGAGATGGCGAGACAAAGCAAAAGAAGGGAAGAAACTATACCAAGATAACTCCGCGATAAGGTCAAAGTCACCTGACGATGAAAAGGGAGCTCAAATAGATGTTCAACAAAAAGCAATGGGGGCAAGGTGGCAGAAACGAAAGTCGATGCCCAACGGGGCATTACACGATGTGTTTCCTCCTCTCATAACTCTTCCTAGCGAAAAGTCAAAGGAGAATATAGTGGCTCTTCATGACTGCATGTCTAGCTCAAAATCCAGGCCATAAATATTGGTACCAAATTCTAATAACACATTTAATCTTATGGAAAAAATTCTTTCAAACACATTGGAAACAAAATGTTTCAAAAACATCAAAAAATGTATAAACCCGGCATTTCCACTTTACCTTTTGTAAAATTGGGTAATTTCAACCAAGGTACATACGGAATAGAATAAATGTGGCTATGTAAACACTTGGCCACAAAATCCTAATTATAATATGGAATATTTTCCACTGCCTCCATTTTCAAATGCAGGCTCAACGTGGAACACATGCACTAAAGTTTCAATTTTTTTCGAACGTAAATTAATGCATCAACGACTGTCAAATTATTCTAATCTCTTGTGCTCCTTGAGTTACTTTGTCGAAATAATGAAACCCAAAAATACGAATGAAACAGAGTAGGAAGAAAACTAGTACCTTTCTTCCCATTGTTTGATGATCAAATTATCCCAGTGTGTGCTGAGCACACTAGAAATGTGTGACAAATCCATCTATGCAAGACGAGGGAGTCATAAACACATCGATTCGTCGCATTATCTCGCTCAAATAGGTATTTTCAGTCACAACCATTGGTGCACAAGGACACCATTATTACGTAGAAAATTAAACAAACTTAAACATTCACCCTAAGTCCTCTGATATTTGGGGGTCCTCTTAGGGAAACATCTCTGCCATCGATTATAATGGCATTCAAGAAACAAATCATCAATTATGTAGATAACCCCCATCTCCATTAGCCGTAACAACAAATAAAATTCGGTCCCCTCCACGTCCATTTCCATAGCAAAAATATCATCATGATAAATAGTTTTTTTCAACCAATCTGTGAAATCAAATCCCTGCATTGTTGAAACACTTTTGTTCACTTTACTATTGTTTCCGTTTTTGGGTTGGATTCTTCCCATTCCTTTTATTTCAAGGCAGCTACAGGAATCCCTATTAATCTCAAATGTAAGGCTCTCATTTTTCACCCGGGATGTATAGGGAAGAAGCTTAACCTCCTTCATTTTCTAGTAATCTACATAGAAGGACTTATCTTCTTTAATTGCATAGACGCAAGTGTGGTTTTACTTTGGGTACTTTTTTTGAACCAACTGCCAATGTTGGACCCATTTGACTGTGCATGCACATCCATATATTTATAATTCCTTTTCCGTCCCTTTTTCACTTTTGTAAAATCTTAGATACAGCGAGACTAATTACTCATCGACTCCCGATGTCTGCAAGTGTTGGAAGTTACTTGATATTTTAAACATTTTTTTAATGGAAATCCAGATCTTCAATGGCTCCATTTCAATAATCAGCTCCGTCTTTTCCATTACATATTTTTCCATCCAAGCATAGAACATTTTGAATTCCCTTTGCTTCCTTTAGCAAAAAAAATTGTATTACATTTTTCTTTAGTACATCCTCCCGCTTTGTAGAGTGAACAACACTAAAATTAAAAAACAAGAAAATAATCAAAGGATATATAATATACATCTCATGCATGCGATGAATAGAGATTCTTCCAAGTTTTAGCGTGTATGATATCTCTATTGAGAATTTGATAGAGCTATCAAAAACATCGGAGAAGATGAAATTGAATGTATAGTCCTTAAAAGGATGTCAATAAAAATCCCCATTCATTACAAGTGGTAAGCGAGTGCATGAGAACGATTCCCACGACATCCGAAACACCATTTTTTCTCAAAGTGAGCACATCTTTCCCACCTTTATCCCTCACATAGAGTTCCTTAGCCTCAGATTAAGTAGCCCTTCCTCTATGAATCCCTGAAAAAGAATAGAGTAATGATTCACTTTTTTCCTCCATTCCTGCATTGTACATAGCCTCTATAGCTTTGGAATCACTTTCTTGTTTAGCTGCAACTAGATATATAATTCATGGGACTTGATCCCGTGACGAGGCCTCTTCCAGGGATCTTTTCCCATACCCAGGGGATTAAAATATAGAATACAATAGCTCTGACCCTCGTCGCAACCCCCTTCTTGCACAGTGACATAAATTTATTTGAAAACCAGAACAACCATGCCAAACACCAGGATTTGAGATCTCATGATGATCCAAGTAGAGGACGCAACCACCACAACTCCATCTACAGACATACCACTAGCTTCTTGAGTGGTTGTTATGCTCTAGATGCGATTAGGATTAGGGATAAATTTTGGAGGGGAGAGATTGAAAAATCAAATTCTTTAGTCAGGTGAGGGTGTTTTTGATAAAGCAAATCAATCATTAAAAATATTAAAATTTAAAAATAAGGGAATTTTGAGACAAATGTATAATTTTGTCTCAAAATGACCCAATTTTTAGTAGCGAACCCTGCAACTTCTAGCCTACCCTCCATTTCATCCCATCTTTCCTTCACAATGTTGCCTCCACCCATCGTACCTGTAGTGCCCACTTCCCTTTGACACCTTTTGATACTGATCATGACACTGCTGACTATATCATAGACATTATTATAGTTTTGATTTAGTATGATTTTATACGTTAGAGAATAGACTATTGATTGACTTGATTCTTATATGATGCTTGATGAGTATTAGAGAAATTTTATATATTGATGTTGATATACTGTTTGATTCGGGTTATATCATAGATGTTGTTCGGACATGTGATAATTGGATATATTGAGTAAGACCTAGAAAATGAAAATTAATTGATAATCATATAGTTGCTGATGTAAATTGACAAATGATATTGTTGATGGTCTTGATGTTGTTGTGATTCATATATATATATATATATATGATGCTTTTGAAATTATAGTTATATTACATGTTTAGACATTCTGATATGGACATGAGGTCGAAAGAGTTATTTGTGTTTTGCAGATTAAAAGTAGCACAACACAACATTGGGGGATTGGAGACAAACCACATTGGAATTCTAGATGAATTCAACAAGGTCACCATGACAACTGTATTTGTTTGTTTGTGTTCGATTGTGTTAGGGATTTCCATGGTGGGGATCACCTTTAAATGTGACCAAGAGACTTGTGTATTTCTTTTATTTGGTCTCTTTGTTAATGTTTGCATGTGTTTATTTTATGGTGCATTGACCCCTTTCATTATTTACTAAATTATATGTTAATATTGTGAGTAATCATGTTGTTAAGTTCATTAATTAAAATATGTCATAAGAAAGTAATTAATAGAGTTGTTGGCCTTGAATTAAAGTGTTGTAAGAAATGTGTAAGTAATGTGTAAGAGATATGTAAGTTTATTTTGGAGTATGAAACACTCCACCTTCTTTGAAATTCGAATTTGTCCTTGAAGGCTGATTTTGGAGGCTTGTGGGATAAGTTAAACTTATCCCATAACTCTTAAATTTGTATACCAACCTTACTTATGGTTGGAGATTTAAATTTAGACTTTCTTTATGCATTTTTTCATAAGTCAAGTTGTATGTTTTAACTACACTTTTCTTCATGTTTTAAATTTCAGTCCTTATGGGGTGTGGGTTTGTATTTGAATGTATAAGTAAAACTTATTATATTATTCACCTACTTAATTATATATGCCTTGGAGAATGAAGTTAACCTTTTTGTTGGGGTTGAGGATGTGTGATGTGGCATCCTACATGGATCTACCTCATCTTCTTCTCTTCCCTCTTATATAAAATTTGAAATTCCTTACCTTGTTTTTGGGTTGCTTCACCTTGTGGATACTCATCTTTTTGGGGGGAATTTTTTTGACTGTTTGAGAGCTCTTGCTTTGGAGAAGACATTGAAGATTGTCGAATGTTAGTTCTTGGTGGATATTTGGATTTCTTGCATTGGAATAAAGCTACTGTTTGGAACTTGGAATAACTCTATCATGGAGAGGTAAGAGCTTGGTTCTTGAAATGCTCCTCTTTTATTTATGTAAATGTTATTGTTGTGAATGTTTTGGCATGTTTGTAGGTTATTGGGTAGATGGCCTAGGAATGGTGTAGGAGAAGGCTATGGGGTATATTTTTGTGGGACGTATAAGTGTTTTGGGGAGGTATAAGTGTGGAGGGAGTTGGGATTTGGGTTCCACCTTGCAAAAAAATAGCTTGCATTTCTTTACTCATTATGGGGTGCCATAAGAGGTTGGGGAGGCATAAGAAATTGTGAGGGATAAGGGGTACTTGGGGGAGGAAAAAGGGCTTGTAAGGGATTTGAAATGATATATATTTTGGTAGTTTGTTCTCAGGGGGTGATACCCATTTCCCCTTTGGGAGGCATAAGTAGCATCCCCCATAGTTTCTTGCTCCTTTGGATTGCTTGATGAAGCATGAGTATTGTTGTGTGTTTATCTTGTGGTTGTTAAAACTATTGTTTTGTTTTGTACTGTGTTTTAAATATGATATTTGCATGTGAGAGATTAGCTTTGTGTTGTGGAAGCCTATTTTTTCCATGTGTTGAGTCACGTTTCTTATTGCAATGTGGTTGGGGCTCGGAGGCCAATGAATAAGGATGATTTCTCATTTTCATTGGATGTCTTGGTTGGGTGGAGAGCATTTCCTTTCCCCCTATTCTGTTGTGATCAAATTGAAGAATGATGGAAATTTATACTATTGTTTTTGAAGATGAGAAAGAAGACAGTTTTTGCAGTCCTATGTGAGATTTCTTATTATAACCTTCTCCCACTTTAAGTGGATGACCTTATATTTTTGTGATGGAAAGATGTTTTGTAATGACTATGAAAGTTGTAATTCAAAATGTGAAACAGATATGCTCTGTTTTATGCTTTTGAAAGAATGTGAAAGAGATTGTATTTTGTATGTTGTATTCGAGGAATGGAATTTTTTTTTTAAAGATGTCCTTTTGAATCAATAAAATATTTTATTACTTCTCTCAAAAGGCATTATTAGATATTATAATATAATTGTTGAATGTATTTTTAAATCTCTGTTCGAAAGATGAAAAGTGAATACATATGAAGAAATGTTACAATACTTTGTTCTTTTGAAAAGTATGATTTAGAAAGCAGAACTGTATCTTTTGGATTTTGCACACTTTGATTTAAATAAACTTAGTATGTTGGATTGGGTGGAATGAATTCATAGTTTAAAGTTGGTAAATGTAAATAAATCTATTCGAATTTGAGCTCTATTAGATAATTTTCATACTGGCAATTATTAATCAGAAATTGTTCAAAACAACCATGAAACCTTAGGAAATTAAATGAAACAATTAAATTGTAGTTACATGACAAAAATGACCCCTAATAGACCTTATCACTTAAGAAAATTTCATAGAACCTTTCAAATCGGGCTCAAAAGTTTTCATAGTCATTTTTTCTGTCAAATTGTGAAATTTCGAATTGATCTCCAATAAAAAAATTTAACCTTGCAATCTATCCTAAAAATCTCCCAAGTGAAATCTTCCATGTCTGTTTGGCATGTTGAGATGAAAAAAATCGTGTAACTTAAGAATAATAATTCACCTGTTTAGCGAAAAAAAATGTTTTCTCAAAATTGACCTTGAAAAATTTATCCAAATTAAATCTTTAAGGTTTCAGTGCAAAGAGGACATCGAGAGCTTTCCAGAGAGTCCTCGTTTTCCAAAAACTAAGTTCCCAATAAAAATTTATGGCCTCCGGAAGTTTTTACTTCCTTGGGCTTGGAAATTTTTCTAAGTTCAACAAAGGGAAAGTTTTTTTCACAAATTTTGTGCCCAGGGAGAAAAAATTTCTTCTGTGCCCATCTTTCACACCCGGGAGAAATTTTTTTTCCATGCCCAGGAAAAAAAAAAATTTTTGCGCCCGGGAGAAATTTCTTCCCGCGCCTCGCAAGAAGATAATCTAAATATTCTCGGGATAACTTTCACTCTCTTAGTGTTTTATAAGGTGATTTGATAATTGTTGTAATGGACTCTAGGAATTGTGTTGTGTACACTTTTACAAAAAAATCCTAACTCTTCTAACTAAACCTAGGTTGTTCTTGGGTCTCAAGTGGGATTTTTTAGAGGGCATTACACTTGGTATCAGAGCCATGGGTTCAAATCTTGGACCCTTGGGCACACTAGAAAACTTGAGACACAAACTTTAAACCTAGTACAATATTAAACTTCTAACACCTTTAAATCTAGAAAACAAATTTGTTTGAAAATTTTCATATTTGTGTAAACATGGAAAACTAAGTAAAACCTAGAATATAGAACTAACTCTCACTTTTGGTCTGTGTAGGAGGCGCGAACAAGACAAGGGATCATTTCACATAGACCTATACTTACCACCACCAGAACATGTTGTAGAAGTTATCCTACGACAAATTTTACAAACACTTCAAGATGTTAATGCCGCTCTATGCTGGAGGGACTGTAGGAGTACATTCAGTCGAACATGATAAGGTGACATCCATTAAGGCTCGTGCATCTTCTCAGCATAGAGAGGAACATAGAGGAGAGAACTCCCACATGGATTGATTCAAAGCAGAGTCACCATAGAGGGGACAAGGAGACCAGGTTTTAAGACACAAAGATAGGTCTCGGAGACCTAGGCTTAGAGACAAGCATGCAGGGAGGCCTAGGGGTCATCAAAGTATAGCTTCAGACCACATTAGGGAGATCCTGAAGCTATGGCCATCACATTATTCTAGTGACATAGGTGGATTTTAGGAAGAGACCTAGTTGGTGAGCTTGAGTGGATGCTTCAAGCTCTACCCTTATTCTAGCAACATGAAAGCTCGTGTTGCGATCCATCTACTAAGAGACGGAGTAGGTGTCTTGTGGAGGACAGAGGAGTAGTAGCTCCACATGGATTCTAAGATAGTTACCTAGGAGATATTTGAGGAATGTTTTAGGAGAAGATATTTGTCACAAAGGTTCATACAACAAAGGATAGATGAGTTTCATGACCTCCTACAGGAATCTCTTATAGTGGCTGAGTATGAGAGTAGATTTCTATATCTACTCCAGTATGTTGATTACATGTAGGATGAGCAGATAAGGATCCATAGGTTCATCTAGGGCCTAAATCTAGACATTAGAGGTGCAGTACGGATCCATTGTCCACAGAAATTAGCTGAGGCCATTGAGAAGGCCTATATAGCAGAGGAGACTCAGGAGAAGACCTAGCAAGCTAGAGACTGAGTCTGGATCCGCATTCAGTAGATTCAGGATAGTAGATTGAGGGGGTCATTACCTCCTCCTCATGGTGGACATGGTTCAACACATTCATATTTTGTACCCAACAGTAACAGCAGTCCCACCCACCTTATAGACCTCCACAAAGATTCAATGCACATAGGGGTCGGAGTATGGAGCCTCCTCCTAGGGGTCCCATCAAGAAATAGGGTGCCTAGAGGGCTCAGTCAGCAGAAGCTTTCCAAAAGAGACCTCAGCAGATAATAGTTGGAACATCAAGATCCACACCACAGACCTCCAGAGTATCAGCCAGACCTGCTACACATGGGAGATGATCAGGCGGTTGTTTTAGTTGTGGCATTGCTTGACATTTCTAGAGATATTTCCCTCAAAACTATAACAACAAGGGTAAGACACAGACCTCAAAGCCTACTATCAGTGACATGGGGCACAAGGATAGGATTTATGTTGCAGTTGAGAATTGTCAAGCCAAGAATCAGAGCACAGTTATTGAGACTACAGGTAGCATTGGTGGTATTCCTACCTCCATTTTGTTTGATTCTAGTTCTTAAGATTCTTTTCTTGCACCATCTTTAGTCGAGTGATCTAAGCTAGTGGCAGTTTGGCAGGGTCTTAGTTGGGATGTTGAGATGGCTTTTAGAGTGAATATCTTTGTAGACTCCTTAGTTACAGAGTTTGTAGTGGATTTAGGACCTTTCACCACTACCTCGGATCTTTGTATCCTTCTTTTGGGCTTGTATGGAATCATCTTGGGCATGGACTATTTTTCTGCACACAGGGCCAGGATGGATTGTTATCATAAGACTCATATCTTGTAGTAGATGATCTAGGAGTTGAGTTAGTGATTTCAGGGGTTAGGAGACCTGTTTCCATTCACATCATCTCTGCTATGTAGCTTAAGCAGTGCATGAGATGGGGTTGTTAGATGTATGATGTCTATAGTTAGTGAAATCATTTGAAGATGTGACTAGTGGACCATCACTAGATGATCATCCCCTCTTGAGTGAGTTTGCTAATGTGTTTTCCACGGGAGCTACCAAGGATTACCACCCCACATGAGATTGACTTTCCTATAGATCTGGTTCCAGGACCAGATCCTATCTCATGAGCACCTTATCAGATGAGCATGCCAGAGCTCTATGAGATCAAGTTACAGCTTGAGGGCCTTTTGGAGAAAGGCCTAATCCATCCTAGTGTATCCCCTTGGGGTGCACCGGTAATTTTTGTGAAGAAGAACGACAGCTCCTTGTAGTTGTGTATTGATTACCGCCAGCTGAACAAGGTAACGATCAAGAATCGTTATTCCCTTCCGCGCATAGATGATTTGTTTGATTAGATGAAAGGAGCCATAGTTTTCTCTAAGATTGATCTTAAGTCAGGCTACCATCAGTTGAGGATTGCAGAGGTGGATATTCATAAGACCACTTTTCATATGAGATATACGCACTATGAGTTCACAGTGGTTCCTTTTGGTTTGACGAATGCCCCCACATTATTTATGAGTTTGATGAATGGAGTATTCAATAATTTCTTAGATATATTCATGTTCATATTCCTTGATGACATTTTAATGTACTCATGTACGCATGAGGAGAATGAGGAGCACCTTTTCTAGGTTCTTCAGTGTCTTCATGAGCAACAACTTTATAGGAACTTGGAGAAGTGTGCATTCTATCATATAAAACTACAGTATTTAGGTCACATCATTTCTGGGGATGGTATTGCAGTCGATCCTTCTAAGATTCAAGCTATTTTAGATTGTCCAACACCCACTAGTGTGACAGAGGTTCCCAGCTTCACGGGATTAGCAGGTTATTATAGGATATTTGTTCAGGACTTCTCTTGGATTATGCACCCCATCACTTCTCTTCAATGGAAAAGGAAAAAGTTTGTTTGGTTAATTAGATGTGGGTAGGCCTTCAAGAAACTGAAGGAGTGCCTCAAGATAGCACCCATTCATGTAGTGTTGGATCCACAAGGTGAGTTTTTCATATGCACGGATGCTTCTTTGGTAGGACTTGGAGGTGTATTGATGCAGGAGAGCATAGTAGTGGAAATTGAGTCTCACAAACTCAAATATTATGATATAGATTATCCAACTCATGATCTTGAGCTTATGGCAGTGGTTCACGCCTTGGTTTGATGGAGACACTTTCTTCTTGGTCAGAGATTCACACTCAGGATGGATCACTTGAGTCTTCGCCACCTCTTCACCCATCCCAATCTCAACGCTCGTCAGTGGCATTGGATGGAGTTGATTTGTGAGTATGATATGGAGATAGAGCATGTGAAGGGGAAGGAGAATGTGGTTGTCAGATGCTCTCAATAGATGGAGACATGTGATTATGGTCACTTCAATGGGAACAAATTTGTGGAACAGGATTCTACAATAACTTCCTCTTGATAACTTCTACATTACAGCGAGAGTAGAGATTGAGTCCCAGAGACCCATTGAGGGGTAAGTTTGATGGTTTCTCATTAGATTTAGATGGACTTCTTAGGCATAGAGGTCAGATTTATGTTCCCAAAGATGGAGGCTTGAGACAGGATATTCTGATAGAGGCACATCGTGTACCCTATTCAGCCCATCCCAGGGTGAAGAAGATGCACACTACATTGAGACATCTATACCATTGGAGAGGACTTCATAGAGACATGGCTCAGTTTGTGTCATGTTGTTTAGAGTGCTAGAAAGTGAAGGATGAGCATCAACATATAGTTGGACTTCTCTATCCACATGATATACCAAAGTAGAAGTGGGACACCATTTCCATGGACTTCATTGTTGCGATACCAATGTCAAGATATCACCATGACGCCATCATGGTCATGGTGGATAAATTGACAAAATTAGCTCACTTTTCTCCGATGAAGATAACTTATACAGCTAGTGCATTGAAACGGGTTTATATAGATGCGATTGTGAGACTGCACGGGATTCCACGGAAGATTATTTGTGTCCATGATCCCTTGTATACTTCCCATTTTTGGAGTACCCTGCAACATTCCCTCGGGACAAGGATCAATTTCAGTACTGCATATCACCTTGAGACAGATGGACAGACTAAGTGGGTGAATAAGATTTGAGAGGACATGCTCAGGATGTATGTTATGGATCATCATTTGATATGGGAGGAGTACATGTATTTGGTGGAGTTTTCCTACAATAATAGTTTTTAGAGTTCTATAGGCATGGCTCCTTTTCAAGATTTGTATGGCAGAGAATGTAGGACACCTCTTAGCTGGGACAGGTTAGAGGAGAGGGTTTCTCTTGGACCAGCTTTGTTACAGGACATGGAGCAGTAGGTGGTTTTGATCAGACAAAGACTGCAGGAGGCACAGGACAGGCAAAAAAAGTTTACAGATCAACATAGGACTAGTCGTAGTTTTGATGTGGGCATGAAGGTGTTCCTTCGTGTCAAACCGCATAAGAGACCTATCTGTTATGGAAAAGGTTCTAAGTTAGCTTCTATATTCGATGGTCCTTTTAAGATATTGGAGCGTATTAGCCCTTTGGCCTACCATCTAGCATTGCCACCTAGCTTGTGTCGCGTACATGATGTGTTTCATGTTTTAGTACTTAGAAGATGCGTTGTTGATCCTTCTCATGTGCTGGATTGGACCACATTACAGGTGTAGGATCATGGGTAGGTGATGGTGAAGGGCATTCACATTATAGATTGCATGACCCTAGGCCTTCGAGGTAGAGAGATTGATCAGGTGTGAGTGCAGTAGGACAAGTATGATGAGAGTGCGGCTACATGGGAGGATGCTACTTTACTACAAGTTTAGTTCCCACATCTGTTCTAGTGACTTCTAGGAGGAAGTCGAGTCTAAGGGGAGGGGGATGTAGTGCCCACTTCCCTTTTGACACCTTTTGATACTGATCATGAAACTGTTGACTATATCATAGGAATTATTATAGTTTTGATTTAGTATGATGTTAGATGTAGAGCATAGATTACTGATTTACTTGATTCTTATATGATGCATGATGATTATTAAAGACATTTTATATATTGATGTTGATATACTGCTTGACCAGGTTATATTATAGATGTTTTTCAGACATGAGATATTTGGATATTTTGAGTAGACCTAGAAAATGAAAATTATTTGATGATGATATAGTTGTTGATAAAATTACAAATGATATTGTTGTTTTTCATGATGTTGTTGTGATTCATATATATATATATATATATATATGATTTTGGAATTATATTTATATTCATTTTGGATGTTCAATGTGGCCACGAGGCCGAATGAGGTATTTGTATTTTGTAGGTTAAAAATATCACAACAAACATCGAGGGATTGAAGACCAACCACATTGGAATTCTAGATGAATTCAACAAGGTCACCATGGAGACTATATTTTTTTGTGTTTATTTGATTGTGTTAGGGATTCCCATGGTGAGGATCACCTTTAAATATGACCAAGTGACTTGTGTATTTCTTTTATTTGGTCCCTTTGTTTATGTTTCCATGTATTTATTTTGTGGTGGATCAATCCCTTTCATTATTTATTAAATGGTGTGTTATATTGTGAGTAATCATGTTGTTAAGTTAGTTAATTAAAATATGTCATAAGAAAGTAATTAATAGAGTTGTTGGACTTGAATTAAAGTGTTGTAAGAAATGTGTAAGAGATATGTAGTTGATTTTGGAGTATGAAACACTCCACCTTCTTTGAAATTCGAATTTGTCCTTGGAGGCTGATTTTGGAGGCTTGTGGGACAAGTTAAACTTGTCCCATACTTCTTAAATTTGTATACCAACCTTACCTATGGTTGGAGAGTTAAATTTAGACTTTATTTATGCATTTTTGTAAGTCAAGTTGTATGTTTTAGTTACACTTTTCTTTCATGTTTTAATTTCAGTACTTTTGGGTGTGGGTTTGTTTTGAGTGTGTAAGTAAAACTATCATATTATTCACCCACCTATTTAATATGCATTGGAGATTGAAGTTGACTTATGAGGTGGAGTGATAATGTGTGAAGTGGCATCCTACATGGATCGACATCATCCTCTTCTCTTCCCTCTTCTATTTATTGAAATTCCTTAGCTTGTTTTTGGGTTTCTTCACTTGTGGATGAATATTTTTGGGGCAACTTCTTTCGTTGTTTTGAGCTCTTACTTTTGGAAGACATTCGGGATTCTTTTTGAATACTTGTGCTTGGTTGATATTTGGATTTCTTGCATTGGAGGAGTTTGTTTTTTTGAACTTGGAACAAACTCCATTATGGAGAGGTAGGATCTTGGCTCTTGAAATGCTCTTGTTTTCCTTTTATGAATATGTAAATGGTTGATTATTTGTTATTGTTTGATTGGATGGCTGGGTAGATGGCCTAGGAATGGTGTAGGAGGAGAATATGGGGTATTCTTGTGTGAGGGATAAGTTCTTTTGGGGAGGTATAAGTGTGGAGGGAGTTGGGATTTGGGTTCCACCTTACAAAGAAATAGATTGCATTTCTTTACTCATTATGGGGTGCCATAAGAGGTTGGGGAGGCATAAGGAAGTGTGAGGAATAAGGGGTACTTGGGGGAGTCATAAGGCCATGTTAGGGATTTGAAATTTTATATTTTGGTGATTTTTCTCAGGTGGTGATACCCATTTCCCCTTTTGGGAGGCATAAGTAGCATCCCCCATAGTTTCTTGCTCCTTTGGCTTGCATGATGAAGCCTGAGTTTTGTTTGTTATGTCTTAGTGTGGTTGCAAACTACATTATGTTTTGGACTGTGTTTTAAATCTGAAATTATGCTTGTGCGTTTTGGAATCCTTTGTTGCCATGAGTTGAAACACATATTCTATTGCATTGTGGTTGGGGCTCGGGAGCCAATAAAGATGGATGGATTGTCATTTTCATTGGATGTCTTAGTTGGGTGGAGAGCGTTTCCTTTCCCCTACTTTTTTTTGTGATAAAAATTGGATAATGATGGAACTCCATGTTGCTATTCTGGAGCAAAGGAAAAGGTAGTTTGACAGTCCTTGTTGAGATTATTTCCTTATTGTAACCTTTTCCCACTTGAAGTAGAAAACCTTCTACATTATTTGTGATTGAAAGATGTTATGTATTGGCTATAAAAGTTTTAATTCAAAAGGTGAAAGAGATATACTATGTTTTCCACCTTAGAAGGAACATGAAAGAAATTGTATTATGTCTATTATATTCGAGGAATGAAAGAAAGAAGTTGTAAAGATGTCTCTTTAATTTAATAGAAGATTGTATTACTTTCTTCGAATGGCATTATTATATTTGACTTCGATCATTTAATTGAACTACAAAATCTCTATTTGGAAAGTTGAAAAGTGAAATACGGATGAAGAAATGTTACAATACTCTGTTCTTTTGAAAAGTATGATTCGGTAATAAGAACTATATCTTTGGATTTTACACATTTTGATTTAAATCAACTTAGTATGTTATATTTGGGTGCAATTAATTCATAGTTTAAATTTTTGGTAAATCGAAATAGATCTGTTTGTGTGCAAATATAGATTTTATTTTGTTTCACTGGTAAACCCTGCAGATTTGTTTTATCAAAAATATAGAGAATGACCCCTGCAACAATGAACAATAAAATGAAACATTAAATTGAACTTAATATGATCAAAATGACCCCAAATAGACCTTAACCCTTAAGAATGTTTTATAGAACCTTTCAAAATTGGGCTCAAACCTTTCCATAGTCATTTTTGCTGTCAAATTGGAAAATTTCGAATTGACCTTCAATCAAACAAATTAACCCTTGAAATATATCCTCAATTTACCCAAGTTTAATCCTCCATGTCTGTTTGACATGTTGAGAAAAAAATAATATTGGATTATAACAAATTGTGCAAGTTAAAAATTACTAGTTCAATTTTTAAGTGACATAATTTTTTCTTTCTCAAAATAGACCCTTAAAACTTTACACAAATTGAATTTTTAAGGCTTATGTGAAAAGAAAACATCGATAGCTTTCCATAAAGTCCTTGTTTACAAATAACTGAGTTCCCTATCAAAATTTATGCCCTCTCGATGTTTTTACTTCATTGGGCTTCGAAAATAATCTAGGTTCGAAAAAGAAACAGTTTCCTTTCACATCCTACTTTTGCACCCAGGAGAAAAAAAAAATTCCACACCTACCTTTCATACCCATTAGAATAAGTTTCTTCTGCACCTTCCTTTTGCACCCAGGGGAAAAAATTTCTTCCGGGCCCAGGAGAAATTTCTTCCCCCATCCTGCAAAAAGATAATCTAACTATGCTCGGGGTAACTTTCACCCTCTTAGTGTTTGTAAGGTGATTTGATAATTGTTGTAATGCACTCTAGAAATTGTGTTTTGATCATGTATATATATATATATATATATATAATAAAATAAAATAAAAATTATTATTCCTTAATTTTACTAACTAAACCTAGGTTGTTCCTTGGTATCGAGTGGTTATTTTAGATGGCCGTTACAATACTAACCGAGAGGTTATCCAAATAATTTGAAAAAGAAGCATGTTTCATATTTGAAAAATATATTTCTGCCACAATAATTTTTAATTTTAAATCGTCAAACCTCCTTCCCAAACCCACGCCAGTGAAACCGTCACCTACCACACAACCAAACCACTACTTTGTCAGCCACACCAACACCATCATTATACTCCACCATACACACTTATGTATCCCCATCCCATTCCATGTCAGCCTCTAATTATGAATCCTCCTCCCCAGAATCATCATCGACCTGAGAAACAGGAATGCATTAGATGCTAGAGTTCTCATTCTCCATTTGGGTCTGTGGCGCACCATGACAACATGTCCCACACTTTTATCCCACCTTCCTGGAAGCATCACAGATAATGGTCGATCTTTCAATATCAATCACTTTCTCCCATTTATTACAAGGAGAATCTAAAAAGTAATTAACACTATGGATCCAACTGGAACATTAATACAAAGTCATGAAAAGACTAGTGTGGACTAGGCTTTAGTAGAAGGGTCCACAACAAGGAACATGCCCATATATCTCGTGATCCCCTAAAAAATCTCAGGCTCCCATAACTCCAAGGGAAGATTAGGGAGATGAATCCAAACCAGAAGTTAATGAAATTTGAAATCAAATGCCAACTGAGGTCTCAAGTAGTAGAGGCTAAGGGCCACCTTCCCATAAAACCAAAGTGATCCCTAAAGCACTTTTTAAAAATTAGACTCATTAAGGAAAGAAATAAGGAAACCCTCCAATGACCAATAGAAAATATTGTTTCAGTAATCTATGACATGCTCATTTTTTATGACATTGATGTTTATATATTTGTATATGTGTATGCTGACTTTTGTGATAATGAATTTTTATTGTTTTTGTTTCTTGTATTAGTTATGGATGTGGTTATATGATATGATGATGATGTTGCTAACGTTTGTGCCATTTTTTTACAAATTCTTAAATATTGAATTTTATATTAACAAATTGTGCTCAATTGTGTATATGGATGTTGGTTGTGATGATGATTTGTTATTAGATTTATATATCGCATTACGATATAAAGTATATTTGTGAATGTGTGGTTTTTCTTTATTTTATTTGATGAATTTAATGTGTATGTAGAGTGTACAATGAGGAAAAAGTTAAATAAAATAAAATTACACATATGGGGATAAAGGGACACCCACATGAAAGATGCATGAGTAAAAACCCATGGCCACCTTGAGCAACATTGGTTGTTGGTTATGAAAATTGGCTAAGCCCTTGTTGATTTTTTTGGTTGTTTGATTTATTTTAAGTTTCCCATGTTGTGATCCCCATTTGAAAATATACCCTTGAATTTTGTATTTTAAAATTTATTTAATTTATTCATCTTACCATGTTTTGATGTGACACTTGTTATGACATTTTTGGTCAGTGCATATCATATTTATGGGTCCCCAAATTTAAGAAAATTATTAGGGGTCGGACATTTTTTTTGGACAAGATGTTTTTGCATTCTAAAGACCACCTAACCTTGTCCTTACCACAATTAATGAGCTCATACCCCAAATATATTTAGGGCTAGAGTATTTTTGAAGCTTTATATATGATTTTGACCATTTTATTGCTCATTTTCCCTTGATCTTTATTACAATTGAGTTTATTTGTTTGAATTTTAAATTGTTGAACAATTTATTGTTTTTATTATTGTTGTGAACTTTTTGAGTTATATATATAAATTAAGTTTTCTTGCTTGACTTATCCTTTTTAGAAATTTATTTTTCTTGGATATAGTTGTTTTCTCATGATTTGGTGGAGTAATGGATGTTTCACTACAACTTTTGAGGAAATGAATTTCCATAGAGAATGGGGTGTACCCTTGGGTGAGGTGGAGACGGGACACCGAGTTGGCATCCATGTGGAGCCAACTCATCATATCTTTTTACAAATTTTATAGTACGTAGTATGTTTTAAAATGTCGTTGACTACACACACTAATATTCGTTATGGGGAGTTCTTATGCTTAGAGGAGATATTAGATTGGTTTTAAATTTGGAGCAAGTGAAATATTTTGTCATAGATCCAAGATAGGTTCTTGAACACTCTTTTTGGTGTATTTTTGTATTGTTTTGAATCTTATATTGTTTTATCTCTTCATATATGTGGTGTTCTTGACTTGAATTTTTCTTTAGTTTATCTAATTGTTTTTCCCTCTTATGGCTATTTTTATTGTTGCAATGAGTTTTTCTTGGGAAGGGTAGGAAGAAATAGGTTCGGTGTTAAAGGATAGTATATTGAATGGTTGGTTTTCGTGGAGGGAAAAGGAAACTAGAATTCTTGTTATGGATGTGGATGTTTATTTTGACTTTGTTGGAGGGATTTGGGGTAGATGGTAATCATTCCTTTGGTGGAGTTAAAAGTGGTGATTTATTTGGAGGTATAAGGTGTAGTGAAGGAATAAGGAGGGTTGGTTATATGAATGTTTCAAGGCCTAATTTACTACCCATTTTGAGATATAAGGAGACTAACCTTCATCCCTTTCTCTCCAACTTGACTTTATTTTAATCCATTGTGTGATTTCTTTAATTTTTTATGCATTATTGTTTAGTCTTTCTTGTTTATACCTATTAGTGTAAGTTCAATTTGTTAGTGTTTCTCAAGGGGTTTTAGTTCCTTCATGGTTCATGCGTTGGGGCTCGAGGGATAATTTGGAAGTGCTCTCCTTTCCCATTAGATATAGTTAGGTGGTGAGTATTGCTTGGATCCCATTTGTGTGTTCTTGGATAACTTTTGAAGACCATTTACTCCATTATTATATTTATATTTGAATCGTTATTGTTGTTCGATTTCTTTAATTTTTTAATCCTTGAAAAGGGAAATGTAATGTGAGTCAAAAACGATGTAATCAACAAGATTTCAGTTTTAAAAGAGTTTTTATAAATTTTTAAAATGATGTTGTAATGGAACCATTGTTGTAAATTTTGTTTGAAGTTGAAACTATAGGATTCTTGACAACGTAATACCATTTTAAATCAATATGTATTGCATTCTTGTTGTAAATTGAGTTTGGGAAAAAAATTGCACTTTTTCATGGTTATTGGAAAGTTCAAGATTATAATTGTGTTTATAAATTTGTTGAAGTTTCAAATATTGTAGCTGGTGCATCCCAACTAATAAGAGTGCACATTCATTTTGAGTGTTCTCTTACTAGGTGGGATACACATGGGTATGACAATCCTATCATGTAGAAATGTATGAAAGGGTGATCATATGAATGATGCACCACTCTAGCATTTCATCCATTGTTGTTTTGTATCTTAGTAAACATGTAACATAATTTTTTAATATCTTGTCAAATTTAAAAATTGTTATTTTTCTTTGGCATGCTTGAAATAGAAATTAAAATTAGCTTTGGATGGTAAATGATTTAAAATCTCAATATTATGTTCCATGCCATTTTAATCTGTAGGAATATTCTTAATCCTTTCTAAGCTCGTGAACTTGTCATTGTTTAGAACATTTTGAGTTCCAATTTTATGTCATTGTTAACGTCATTCGTAAATCATATTTTCTATTCTTGAAGAATGCCATAAATATTTTAATTATATTTTTAACTTATTCAATTAAAATGTGATCTCTTTAAAATATCCTTTCGTTATACTATGGAAGTTTGAATGATGGGTGAATTATTCTAACTTTTGAATGTTACATATGTGTGAAGAAATATTTTTTTACCAAGGCATAAGGTTGAAGCTAGTACAAATATTCGTAGTGCAGTTACAAATTTGATTAGATAAAATGCTCAGGGATTGAAAATAATTTGATTAAGGAAACCAACCAATCTCATTAAATCAAAATTAAAACTTTCCAATGAAATTCGATTAAAATTACAATACATCCTTTCCCTACAACCCATTTTGTACATATCCTGAAACCATGACCTCTATATATATTATAAAACATTTTTTAAAAAAATTACAGATAATGGTGGGCGGGTCAGTCCACCCCCCAATGATTATATATACAGATACATACATACATACATACATATATAAATAACAATAAAATAATAGTGAGAATTGTGGGGTCTCTTCCCTTATGCCCTTGGTGTTATTCTCATGGCTACATCCTACACTCACCACACTTCTGCAAACCCTACACATCCTATCTCCCCACATTGCTTCCTCATCTGAACGGTCACTCCCCTTGTGGCCGCTCTTTTCAACCTCCACCTCTAATTCTTCATGGACCCCTTACCCTAACCATCCCAAGAATTTCTCCCTCTCCATTCCCCTTTCCTATTCTCTCCTTTCTTCCATCCCTTCCTTTTAGTTGCCTCCCTTTTCCTGCAAAACCAAACTATTATCCAAAATGTGCCCCCCTGCCCATTTTTATGGCTAACTCCTTTGTTCCCCTTCTCTTGTGCCTCAGTCTACATTTTTTGATTATCAAGCACTCAAAACTTTCTGGAAATGGAACCATTTGATAGAGATCTTTCTCAGTTTTCCAGAAAGGTAAAATTTTCCTCCTAACTCCTCATATTTTTCAAGTTATGGCTCGGCGGAGTTTTGTGGGAAATTTTCCCCTAAGAGGCCCGCTGCCAATAGGAAGTTGCCACATGTCCTAGGAAGTGGTAGAGTTCAGAGGAGAACTTGGGAAAAGTTCCAAGTTTTGGACGAAAATCAAAAAGGGAAAATTTTGCCCGCGGGCCCGCCGGCGAATCGGAACGTGCCACGTGTCAAAGGGGGGAGCGGGTTAAGAAATTCGCTAAGTGTTTGGCACATGGAGGAAGTTTTGAATTTTGGCTCGTAGCCAATGAGGTGTTGCCACGTGTCCTAGGGGAGATGGCGGGCGTCGGATTTTTGGCCAAGTTTTGGTAAAAAAAGTCAAAATGAAAGTTTGGCACGCATGGCCCGCCGGCGAATCTGAACATGCCACGTGTCAGAGAGGGGAGCAGGGTAAGAAATTCCCTAAGTGTTTGGCACATGGAGGAAGTTCTGTGTTTTGGCCCGCAGCCAATGAGGTGTTACCACGTGTCCTAAGGAAGATGGTGGGCGTCGGGGGAGAAGTCACATTTTTGGCCAAGTTTTGGTCAAAAAAGTCAAAATGAAAGTTTGGCCCGCATGGCCTGCGACCAATGAAACGTCGCCATGTGTCTTCACCATGGGGTGTCGAAGAAATATGTTGGAAGGCTTGGAAAACCCAACGACAAATAAAATATGTCGGAAGGCTTGGAAAACCCGATGACAAAGAAAATATGTCGGAAGGCTTGGAAAACCCGACGACAAAGAAATATGTCGGAAGGCTTGGAAAACCGGACGACAAAGAAACATGTCGGAGGGCTCAAAAAACCCAACAAAAAAGAAGCATGTCGGAGGGGTTGGAAAACCCGACACAAAAGGAAAATCGGGTCTTGGAGTCGGGAAAACACGTCGGAGAAGCATGAGGCGGAAACATGTCGAGCCACCATCCAAACCCGATGCGCATGCAGGTTCATTCTCTAACCCCGAAACAAAGGAAACCTTGGATATACTGGTGGAAGCAGGTTTCGGGAGAACACAAACATCAAACACTTGTCGAGGCGTCCTCCAAATCTAATGCAGATGCAAAGGAGAAACCCGAACCCGACTGGAAATAGACCCGATGAAAAATTACAGTTCGCCATTTTTCGAGTTGGTTGGGGATCTCACCTATTGCCATGAGGAGATGAGTTAGGTGCAGTCTTGGAAGGTGGTTGGGGTAGAATTCGAATATTCTCTTCTCCCTCATTTTTCTTCATATAAATTGTAAGGAGTAGCTCCAAAAAATAGGTTGTTCATCTTTCTGCTCGGCCCTCCCTCCTTTTCTTCTCTAGGGTCAAATATGGAGTTCGAACCTCCTCCCCTTCTCTGTAATGGCGTTTTTGCCTCTTATTAATGAAATTTTGTTCTGTGCAAACTCTTGAAGCAACAAAAAACTTGTTTTGTGATGCATCTGTCCATCCTAGCTCATTTTTGCTTGTTTTCTTCTTGCCTCTCTTCATTGTAGGTATTTGTGCAAGTTTGAATGTTCATTACAGGTCTGGAGATGTGTTCATGGAGTTTTGGGAAATTTTCTGTGTGAAATCTATCCTTGAGCCTGTGATGCATCTGTCCATCCTTCCCATTGCTCACCTCTTCTTGTTCCATGGCAGTTTTGATAAATGTTCAACATTCTCCTTCTCTAGTGTATCACCGTTTTAGTGTAGGCTCTATTTTTCCCTTTTCTCTCTCTCCATGTCTCCTTGGCATGGTTAGATTAGGATTAGATTAGCTTTCCTACACTAGAATAGCTTGTGTACCTAGGTAGTTTAGGAGCAGGAACCAACCTTCTCTAGAGAGCTTTCCCCATTTCGCAAGGTCCCACACTTGGGAAAAGCTCAATGTTGTGCAATCACACTGGATGTTTTGAACGATCAACCTAGAAATCTGATCAGCGTCCAGGGGTGCTGTGATTTTGCACCAACACAAACTCAAACCAAAAATAAATATAACAATACAACTAAAAAAATAAAACTAAAACCTTAAAACTAAACCAAGCTATACGCATATATTAGGGTTTAGTATATGTTTTATATGATAATGTATTATAAATTGTATTGGGTATATCTCATAAAGAATAATACTCAATAATTCATATACAAATATAATAGAATGTATGACGTATATATAAAATGTAATACATAGTGTGTATATATATAATAAGATTTTAATATGTAGTAGATAATAGATATCTAATATAATGTAAATATAATGTTTAATAATATATTATATATTATATCTTTATCATATAAGATATAATAATATAATATTGTTGTACCATGTTGTAAGGGTATTAAGATAATACTTAATAATAGTATATTTATAATATATTATGTATTTAACATTATTATAATATATAATTTATAATAATGTTACAATGTTTAATATAAGGTTCATTGTGTCATAAATTTGTTATGATGTTTATATTGTTTGTAATAATTAACAATATAACATTTATACTTCTTTTATAACATTACTATATATAGCATAATATTATGGCAACATTATGATGTTACCAATTAGTATTACTATAATGATCATAACAAAACCCATTGCATATAACATAGTATAATATTTTCATATAGCTATTATGACAAATACATCACATAATATCATGTATTTGGACACAATATACCCAATGTAACGTAATGAATGTCTCTTCAGATACATCAGATAAAATTGGAATGATACAAAGAAGATTAGCATGACTCCTATGTAAGACTGACACACATAAATATTGAAATGATCTGTTCAAGATTCGTAATGGAAAAAAACAAAAAATAACCCTAGTTTTTGGGAGAAAATTTTAGGGCATGACACTTGGTATTAGAGAAAACCTGCAACGATTGCTATGCTCAGAATGTAGGGAAAAAATCAAAAAAACCATTGTAAATTTGTAACTATTAAAACTAGTAAACTTAACTTGTTTATAATTAATTGTATGAAACTACTAACTCCTATCCTTATCTGTACAAGGTGCATGGATGAGCCACAATTACTAGAGCTAGGACTAAGAGAGGCTCCACTAGAGTTAAAACTAGGAATTCTCGTGGGAGACACACTCCAATGGTAGCTAGGGGTGGAATATGTTGTGGTATTAATAGAGAAGGAGTTTGAGGATAATGAGTTAGCTAATTAGAGGTAGTTCCCGATGCATGAAATAGGACAGTAAAGACATACTCACCACCTGTAGAGGACATTGCAGCCATAGCCCCACAGATATTACAATAATTGCAAGAGTTTGTTGTTGCACTTAGAGAGAGAGAGAAAGAGACCATAGATATTACTAGTGGAAAAGAGCCTACATTTTACAACAACATATAAGAAAAACAACATAGGCTAAGAAAAAGGTGAGATCTCGTATTTAGTAGTGACAGGATAGTAGATCAAGAGGTACACCACATCCCTCTAATGGTGGATTTATACCCATGATATCTAACAACTGACCACCACCTTATCCACCATAATAGGTATGTCAGCCACAACATAAGTAAAAACAACAGAGGATCGTACCTTGATAGGACACAAAGATAGGTTGTAGTGTCGAATGGACACCTACAACACCACATAGGACACATATAACACCTATATCATAGTCAGTAGGAGGATGTCCGTGTAGTGCCCACTTCCCTTTGACACCTTTTTGATACTGATCATGACACTGTTGACTATATCATGGACATTGTTTAGTTTCGATTTAGTATGATGATAGATGTTTGATCATGGATTATTGTTGACTTTGATTCTTATATGATGCATGATGATTAGTAGGTACATTTTATATACTGATGTTGATATACTATTTGACATGGTTATATTATAGAGGTTGTTTGGACATGTGATAATTGGATATTTTGAGTATACCTAGAAAATAGAATTAAGTGATAATCATATAGTTGCTGATAAAATTGTAAGTGATATTGTTGATTGTCTTGATGTTGTTGTGATTCATATATATATTGATGATTTTGTAATTATAGTTATATTCATTTAGATGTTCTAATATGGCCATGAGGCCAAAGGAGGTATTTGTGTTTTGTAGGTTAAAATATCACAACACACATCAGGGGATTGGAGACCAACCACATTGTAATTCTAGATGAATTAAACAAGGTCACCATGGCAATTATATTTATTTGTGTGTGTTTTATTGTGTTAGGGATTCCCATAGGGGGGGGATCTGTCATTACCAATTAGGCACTATGATTATTTACTAATGCACAACTTTTATTTTGGTGGATGTAATATGGAAACACAACAACAGACATAACATAAGAATACCATAGACTATGCTACAAAGGAATGATGACAAATATGAAATATAAGTGTAAATTATAATATCAAAATGAAATTGTTACAATCTCACCCATTAATTACTTCAAGTGTTACCAACTCCACTTACCTTCCAACAATAACTTTGGGAGAAACTTCACAATTGCACCTCTTAATGGCTTCTTTAACACACTTTCTAAATGATGGCTTCCTTCACACACTTACTCATAAAATATTTCTCACTACTTCATTCTATGCTAAATGAGAGTGGTGGCATATCTATTTATAGAACTTTCAGGCTTACCCACCTTATCTCTAAGATAGGATAAGAAATCTACTCTGACGAATCAATATTCCATACCTTAACTCTTATCTTTACATGTAAGCTTATCTTTTAAGATAAGATAAACCTTATCATTTCACATGGGTTCCACATTTTTAGAATTTTTACAAATAAAATGTACAAAATATTTATGACCTCACTCCTTGTCCTTATTACCAATATAATATTTCTAATTCCTAATCATGTAGACCCTACTTCTCTACTTACCCTAACTTTGACATAATAACATTATCGAACCACTTACGAAAAATATTTACTTTTTAGCACAACATTCCTATTGTACTTTGAATTTTACCACACTATACATTATTAGTGGCGTTGTACCGACAGTGTTGTTATCTTCTATTAGACGCTACTAATAATTATACTTAACAGCATCCTATTCCTAATACATATACATTAATGAAATAGAAATTACATAGGAAAATTTTAGTGTTGACATCTTCCCCCTTCCTAGCTTCTACTCCGTCATCGGAGTAGATTATTCCGGTGCTTGGAAAAATTTTAACTTGTCATGGTTGACCCATTTCGTAATAGGAGTGCCATCCAATTCCTCCAGCCAATACGTACTATTTTCATGCACAACTACTATTTTGTAGGGCCCCATCCATTTGGGAAGAAATTTTCTCTGCCTTCTTTTTTTTATCTGGAATCATATACTAGAACCAAGTCATTCACATGAAATGGAGACCAACGGATCTTTTGATCAAAGTATTCCTTCTGCTTCATTTTCTTCTTATAGCTTGTATCCTTCACTATTTCTCTCATTTCCTCTAGCAAATGAGGATGTACCGACCTTTCTCTTTCTGAATCACTTTTATCCATCCTTTCATTTTTCATAACTCTCACAGTGGGAATATCAAACTCAATAGGAAGAACTGGATCAATGCCATAAGTCAACTGAAATGGCGAGTATCTTGTTGTTGACTTTGATGTTTCCCTATATTCCCACAATGTTGCATGAATCCTTTTATCCCATTTATGTACTTGTAAGGTTGCATCATTTGCTAGAATTTTACACAACACAAAAAAAATTCATTCCACTTGTCCATTTGTGTTTGGCTTGTATGTTGTAGCCTTCCTATGTTTAATAGAAAATTTGTTGACTAGGGCTTCTACCACCTCATTAATGAAGTGGCTTCCTTCATCTATTACAATTTCTAATGGACAACCAAATTTGGTGACAATGCATTCATATATGAACCTTGCCACTTCATCCATGGAATATTTTCAATGGCCTAGCTTCAACCCACTTGGTTAAATAATCTATGACAATTACAATATACTTATTTTGGTGTGGGGTAGTTGGAAGTGGACCTACAATATTTATTCCCCACTTTTCAAAGGGATCAAGTGGAAGAATAGGGCATAATGGAGCTGCTGAAGTCTTACAGTTACCACGTGTTTGGAAAATATCACATGTCTTACAATAATTATAACAATCTCTAAAAAGAGTGGGCCAGTGATAACCTGCATCCAAGATCCTTCTTCCTATAAGTTGTCCAGAGAAGTGTCCTCCACATGTATGATTGTGGAATTCTTCTATCAGCTCCTTCCCTTGATCACATCCAACTTCCCTCTTGTAATGTCCATCAAGTCCTATTCAAAATAATACTCCATGCAGAATAGAATATGGATGACTAGCTTGAGTAATTTTCCTCTTAGTCTTTGTATTGGCACCATTAGGAAACTCGAATTCATTTAGATAATTCCATATATATATATATGTATTCACTAAAAATTGTGTCAAGGGATAACAATGCTACATCTTGGAAATCATCATCATCACAAGATGAACCTAAACCATCATAGGGTCGAGAGAGTGCATCTGCATTGACATGCTTCTTTCCCGGCCTATCTATAATATCAAATTCAAAAATTATCCATATTGATATCCTTCCTGATGGGTTAGGATTATTTACAATATATTTTAGAGCCTGATGATCTATTACAACTATAAACTTCTACCCTAGCAAGTAATTTCTAAACTTTTTTACAACAAAAATAATAGCTAGAGCCTATTTTTCAGTTACAGTATAATTTACCTCAGCACTGCTCATTTGTTTGCTCCCAAAGTAAACTGGATGATCTTCCCATTTTCATCATTTTAGCTAAGAGTACTTCCTAGTGCTTCATTTGAAGCATTAGTATAGACAATGAATGGCTTGCTCCAGTCTGGATTCTTTAAAATAGGTGAAGACACCAATGCCTCCTTCACTTGTTCAAAAGATTCATGTGCCTTTTTTTCTGGTTCATAGGTAACATCCTTCTTCAAGAATTGGGTTAGTGGTGCAATATTTAAGAAATTCTTGATGAACCTTCTATAATAACCCACATGGCCTAAAAATGATCTCAAATTACTTATATTCATAGGAAATGGTAACTCTTTGATTTTTAAAAGTTTATCAGGATCAGTACCAATACCATCTCTGGATACAACATGCCCTAACAAAACACTTTAGAACATTCAAAGACACACTTTGTAGGGTTTATTGAGGCTTTTGCTTCATCTAACATTTGAAATATTGTCTCCATCTGGTGCAGGTGGTCCATATTTCTCCCACATATGCAAAAATCATCCATAAATACTCTAATGAAGTTCCCAATATAGGGTTCAAACACCTTATTCATCAAACGCTGGAACGTTTACAGAGAATTACACAACCCAAAAGGCATAACTTTATAACCAAATGTTCCCCAAGGAGTGGTGAATGTGGTCTTTAGATGATCTTTCTCCGCTATATGAACTTGGTTGTAACCGCTATATCCATCAACAAAACTATAGCACTCCTGGCCAGCTAGTTCATCCAAGATCTAATCTGAGAATGGAAGAGGGTAACGATCCTTCTTTGTTGCCTTGTTGAGATTCCTATAATCAACAGAAATGCATAGCTTCAAATTCTTTTTTATTGAGATCACAATGGGAGAAACCCATTCTGAATTCTCCACAACAAATATGAATCCTGCATCAAACAACTTATCTATTTATTCTTTTATAGTCTTGGAAAAATTAGGATTCATTCTACATGGCATTTGCTTTATGGGCTTAGCACCATCTACCAGCTCAATAGAATGTTCTACCTAACTTACTTAATGGATTTCCTTGTAATCAAAAGTGAATAAGTTTATGTACCTTCGAAAGAGCTGGAGGTAGGATTCCTTCTCACTCTCCATCACAGAATCACCAATCTTTATTTGTTGGAGATGATCATCAATTTCTTCTTCAGATAATTTTATGGGTTCATGAGTCAGTGTGAATGGAAGGATATCCATGACTGAAACATCAACCTCACTTTCTTCATCTTCTGTGTCCACTTCAATGGTACTAAGGTAATAAGAGGATGTCCAATCATCAGTTTCATCACTTGAATCCATAGGTTATCCCTTATGATGTCGAGGGATCACGTTTATCTTCACCCTCTCTCTACCACGTTCAAGTGTCATGAAGCCTTCATTCCATTAGTTTCTCGCATGAAATCTCCTTAGCCATGGCCTTTCCAACAACATTAGGTATGTAACAATACCATTTTTCATCACCTGAAAGTCTTCCACACATACAACACCCATAACAGATATTGCCACATTTGAAACAACACCTTTTGGTTTAGCTTTTCCATTATTTAATGACCTTAACATAAGTGTTGAGGGGCGATCAATTTTTAAACCAAACATATTCATTAAAGAATTGGTCATTACATTAACTGCAGCACCTCCATCAACTAAGACATCATGAATTGAAATACCATTACATAATACCTTAGCTTGTGCAGCATAGGGATCTGCCTCTACCTCCAAAATAGGGACCTCAACCTCCTTCCTTCGTCGAGCATTGAGTCCACTTCGTAGCTCCCGCCTCTTTTCAGAAGACATAGCCAAAAGTTGACCATATGTAATATTTGTAGGCCTTTTGGATAGATCTTCTAAGATGGAGTATGGTCCTTGTCCCTGTGAAATTAGAAAATCTTGCACACCCAACTTTCTTCTCCTATGTTTCTTACTAGTTTCTACTTTCATCTTCTTAGGATCATTTCCATCTTGGTTATCTTTTTCTTTCTTTCTTTTTGTTACAAACACATCTGCTTCATTATTTATGATCCTATCTACTACATCAAAAGAATTCATAGGTGACTTTCTTTTATCATTATATCTTGTACTAGATGTAGGAGCTCTATCTAGACAATAATACTTATAATGACCCTTTTTATGACAACCATAACATACAACTTCAGAAATATTTCTTTTTGGACCTCTATCTCCTCCCTGAGAACTAAATTCCTTTCCTTGAAGAAGATTAATAGTTAACTGGCCCATCTTCTTAAGCAGATCTTCATACTCAGTAGATGTACTAGGATAAATATTTGTGCTCACCGAACGTGGTTGTGGATTTTGGACCAAAGGTGTTGGTGTAAGCTCTACCTTAGCAACAATTTATTTGGGCTCTTCTTTTATGTTTTCTTCTTGCCTTCTTGTAATCTCCTTTGCTTGTTTGAGGGTCGTTGGGTGGTCATACTTCACTCATTGTCTAATCTTTGGCTTCATCCCAAGAATAAAGTGCTTATATAGGAGATTATCCATGCCATTCATCAACCCACCCACTAATCCTTCCTTCCAGATCTGGGCATCGAGCTTCCTTCTTAGCTCTAGAACATGAGCATGATAATCCCTTATCTTCTCCTTCTCTCCTTGGGATAGCTTTGTGATATCGATCATGAGATCTACATATTTCTGTTGTTCACCAAAGTCTTCAAGAAAACTTTCAGTTAATAAATCTCATGAGTTTTTCACAATATCACCTAGTGTTTCAAACCACCTAAGGGCTAAACCATCCAAAAAGGTAGGAAAAAATTCAGTCCATTATTCTCTTCTTATACGGCCATTACAAATATAAGATCGTTTAAACTCTTGAATGAAAGAGAAAGCATCTTCATTAGATTGGGCTGAAAAAATAGGAATCTTCCCCATTTTCAAAAGTAACCACAGTGAAATACCAACCCACAAGTACAATCAACAAGACTTATGTGCACAAATAATTAGAATCGCTATAATAGAAAGTGACTTTAAACCTTTCTACAGTAAAATAGGAATGACCACGGTAAACTATGGTAAAACTTGACTTACTGCAGTAAAAATTGACTTTACTGTGGTAAAAACTATTCACGGTAAAAAGTGAAGTTAATGTGGTAAATACTATTCACAGTAAAAAGTAAACTTACTGTGGTAAATACTATTCATGGTAAAAAGTGACTTTACCATGGTAACTACTATGCACAGTAAAAACAAGGTTACCCTCCAAATGATTTCTGACTAAGTGGGAATATCTCTCGAGAAAATCCACCAACGAGGAATGGTCCTGGCAACGGAACAAAAATTTCATCACCAATACGACACTATGATAATTCTCCACTAGGAACTTCTCATGTTGTGATTATTTACTAATGCATATCTTTTAGTTTGGTGGATGTAATCTGAAAACACAACAATAGACATAACACAAGAATGCCATAGACTATGATATGAAGAAATGATGACAAATATGAAATATAAGTGTAAATTATAATATCAAAATGAAATTGTTACAATCTCACCCATGACGTACTTCAAGTGTTACCAACTCCACTTGCCTTCCAACAATAACTATGGGAGAAACTTCACAATTACACCTCTTAATGGCTTCTTTGACACACTTTCTAAATGATGGCTTCCTTCACACACTTTCTCATACAATATTTCTCACTACTTCCTTCTATGCTTAATGAGGGGGGTGGCCTCTCTATTTATAGAACTTTCAGGCTTATCCACCTTATCTCTAAGATAGGATAAGAAATCTACTCTGACGAATCATATTCCATACCTTAACTGATCAGGGGATCATTTTCAAAAGTTCCCTAAACACCCCTAAATGGTTCCAGTACAGAAGATCATCTCGAGAGCTTTCCAACGACTATAAGAACACGAAAAATGGACATCGGGAGCTCTAGATATGTTCGGTCAAAGTTCAGACAGCGGGAAAGTCAAACTATGGTCAACTGGTCATTATTGGACCAATCACACTGTGACACGTGGCTTGCCAACACTCGTTGAATTCAATCAATTTTCCTTTCGGGAGACGACAAGTGGACTACAGGATTACCGAGTTAATTTATTTCTAGGCCACATTATACGGGTCGAAATTATATTGGTAAGGCCACTTTCCAAATGCCACATGTATATATTAATGTGTATACATTAGTATTAAATCTAATGTTGATACATAAGTATTAAACTCTACTAACCGCCCAATTTCCACATGGAGGAGGAGTGAAGCGGTGCTGGGGAGCAAGTTTAATGGCATGCGTGGTACCAAATCCACGTGGTGGTAGGGGGGCGGTTATGCTCCAAGGTGGTCTTTGACCACTTTATATGTGTGGAAAGGCTTTAAAGCCTTAGAAATTTTCTCCCACCGCCCAACATGTGGGTCCTTATCCAAATGCAATTCCTCATGGGATTTTTATCCTATTTAAAAATACAGCTGCGCCAAACATGGGATTTAATTCCATTAAAACGTGTAATCTACCCAAATGGGAAATATTTTATCCCAATTTCTATGTACGGGTAAGGCTAATCTTAGCCTAAGGATGATGTTAAGTGCATTATTTGAGGGCCCTAAAATTGTATAAATAGGGTACCTAGTTCATTGTAATGGACAGGCACACATAAACTCAGAGACAAGCTCATTCCTAGAGTGCTGGAGGCGAAGTCCGAGCCAAGAGGAGAATGAGAAATTGTTGTGTGAAGACCTAAATTATTTAGGCATTGTTATTTTTTATTATTATTGACCTATTATTTTTTAGGTAATAATAAATTAAATATTTGTGGCTAGGAGTTATTCAAACTACCTAGTCGGCCCATAGCGCCACACTAATTACTTGCAAATCCTAGATTGTCGACCGGAGTGCTAGCGTCGCATTGATAGCGTCGGGAAAGCCGATCGAAGACAAAGGAGATTGTACGCCAGGAAGGTGGAAGTCGGGTGCTATTTTTCACCCTTGTCGTCCGAAGGTCTGGTTATTCTTCTAAGTAAGTTTAAATAGTTTCCATTAGGTTTTCTTGTGAAAGTACTATTGTAACTTACAAGTTTTGACTAGTGGAACGGTTTGATCACGAACCCTGAGACGTAGGCAATTGCCAAAATCCGTAATCAATCTGTGTGTAATTGTCATTATTGTCTTGCATTATTTTTTAAATTGATTACATAAAAGGAGTAAATCATCGGCAAATATTTAAAGCCTACAAGGGTCCGAGATCAAGTAGTAATAATCTGATTATTTTCAAATCATGTTTGGTATCAGAGTTGGTTATTGGCTTGCAAACTTGCTAATCTTTGAAGAAAGTTTGGTATCAGAGCTGGTTTAGCTCCATATTTGTTTTTCAGTAAATCTGATTAACAGAGTGATTACTTCAAGTTGGTGCAGTTGGTTCAGTTTGTGTGAACAGGGTACAAATGCACTATGGGCAAGATGTCTAAACAGGCAAAGCTCGAGGAAATTGAAGCTTATAATCACCATATCCAGGAAGATACTTCTCTCCTGCGATCAATGTATTCCTCCTTGGAAGAGGAGAATGCTCGTTTGAAATCAGAACTGCAAACCAAGGATGAGCTCTTGGCAAGGTTGCAGTGTGGTGATCAGAGGAAGGAAATACCTTCAACTTTAGATGTAGAGGCCATGGCAGATGATTGCATTGTAAGTTGTTCACCAGGGGAATCTTCTTCTTCCTCCCATTCGGTTTCAGATTCAGGTAATGAAGTCTTTGGTTTGTTTGAAAAGCATACTAGAGGCATTGGATCCAAATTACTAGATAAAATGGGATTTGATGGAAGAGGCCTTGGTAAAAATGGCCAAGGTATTGCTAACCCAATACAGGTCGAGGATCGTCCTCGTTTTGCAGGTTTGGGTTATCCTAGTGTGGGAATGGAAATTGGAGAATGCTCCAAGAACTCTAATGGGAGACAAGCTTCTGAAAGCAAAGTGATTACCCCACTAGTCCTGCAAGAAGATTCTGAGCAGGAAAGTTGTGCTTCATCGTCACAGGTAAGATGTGGTAAGAGAAATCAGCGAAGAGGTAATGAGATTCCACCACCAGTTTCTTACCATAATCGTAAGCACAATAAAACTTCTGATCCACTTTTTCAGCTTAAGAAGTATGGTTATGATTTTCAGAAGATGTGGAATTCTTTTCCATGTACTTTTTGTGGATTGCATAATCATTCAGTGGCCAGATGCTGGAAGAGAAGGACACTAATGAAGAAGTTGATGCCGTTCGTCAATAACACGGAAAATCAGAAAGACCAATCTCGTCATGCAGAGTTGAGAAATGGTAGAAAGAGTTCCTCATCCCAGAAGAAGGAGATTAAGAGGAATTTTTGTGCTCATTGCCAGAGGAATGGGCATCGGGTGGAAAATTACTGGAAACTGCATCCATCTCGCCATCAGAGTAATGGCAAGCCAAAGATGGAATGGAAGCCTATTGCAAAGGCAAAGGTAGTTTCTACTCCACCACCAGTTGACAAGTCAACCCAGGACTAGGTAATACCTGAAAGTGAAAGTCCTTTGAAATGGGTAAGTCAACAATTTTTCAATTATATATTACATAATTCAGATTGATGGATCGTATGCAATATTAAGTTTGGAGATTAGATATTATGAGAAAATGCTGAGAGAAAGGTTTACAATACTCAGTGGATTTTCTTACTTAGAAAATTTGATTAATGCTCCAAACATATCTCCTAATAAGCTTGTGAGTACCTGTTACAGCTTGGATACAGGATTTGACTCATATAAAGCTTGGAGATTGATCTGCCATTTGTGCAGACAATAGAGTTCACAGAGATCAGCTCGGAACTTCATTCTGTGTAGAGGCATTGTGACTATGCAGCAGAATGGTAGTTGAATCACTGTTGGCATTGACGTCAGGTCGGAACTTCATTCTGTGTAGAGGCATTGTGACCGTGCAGCAGAATGGTACCTGATATTAGTATGTCAACAAGAGGAGCTCTCAAAAGATTAGCTCGGAACTTCATTCTGTGTAGAGGCATTTCTGACCGTGCAGTAGAATGGTAGCTAAATCACCGTTGGCATTGACGTCGAGTCATAACTTTATTCTGTGTAGAGGCATTGTGACTGTGCAGCAGAGTGGTACCTGATATTAGTGTGTTAACAAGAGGAGCTCTCAAAATATCAGCTCGGAACATCATTCGGTGTCAAGGCATTGCAACCAGACATACGAATGGTAGCTGATCAACAAACTTAGCATCATGCATTGGAGGCTCGAGGTCTTAAAAGAGGCTTAGCATCATGCATCGGAGGCGTTGAGGTCTGTAACAGACTTAGCATCATGCATAGGAGGCTCGAGGTCTTGAAAGAGGCTTAGCATCATGCATCAGAGGTGTTGAGGTCTGTAAAGGGACAAGGCATTGTCCATCACTGACATCGGATCAATCAAAGCTCTACGTAACATGGAGTTCCTTCAAACCAGTTCAGATTCTATGGAATCAACTCAGAGCTAGGAGCTGTGTTATAGAGTCAAAGAAGATCCTTGTTGTTAGATATCAAGAAGCTTAGCACCGCACAGAAGGAGCGTTGAGGTTTCATTCAGAAACTTAGCACCATAAAGCGGAGGCGTGGAGGTTTTCTTCGGATATCAGAGTGGCACAGCGGAAGCGTCATGGGCCCATAACCCACACGTCCCAGGATTGGAGCATAGTTTTCAAAGTGAGAAGGTTGGAGGAGAAGACCCAAGGGTCTACTATAGCAGCACTTCCGACGTGGCAGTAGAGTTTTCTTCAGATTCAGGACAGTATGGAAGCTTTTTGGGACAAAAAGCTTTTCTCAGTGGGGAGGTGTGATCAGGGGATCATTTTCAAAAGTTCCCTAAACATCCCTAAATGGTGCCATTGTAGAAGATCATCTCGAGAGCTTTCTAACGACAGTAAGAACATGACAAACAGACATCGGGAGCTCTAGATATGTTCGGTCAAAGTTCAGACAGCAGAAAAGTCAAACTATGGTCAACTGGTCATTATTGGACCAATCGCACTGTGACACGTGGCTTTCCAACACTCGTCGAATTCACTCGATTTTCCTATCGGCAGACGACAAGTGGACTACAGGATTACTGAGTTAATTTATTTCTAGGCCACATTGTACGGGTCAAAATTATATTGGTAAGGCCACTTTCCAAATGCCACATGTATATATTAATGTGTATACATTAGTATTAAATCTAATGTTGATACATAAGTATTAAACTCTACTAACCACCCAATTTCCATGTGGAGGAGGAGTGAAGCGGTGGTGGGGAGTAGATTTAATGGCATGCGTGGTACCAAATCCACGTGGTGGTAGGGGGGGCGGTTATGCTCCAACGTGGTCTTTGACCACTTTATATGTGTGGAAAGGATTTAAAGCCTTAGAAATTTTCTCCCACCACCCAACATGTGGGTCCTTATCCAAATGCGGTTCCTCATGGGATTTTTATCCTATTTAAAAATGCAGCCGCGCCAAACTTGGGATTTAATCCCATTAAAACGTGTAATCTGCCCAAATGGGAAATATTTTATCCCAATTTCTATGTACGGGTAAGGCTAATCTTAGCCTAAGGACGATGTTAAGTTAATTATTTGAGGGCCCTAAAATTGTATAAATAGGTTACCTAGTTCATTGTAATGGACAGACACACACAAACTCGGAGACAAGCTCATTCCTAGAGTGCTGGAGGTGAAGTCCGAGCCAAGAGGAGAATGTGAAATTGTTGTGTGAAGATCTAAATTATTTAGGCATTGTTATTTTTTATTATTATTGACCTATTATTTGTTAGGAAATAATAAATTAAATATTTGTGGCTAGGAGTTATTCAAACTACCTAGTCGGCCCGTAGTGCCACACTAATTACTTGTAAATCCTAGATTGTCGACCAGAGTGCTAGCGTCGCATTGATAGCGTCGGGAAAGCTGATCGAAGCCAAAGGAGATTGTACGCCAGGAAGGTGGAAGTCGGGTGCTATTTTTCACCCTTGTCGTATGAAGGTCTGGTTATTCTTCTAAGCAAGTTTAATAGTTTCCATTAGGTTTTCTTGTGAAAGTGCTATTGTAACTTACAAGTTTTGACTAGTGGAACGGTTCGATCACGAACCCGGAGACGTAGGCAATTGCCGAACTTTGTAATCAATCTGTGTGCAATTTTCATTATTGTCTTGCATTATTTTTTAAATTGATTACTTAAAAGGAGTAAATCATCAGCAAATATTTAAAGCCTACAAGGGTCTGAGATCAGGTAGTAATAATCTGATTATTTTCGGATCATTAACTCTTATCTTTACATGTAAGCTTATCTTTTAAGATAAGATAAACCTTATCATTTCACATGGGTTCCACATTTTTAGACTTTTTACAAATAAAATACACAAAATATTTATGACCTCACTCTTTGTCCTTATTACCAATATAATATTTCTAATTCCTAATCATGTAGACCCTACTTCTCTACTTACCCTAACTTTGACATTTTAACATTACCGAACCACTTACAACAAATATTTATTTTTTTCCACAACATTCCTATTGTACTTTAACTATTACCGCACTATACATTATTGGTGGCGGTGTACCGGAAATGTCGTTATCTTCTATCAGATGCTACTACTAATTATACTTAACAGCATCCTATTCCTAATACATACATTAATGAAATAGAAATTATGGAGGAAAAATTTAGTGTTGACAGATCACCTTTAAATGTGACCAAGGGACTTGTGTATTTATTTTATTTGGTTCCTTTGTTAATGTTTGCATGTGTTTATTTTGTAGTGCATTGACCCCTTTCATTATTTATTGAATGGTGTGTTAATATTGTGAGTAATCATCTTGTTAAGTTATTAATTTAAATATGTCACAAGAAAGTAATTAATAGAGTTGTCGGCCTTGAATTAAAAGTGTTGTAAGAAATGTGTAAGAGATATGTAAGTTTATTTTGGAGTATGAAACACTTCATATTCTTTTAAATTCGAATTTTTCCTTGGAGGTTGATTTTTTAGGCTTGTGGGACAAGTTAAACTTGTCCCATACCTCTTAAATTTATATACCAACCTTACCTATGGTTGGAGAGTTAAAATTAGAATTTCTTTATGTATTTTTGTAAGTCATGTTGAATGTTTTAATTGCACTTTTTCTACATGTTTTAATTTCAGTCCTTTGGGGTGTGGGCTTGATTGAGCATGTAAGTAAAACTATCAAATTATTCACCCACCTATTTAATATTCATTGGATAATGAAGTTGACTTTTGTTTTGGGGTTGAGGATGTGTGATGTGGCATCCTACATGGATCCACCTCATCGTCTTCTCTTCCCTCTCCTATAAATTCAAATTCTTTAGCTTGTTTTTGGGTTGCTTCACTTTTTCATATTCAGTTTGGGCAACTTATTTTGATGTTTTGAGATCTTGCTTTTGGAGAAGATTGGATATTGTTGCATGCTTGTAGATTGTTGATCTATTGGACTATTTTTCATTGGAAAGCTTTTTGTTTTACAACCTTGGAACAAACTCCATTATGGAGAGGTAGGAGCTTGGTTCTTGAAATTATTTTCTTTCAATTTTATGTTTATGTGAATGGTTGAATGCTTGAATTTGCTATTTTATTTGTTGGCTGGTTGAGTAGATGGCCTAGGAATGGTGTAGGAGAATACTATGGGGTATTCCTATGTGAGGCATAAGTGTTTTGGGGAGGTATAAGTGTGGAAGGAGTTGGAATTTGGGTTCCACCTTACAAATAAATAGCTTGCATTTCTTTACTAGTTATGGGGTGCCATAAGAGGTTGAGGAGGCATAAGGAAATGTGAGGAATAATGGGTACTTAAGGGCATGTCAAGGTTTTGATATACTATAGTTTTGGTAGTTTGTTCTCACGTGGTGATACCCATTTCCCCTTTGGTTCTCCTGCTCCTTTGGCTTACATGATGAAGCCTGAGTTTTATTTTTTATGTCTTAATGTGTTTTTGATGTGAAATATTTACATGTGTGTGTGTGGAAGCCTGTTGTTACCATGAGTTGAAACACACTTCTTATTGCATTCTGGTTGGGGTTTAGGGGCCAATGAAGAAGGATGGCTTCTCCTTTCATTGGATGTATTGGTTGGGTGGAGAGAGTTTTCTCTCCCTTGCTTTTGTTGTGATCAAAATTGAAATAAATGGAGGATTTTCATTTTGCTCTTTTGGAGCAGAGGAAAAAGATCGTTTTGACAGTTGTTGCTGATTTTATCTCTGATTGTAACCCCTTCCCACTTTGAAGTAGATGACCTTGTATTATTTTTGATGGAAATATGTTTTTTATTGGCTATGAGAGTTATAATTCAAAATGTGAAAGATATGTACTCTATTTCTATTTTTAAATGAAAGAAAAGAAAGGTTTATATCCTTGTAAACTGTATTTGATCTTTGTAAAGGAGAAGTTGTAAAAGGAATCATTCCACCTAAATAAATGTCATGTCACCTTCACAAAATAATTTACTATTGTTTGAAACTGCTTAGAAATGCATTTGAAATCTCTATTTGGAAAGTGTAATTAGAATTATTGCAATCTCTATGTTTAAAAAACACGTTTTTGAAAGAGATAGAAATTACATTTTTTCTTCTACCTTTTTATTGAAGGAAATATAACATTACAATATTGGATTAGAACAAGTTCATATTTTTAGGTTAGGTAAATGCAAATGGATCAAATTGAATTTGAAGTTGTAGAACACTGTTAGAGATTTTTTCAAATTGGCAAATAGTTTTATTCAAAATGTACAGAACAACCCCTGCAACAATGAACACTAAAATGTAACATTGAATTGAACTTAATATGATTAAAATGACCCCAAACAAACTAAAACACTTAAAAAAATTTACAGAACCTTTTAGAATCGGGCTCAACCTTTTCACAGTCCTTTGCTGTCAAATTGAGAAATTTTGAATTGATCTTCAATCAACAAAATATACCTTGCAATCCATCCTAAATTTCTGTAAGAGCAATCCTTCATGTATTTCTATCATGTCGAGAAAGGAAGGAGGTCAAATTGAACAAAATTTATACATCAAAAGTTACAAGTTTTCATTTTATAAGCCTGTAGATTGTTTTCTAAAAATTTACCCTAATTTTTTTTTCTAATTTAAATTCTTAAGGTTTCTGTGAAAAGATGACATCGAAAGATTTTTGAAAGGTCCTCATTTTAACAGAACCAAGTTTCCTATCAAATTTTATGGCCTCCTGAAGTTTGAAGAAGAGAAAAGGCTTCTTCCACGCCTGTCTTACATGCCACGGAGAAAAAGAGCTTCTTCTGCACCCGTCTTACGTTCCCGGGAGAAAAAGAGCTTCTTCTGCACCCGTCTTGCATGACTGGGAAAAAATAATCTTCTTTTGTGGCCGTCTTGCACGCCTGGGAGAAAAAGAGCTTCTTCCATGCCAGTCTTGCGTGCCTGGGAGAAAAAGAGCTTCTTCCGCACCCGTCTTTTGCACTCGGGAGAAAAAGAGTTTCTTCTGCACCCATCTTTCATGGCTGGGAGAAAAAATAAACTAAAATAGGTTCTTCCACACCTGGGAGAAAATTTTCTTCCCACACCTAGTTTCCACACCCGAGGAAATCTCTTTTTGCGCCCTGCAAGAAGATAATCTATCTGTGCTAAGGATGACTTTCTTTCTCTTAGTGTTTTGTAGGATGTTTTGATAACTATTATAATGGACTCTGGGAATTTTTTGTGAACACTTTACAAGAAAAATTTATTCCATAATTTTTATAACTAAACCTAGGTTGTTCTTGGGTCTCGAGTGGGGAGAATTTAGGTGGCGTTACAGTCCACATAAACTGTTTAGGGTAAGAACAAAGGCTTCTTTGAATACGAGTAGTAGGGGAGTGTAGGACTACTCAAGTTTTTTATGGTTGTGGTAATTGAGGCCATTATTTGAACATGTATCCACAAAGTCCACATGCACTTAAGGAAAGGAAATCCCATGCATCAGAGGCTATGTTTGGTGATACAAGAAGGCCACACAGGATCTATGTGGAGTTTGATAACTTCTAAGAAAAGCATCAGGCTACCGTGCTTGAAATAATAAGTAGTATCAGTGGCACCCCCATTTTAGTATTTTCTTTTATAATAGGTATTCATACTCATTTGAATATCCTTCGGTAGTGGAACGTTATAGGCTGGTGGAAGTGAGATAGGGTTCTAGATGGGATGTAGACATAGCATCAGGTGTCATACTTTCCATAGACTCCTTACTTAAGGAGTGTGTACTTGACATAGGGTCATTTAACACTACAATTGACCTTCACATTTTTTATTTAGGGTCCTATGATGTGCTATTGGGTATGGAATGGTTATCATCTCATTGGGGCAGAGTAGATTTATATCGTAAGGAGATTGAATTCTGATATGACATAATATTGGAGAGGGTTGTGACATGTATAAAGAGACCCATATCCATCTGTAGTATATCCGATATGCATCTTAAGTGGAGTATTTGGAAGGGATAACAGTTGTTTTCCATCATGTTGAGTAATAAGATGGAGGAGTCTTCGAGACCACATTTGGATGATCACCCTCCTCTACAGGAGTTTTTTTATATATTTCCTAAGGATTTTCTAGGTTTACGACCTTCACGAGAGATATATTTCCACATTGAATTTGTACCATAAGCTGAGCCTATATCTTGAGCACCCTATAGATGATAACTACTGAGCTTTGTGAGCTCAAATTTAAGCTAGAGGGATTATTGTAGAAGGGCCTTATTCACTCTAGTTTGTCACCATGGGGAGCACCAATTATATTTTTGAAGAAGAAGGATCGGAACTTGAGGTTTTGTATTTCATACAAGTAGCTAGATAAGGTGATGATAAAGAATCATTATCCTCTTCCACAGATTGATGATCTATTTGATCAGATGAGAGGAGTGTCTGTCTTCTCCGAGATTGACCTAAAATTATGATACCATATGTTGAGGATTGTAAAGGAAAACATACACAAGACACATTTCCATACTAGTTATGGATATTATAAGTTCACGGTGGTTCCATTCAGACTCATCAATGTGTTACAAATATGTTGTGACATTATTAATAAATTTTAATATTATTAATAATGAGTTTATAGAACTCATATTAATAATATGGTTGTAATAGTTAGTACTAGTATTTGGGTGAGTTGTGAGAACAACTCACGTAGCTATTTTGTGGTGTGTGATAATAAAGGGATTAGAGATATATCCTAGGGATAAATCTAAGAGATTCATGGAGAGAGATTGTAGGGTTTAAAGATGAATGTTGACTCCACCTTTATAGGAGATCAAACATTATAAATTGTATGCTCCATCTATGCAAAGACATCCCGAATGAATTCAAATTGAAATATTCTATTATTTAGTGTATAATTTCTTTTTTAGTATTCTAGTTTTTAAGAAAGCTCATACCAAAATAATATTTGGTATCAGAACATGGTCAGTCAAATGAGATTCTAAGAGAATTCAGGATTTCATGAAACAAGAGATAAATTAGTTCATGGTAAAAAATATGGATGCAGTCATTTGTCATCAATTTTCATCACATTTAGTCATGCATTCTACATCGACTTGGTCTTCAGATCAAACAAAGCATCAACACATTCACGTCTCTTCCAACGATGATATGATCATATGACTCACAATTTATGCCTATTTAGAGAATAAATCATTGTGGTGAAGTTGTTTGTATGTATGAATGACAAATCCTGAGTTATAACTCTACTTATCTGTTTTTTTCCATTTTTGGATTTAGTAAAAAAACACAAATATAGATTTTTTTTCCATTTTTGGAAAGGGGTCCGAAAAGATGTTGGATTTAAAATTTATAGTTGCCATAAATTTCCGTTGGTAACACAGAGTGAGATGATGTTTTTTTTAAATGTGTGTTTTTTCAAGCTCTTTGGATTGGTCATTTTGTAGTCATCAAAGATTGTAAAAAAAAAACTGCCTCTCGGATGCATTTTCGATGTAAACCGACATCCAACTATTTAAATCATCATGGATAAGTTGAATCAAAGTGAAAAATTTGAAGGAAAATATTTCCATACATGGTAGGTTAGAATTCAATTGTTTTTGATTAAAAAATATCTATGGGAGATTATGGAAGGAATAATCAAGAAATCACACGACATTAATGAAGCAACAAAATGGTAAAGCAAGAATCGAAGAGCAATGAAGATTATTGGCATAGGTTTATTTGATTCCTACCTACATCAAATAAATCTAACAAAGACATCACATTTCATCTAGATGAAATTTATAAAACTATTTGGGTCACAAGAAGAGATCGCAATAGTGGCACTCAAGAAAAAGTTGTTCAAACTCAAAATGGTGGAAGGAGAAAGTATGGTGGAACATATCGGTAAGTTTCGTTCTATTTCAAATCAATTAGCTAGAATCAAAGTTGATGTTCTTGATGATGATGCAAAAGTATTACTACTTAATAGCATGCCTCTAGTTATTCAAATATGGTCTTCACTTTGAGAAAAATAAATCCAAGTCTAGAGGATTTAATTTCTTCTGTAAAAGAAGAATAAAATAGAACCAAGAAGATTGATCTAGAAGAAACTACAATGTATGGTAGAAATAAATCATGTGCTAAAGGAATATTCAAGCCTTCTTTTAAACAAAAAACAACCTCCCAAGGTGCACGAAAATTTCTTTATCATTATTGTAATGCTCCTGGACATGGTATTATGTATTTTAAGAAAAGAGCACAAGATTTACTTGATGGTAAATTGAAGGATAAATCCTTCATTTCTGAAAACAAAGACAGAGAAAGTGATTTGGATATGAATTCTACCCACTTTGATAATGAGGAAACAAATTCTCAACAAAGTGATGAATACTTCTTCTATTAAGTAAAGAGTGCATTAAATGGAGGAACAAGGCAACAAAGGCTGGAGGTCAATCAATGACCACTCATTAGTCACCAACGATAGGGCCATACGAAATTGTGGTGGAAGTGTGTGTGTGTGTGTGTGTACGCACGCGCGTATGTGTGTGTTTTCTTTTATTTCAAATTTGCAATATGATTTCGGAGTTCCTATTTGAATAAGTGAAATGTTCACATTGAGGGGGGGAAATGGAACATGGTCTCAATGTTCAATTTTCCCTATAATCAGTTTGTATTTAGCAAATAGTGGTTCCTACATGATTCCCTAAAGGAAAATTAGCAACATGATATTTGGGTTGTTGGCTGTCCTATAAAACCATCCTTTTTTTATGTTTTTGGTTGTCCTGTAAAACCATCCTTTTTTTAGGTTGTTGGTTGACCTTAAAAACCATCCAGATCATGAGTATGCATGGGCGGCAAGCTGCAAAAGGAAGTGTATTTGTTGTTTCTATAATTTCAACATTAGAGGAGTGTATATTCGGAATTAATAATGTTAACAATAGGGGAGTGAATCTTAGAAATATATTTTGACATTATTAATAAATTGCAATATTATCAATAATGCGTTTATAGAACTCATATGAATAATATAGTTGTAATAGTTAGTATTTGTATTTGGGTGAGTTGTGAGAACAAATCACATAGCTATTTTGGTATGTGTAATAATAAAGGGATGAGAGAAATATCCAAGGCATAAATATGAGAGATTCATGAAGAGATATTGTAGGGTTTGAAGATGAGTGTTAAATCAACCTTTGTAGGAGATCAAACACTATACATTTTATTATCCATCTATGCAAAGACATCCCGAATGAATTCAAATTGAATTATTCTATTATTCGGTGTATAGTTTCCTGTTTAGTATTCTAGTTTTTAAGAAAGCTCATAAAAAATAATATTGCCCTTGCAATGTTTATGAGTATGATGAATAAAGTATTAATGACCTTCTTAGTCCACTTCATATTGGTATTTCTTGATGAAGATAGTATGTTGGAAACATTTGAGTTGGGATGGAATTGAGGACATGATAGTTCTAGGACCAGCCCACTTGAAGTTTTTTGAGAAACAAAGAATATTTATTTGAAAACAAATGGATTAGTCTCATCTGTAGAAGAATTAATATGTGGATTTGAAGAGGGTGGAGTGTCACTTCTTAGTTAGTGAAAAAGTATTTATGAGATCTCATCAGCATAAGATTCCTATCTATTTTGGAAAAGGCTCTGAGCTCACCCATTGCTTTTTTGGGGCCTTTGATATCTTTTAGGTTATTAGTCCCATTTCATACTTTCTAACCTTACTACAACACCTATTTTGATTCCATGATGTCTATCATGTTTTATTTTACAAAGATATGTACATGATAGATCTCATGTTTTGGATTGGTAAAATTTATAGGTGGAGGTCGACAAATAGTGTATGTTGGATCTCATGCACATATTAGAGTTCATGAGGCCTAACCTTCAATAATGATACCTTATCTAGGTTAGAGTACAATGTGACATGTACTAGGAGATTGCAAATAGTTGGGAGGATATAGGGCCATTAAGGGCTTTGTACCCTTATCTTTTTCTAGTAGTTTCGGGAGGAAATCTATTTCTAAGAAAGGAGGATATATTTCTCACCTCCTCTTGAAATTATATCATGGAATCTAATGACTCATATTTTGATTTATCATTTTGACATAGAGATTATTATACTATTTTGATTATGGTTTAGGTACGTGTAATTTTAAATTTTGATTGATATATGATGTATATTGTGGCTTTTACTAACTTTTTTATAGGATGTATGTTTATTTGTTTGACATTATGGACCTTATGGTGACTATACTATGAATGTCTATTTTATGATTATTAGCTATAGATGCTCTTTTATTTTTCACTGATAAATATAGTAACTATTATTATATTTGGTTGTGTGTATCATGTTTTGGATGTATGCACATCTTTTATGATATTTTTGTCACATGGATTGATAGGATGTTATTTTTTTTATTTACATGGATTGGATGTTTCTTTAGCTATATTATATTGAGTAGGTATGATTTGTGTGTATTATGTGTATAGGGTTAAAGGATGACAATGTGGGTTTCAGGAGATTACTCTCATATTGGCACAATTATTTGTTTTCGAAAATATACCCCATTTTGTATTATTGTCAAGTTTTTTTGCAAATTCGTTGGGAACCTTACGAATTAGTGAATATCATTTTTCCATAATATTTTGCATTTATTTAATTTAGTGTGGGTAATTATACACTTGGATTTCATAGTCCCTTTGTTGCTTTAAATTAATAAATTTAGTTTTAATTATCGGTTTATTTATTTCATTGTTTTCCTTCTCCCTTACTTCATTTGATTTGTGTTTTTTATGTATAACTTTGTCATATCATTGATTATACCTTTTCTTACGTTGTTTATTAGAGGATACACTCTTCCCAATGAACCCCTTTACCCAAATTATAATTTGGGAATAATGGGTTTTTTGTGAAGTCTGAATGGCTTGTAGAGAGCCTCTTTTTCCTTGAAAACATCCCCCAAAGCTATACATATGGATAAAAAAGGTTGTTTTAGATAAAAAAAGGTTCATTCCCACCCTCGTTACTGTATTTAATCTCAAATTTTATTTATGATTTTTTGTATTACTAAAATCACTTGAGGCAATTTCAATCCACCTTTTAGTGAAACATGGTGCTTGAGAGTTATCTTCCAGCTTGAATTGTGAACTTCTGATGCTCACCATGAATTGTGTGCTTTACATGGAACCTTGTGTATTTCAAGGATGTTTTTCCATTGAGATAATAGCATTTTTCTAACATTATAAGGTCATTTTATTGTCACATTTTTTTGAACGAATGTTAAAAAGGTAAACATATTCTTGTGAGTTTGAAACCTTAGGTCAAAAGCAATGGATAAGATTTACTTGGTGAGTTCCCATAATTTTTTTTAGTTGTATTATTATTATTTTATGTTGGAAATGACTACCTCATATTTCTAAAAAGGTTTGATAGAACATGTGATTATTCGTGGACCCCACTCAAACAAGAAAATTCCTAAAGATGTTCAGTTTGTGGAAAATTTATCCAAAGGATATATGAAATAAATTGAATTTTTTTTAGCATGGGAGTTGTAATTGATGTCCATGATGGTTAAAGATCATGGTTGAGGTCCTAGAGTTAAAATTGGGCCATATTTATAAATATTGGTCTATAGGAATTTTTGGGGTAGTTCTCTAATAGTTTTAGTGATAGACCCGGTTGAGGAAATGTAAAATGTTATAGAAATAGGATTAATATTAATTTCCATTGGTATAAATTTGTTCTCTTGATGATTAGGTTTGATACGTGAACCAACTCAGTTTGTGGAGAAGAAGGTTATTTTACTCAGGAAAGGATTGATCTGGCTACAAGATGGAGGTAGAAATATCATGTTTTGGATTGGTTTATAATTGCTATAAGTTAGAGAGTGAAGAGGGATAAAAAAATTATTATTGAATGAATTTGGAGATCTTGAAAGTGGCAGTAAGGGTGAAAATTGGTTGAGTTCCTAAACCTTCTTTCTTGGAAGTGTAGTTTGATATAGAGGAAAGTTGGTGTGGCTTGCATGTATAGATGTTTCATGAGCTCTAAAAATATTGAATGTGATATAAAGTTAATTTTATTTATAATTAGTAGGTAACATTACATAGTTGAGGTGATATGGTGTGATCTAGATCATGATAGGTGAACACAGGTTTATGGAAACAACTTTTTTATAAAGGATTTGAGCCTTCTTAGTAGTGTTACGAATAATTAGATTGGTGAAAGCTAATGTATGACCATGGATGATTTTTTTTCATACATGAAATGTTTAAGGTATTTGGAATCTTGAATAATCATGGTGATGATGTTTGTGGTTTTTGATGAATTGGGTGATGGGGTTTTGAGCCTTTGTTAGACTTATTTGGTGTGTTTGAGCATGGAAGACCTAATGGGTCCATTTAATGAATTTTAACGAGTTTTTTGTTGTATTGTTTATTTTAATTATTCATGATTTTGGTATAGGACCGACCTATGATGTGTTTGAAATAGGAAAATCATATAAAAGTGCTTGTTTTAGTTCATGTTTAACTTACTGAGCTATGAGGGGAAACGGGACTAACGTAAGAGTTTGAAACTAGTTCAAGGGAATTGAAATGGACATGAAGATGTGTGAAAAAATATGAATAAGTTTATAGATCATGTGTGCAAGGGTTTGAAGATAAATCGGGTCATGAAATTTCAAGATAGAGCAAGTTGAAGGAGAGTTTGTTTGAAGAGTGGTTGAAGGAGGTTTTATCTAAATCTTGTGATCACCATAAAATTAATGTTTGCAACATAAATTTAGTGATTATCTTATAAAAATATTTTTTGATAAGTCATATTCATGAAATTATCTTTTTATGAGTAATATCAACAAGGGTTTATGGGTTGGTGCTCCTTGTGGGGTTGGTGCCACACTAAAGAAATATATTGTGATGTATTATAGTCACTTGATTTTTTTGTTTTTTTTCTTCCCCTTGAGATGTTCCCACTAACATCTTGTTTATATTTGTTCTCTCTCATCTTTTATACTCATTTTAATGTATGGTGGACACTTAATAAGCTCTTATTGAATGCATATGATTGAATAGATATTAATGGATGCTGAAAATAATGGTAAATGAAGTTGGAAATTTGTAGGACTGATTCACCCCCCCTTAGTCCATTGTGCTTCTAATAATTGGTATCAAATCTTGTCCTTTTGGATAATTTTAATCACTTGAAGGAAATCCTTTTGAAGCAAAAACAATGGGTATATAATTTTAGGTTGAAACAAGATTAAGAAAGAAGTATGAAGTTTTGGAATTAATAATATAGGTTTTGTAAGAGAAAGTGAGTTACATGGAAGATGACCATGGTAAAACAATCAAGGAGATGGAATCTGAAGTGGAAAGTGTGTCTAAAAACATAATGGAAAAAGAATAATATTGTGGCAAGTATGAAGATGATTCGAGAACCTTAAATCACAATTAGAATAGGTACATAGCATGTTGAATACCTATGAAAGGTTGGATAAATGTTCAGAAGCCCTAGATGATATTTTGAGTAAGCAAAATGCAAAAAATGATAAATTTGTCTTAGGTTACACAAAATAGTCAAACAAGGATGAAATGCATGCAAGATCATGCCAAATACCTACTAATAAAAATGAGGATGTCAAATATCAAAAGAAATTTATCAAACAACCTAATTTAATGAAAATCACAAGTAAGTTCAATGGATAGTGTTATAGTTGCAATGATTTTGATCATAGAGAAAAAGAGTGTAGAGCATTTGTCAAAAATGATCACCTGTACAGGGATAAAATGAGTAATAAATCAAATAATGTGACATGATACAACTGTCATGAGAAATTTCACATTGCAAGGTATTTTTAAATGAACCTTTAAATTAGATTTTTAAAAATCAAGTTGCTAGATGTAGAAGTAAAATTATATGCTTCAATTACAATAAAGTTGGTCACATAGCTAGGCCTTGTAACCATGGATCACTAAGGCATAGATTAAAGAATGAATGTATGAAGATGGCTGTATGATTTAAATGCAATAATGTTTTCCATATTGCTAGGGTTTGCAATTTGATTCCTCCTAGACAAAGTTGGAAATATGGAGTCTCTCAAGGTAGGATTCTGAATAATTTCTTCAAATGAAATAAGGTTGGTCACAGTTTAAGATACTGTAGATGGAGAGAAAATATCTATAAGAGAAATGAAGAATTCAGGCCTAGCCATGATGAGAATTTTAGTAGTGGGAGAAATGCTAAAAAATAATTGGTTGCTAATAAGGATTCAAAGGTCCAACAACTAAAGAAAATAATGCAGGATCTTAGTGTCCTCTCCCATGAGGACTAGGGTGTTGTGTTAGATTCATTTCGGATATTTTATTCCTTGATTATGTTTCATGGAGCTATCTTTTGGTGTAGGATATTTACCATGCACATATCTTAAGTACATGGGATTCCTCCACATAGGTGATTCACCATGCTTAGGTGTCCTAGGGTGTCATTATGGCCTTACACATGTCATAGAGTGTCATAGGAGTTACATTTGACCAGCTATTATGGGAATATAACTCCTACCTCTTGACGGCTACATTTGTGGGGGAGTTACAAAACCCACTACTATATGTGCACCTTTCATCTTGAACAATGGAATGGATCAGAGTATGGGATAAAAATAAGGGGTATGTGTCTTTGGTTTATTTGCTGGTGTGTTTCTCGTTGGCATTTTACATCATTGAGATTTCAGTAGTTTACATGTAACTCTATGCATTTTCTCTTTGAAACTTGGGTTTTTCTTCCACAAGGTCATTTTGTGGTCTAACATTGGCTCGATACATCTTATTCTGCTCATCTAACTACTTTTACATGGATTTTTATGCATTGGTTTCTCGGGCTTAGTTTGAATGTGTTAGTCAGGGGTTCATTTTGTTGGCATTCGTTTGTCATGAATGTTGAGTTTTGGTTTGTGCCTTATGCATTATGGGATCAAACTAGATGCTTCAACCCTTTCAGAGATACCTTTTATGTGCATGCACTCAGTGTCATTCTACATTCCACCTCACTCCCTACCTAACATTGGCTCTAGCTTGTTGTTGGATACGCGATAACTAGGTTGTTCTCTGTGCTTGACAGTTTCATCCACACCACACATGGTTGCTGCAACTGTTACTTGCAACTCTGATAGAGATTTACATCTTAGCACCTAAGAATATTCTAGCCACCTGAACTTGGAGCATTAGAAGGACATGGCATTACTCATTCAGCTTGCAATCTACACAGTGGTGCCAATCCTGTCAACTGGGGAGTGTGTGTGTTAAAATGGCTCAAGTTTCATTTGCATGTAGCAGATTACACCCGACACGTGGCCCATACCCCCTGGCTCAGTAAATAACAACCTCTTGGCTCATTCTATGGCCTCTGTGATTGATTTTCAGTCCTTTCCACATTTGCATTGGAGAAACTAGCTTGTGTTTAACTGTGCATCGATTCCTGCATTGGGTGTCCAAATTTGGTGTGATCTTGGCCCTGCAATGCTTCTTAGCTCCCTCCATCTCTGGATCAAATCATCCACCATTTATGGTCATTATCTCTATGACTTGCACCATTTGGCTCTTGTCCACTAGCTCTAACGTGGCTATTTCTAGTCTTCTTGTCTTTGCAATCTCTGTGCCATTTAACTAAGTCTTACAACCGACTGACTCACAAGTGCAAAATTCATTGTCTTCTGACCATGCCAACTTGGGCTTCTAACTTGGTGCTTCTCTAGTGCATTCATCACTCCACATGGAATGTCCACACCTGACTCACTCAATGTTAACTTGCATTACCAACTCTGTCTACCAGCTTGGGACATGTGGCTAGCTTGCTCCACATCAGTACTAGCTTGGTGCATCCACATGGTTTGATCATTTCCATTCCCTTTCAGACATTGTTTGGCAGTCAAAACAATCCATCCTTTTTAATGTTTTGAGGAAAAACATTCATTATGGAATTGTAATAATTTTAAGGTTCTAATTTGCTTGTAATTATGTCCTTCATTCGTGTGTCGAAGACGGAGGGTGAGGTCAGGGGTTGGCAGAAGGCTAATCCCCCCTCACAAGTGAAATAAACCCTACCTAAAATTTGATGCCATTTTCAACGAGTACCCACACAATACCCTTTGCACCCATTTCGGTCACTTTTTTAATCTGTTTGTAGGGATTATTGGCATTTTCCATTAGTTGCGGGAATCATTTTCTTGCTATAACTTTTGACTCATTGCTCGGTTTTGATCACTTCTTTAGTCAAAGTTGCATGGTTTTACACATTACGTGATAAAATTGTAAGTTTTGTAAATGCACTACTTTATAAAGTGCCACATTCTGGGGGGGTCATTAGTACTCTTGGGCCTTGTATTACACGTAGACGCATTATCAGCCGCGTCTGATGTCTTGCATTCATGCACCATGCACTTCTTTCTTCTGCATCATAAAGGGTGATCTTTCCAAACTTGAGCATGTTAGGATTGCTTTACAGCCTCCGTCACTTCTCACTAGAAGAGGGAACTATTCAGTTTGGTGTGCTTCCATGGAATGTTACTTCACTCACTAGGGTCTTTCACCCTTCCTACTTGGGCCAGTTCCTCCACCCACTGATCATCATTATCTGGAGGACTTTCTCAACACTTGCAACCATGTTTTTGGTCACTTGATGATGCATGTATCCAGATCTCTCTGGTTTCACGTGGTAGACTCAGATCCACCCTACCGTGTCTGGAGCATTCTTCAGTCCCTCTATGGAGACCCTTCACATACTGCCACCATTGTTGCTACTGTTGATCCAGTTGTCTCCTCTTCTTCGTGTGATGACAGTTTTTCTGACACAGAATTGCTTGATTCTTCTTCTGATGATGAGGATTTTGCACACAATTTTGATGTCAAGATTACTATAGAGAACTCTTCACCTCCTTTTGTCACTATTCTAGAGAGTGTTGACAGATCCCACATCTCATAAGATATCGATAAGTCTCCTTTTCAGTCTCATACATTCATCACACCCGCCTCTTTTCAACCTTCAGTGTGTGAGGCCCCTTTCACTCCTCTACCTTCATTGGATGACTCATACCTATTCGACATCACTCTTCTGTTTGTTGATCCACCTCATTGGGATGAGTATCTACCTGACCTTAGTCATCCTTTTACAGAGTACACTTGTGATGTACTACAGGTTCCTCATCCATCTAAATTGTTTCAGAGGAGTTCATCATCTCCACTGTTGGGAGTGCTCCTTATGGGACTCTTACCACTTCCAGTTTTCTAGAGACCTTAATTGATCTACCCTTTCTTGTGGATCTATTTTCTCTTGTCGGTATGTTTTCTTTCCCTCACATCAGTTGTACATCCTTTCTACAGGTGTTCACCCTTCATACTCTGATAGTTCTACACTTGTGAAATTACCTTCGGTTCCTTTGCACTCACTTGCTAGACTTATGTCACACTTTCGTGGACCAGACTCAGAATTCTTCATGTTGCTGCCTTTAGTTTCCTTCGTGGAGTGGGTGGACTTCTAGCATGTCATTTCTTTCCTTCCTAAGGGTAGGCACACAGTTCGGTGTGAGTTTATCTTCTTCAGTCTAGAGGTAAAGGATCTCATGATCGAAATTATTCTGGGAGACCTCCTAGAGCTGCAGAATTCAGATCTGTCCATGATATCCTCAGCATTCCTCTCATCTTCCTATTCTTCTCTCTTCTTCTTCTTTCTAAGAGATTTCCTCTTTATACATGGGTACCTTTACAAGCTCGTATGTGGCCAGGACCCATCTTTACCATCTTTCTTAGATTAGAGAGTGGACTTGTCTCTCTTTTTTGGGGGAGGTTCTCCCATTGAGTTTTCTCATTTTAATCCACTTTTCAAGAGTTTCTTTTATGTGGGTACCTCATTAGGCTTGTTGCTAGGACCTACTTCTCCATGTTTTAATCTATGTGTCCACCTAAGCTATGCTTCAGGGGGGTGTTGGTGTAGGATATTTACCATGCACATATATTAAGTACATGGGATTCCTCCACATAGGTGATTCACCATGCTTAGGTGTCATAGGGTGTCATTATGGCCTTCCACGCATCATAGAGCGTCATAGGAGTTACATTTGACCGGCTATTCTGGGAATGTAACTCCCACCTCTTGACGACTACATTTTTGAGGGAGTTACACACCCCACTACTATATGTACACCTTTCATCTTGAGCAATGGAATGGAATAGAGTATGGGATTTGAGCCATTTTTCCCTTAATGCATGCACATTTCTCTCATGGGTGATTTCTTGCTTCGATCCTGAAGCTAAATCATTTTTTGGTTGAGTGCAACGTTTTGATTCTCACGGATTCCCTCCATATATTCATCATTCCTCCGATACTATCATTCTATACGATTGAAGAATAATAAGGTATGTTAGGTTTCCATAAGTCAGTTTGGTCTTAATCAAGTTTTAAGTGGGTTTGGTCTTGCTATTATGAAAATTCCTTGTCTTTTTCTAAAGACAATTTTCATATACTATGGTTTTTTGGTCAATCAGTGTGTTTAGTGATCATGAGAGTCATGTTAAGAGTCCTGAGGAGTTTTTTAAAGTCTTATTAGCACTATCCAAGCAATGAGTAAAGATATGCAAACTATTATGATCGTAAAATGTGTATGTTTTGAAGTCCCTAACACATCTAATTTGTCTTAAGGAATGTGTATGTTTTGAAGTCCATAACACATCTAATCTGTCTTAAGGATGTTTGTGGTGTAGTCATGGTAATAATATGAAGTATGTCAAGTGTGTAGTTAAGTGTATCTAGGTATGTAGAAAAAACAAGAAGAGTTATATCTCTATTAAAAGTTGGCTGAGTTTACATACTTTACTTTTGTCTTTGAGGAATTCTTATAAGGTCCGTAAGAGTAGCTATCCATCTTATAAGAAGCATGGATGTGCACAAAGCATATATATATCGGTGAAGAGTTAAATAACATGAATGGATTAGAGTATGATTTTGTAGGAGTTATTTCATGATGTTAAGGAATGATGTAAAGACCATCGAACACAATGATAAATGAACCTTTTATGCATTCTTATGAGTAAAATGATGCTAGGAGTTATATCATATCATTTAATTATATATGAGGTATGCTAAAATGTGTGTATAGTTCATAGAGATAGAATGAAGAAGTGTAACAATTATGAAAATTGATGATGGTACTTTAAGAAGATATTCAATTAGCATGATGCTTCAAGTTAGTCTGATTATGCTTCAAGGTAGTTATAGGGTTAACCCAAGAAGGTATGATTCCTATCTATGTCTTTGAGTTCATGAAGGTATGCATTTATATACAAGTTGCTGATCATGAGACATATTTCATGAAGTATGGACTGTGTAAAGTATGGTTTTTAGAGATGTTCTTGTATGCACCCAAAATTACATGTGCCACATTATCGAAAAATGGTTACAAAAGTCCTTAATGATGATTCATGTCCTTTCAAAAGATGTTTGAGATCTTAAAACCATTTGTAGTGTATATTTGTATCTTAGACGTCCTTACTTACCTTTTTTCATGCTTTTTACATCTTCCCGATTCATTTTGTGCATGTTTTGGACTTTAGTACAAGGACCGTTGCCCTACCTGGGTGGCGGTTATGAAACCGATGCCCAGGCAGGGATGTGGTCTTGCAACTACCACCCTGCACAGGGTGGCGGTCCTAAGTGATTTTTATATATTTCTTCATGTGTGTTTTTAACATGTGACCCTTCACTTAACTTCACTTTTAGGATGCCCTTCTGAACTGATTTGTCTAAAAGTAGTTTTGATTGTTTGGTTCTCCTTCCCTCTTCTTATTTTTTATGTACTTTAGTTAGTTGGAACTGGCTATTTTTTCCTTGTGCATGAAGGCACATCACAGCCTCAATTCTTATATATTCCATACTTGTGCTCAAGAAAAAATGCCTGATAATTTTTGTGTATTTTGCATATCATTGTTACCACAATCCTGCTAGGAATTGCATAGCCAAGCTCAAATCTCTTATCCTATCTCTCTTCTACTTGCATTGCAACCAAACTACCTTCAAGCTACCATTGCTCAAGCATCTTCTTCTGCTACTATTCTTGCATTCAAAAACCTTTTGAATCTTATCAACACACAAAGAAAGAAAATAAGAAATTGAGGCGACAGATACAGATACAACCAGAGTTTCCAAAGCTCTTTCTTGTCTAGGTTGGAATTACTTGTTTGTTTGCTTCATTTGTCAAATTATCAATTTCAGATCATTAGCTTTAATTACATATCAAATAGAGTAGTAAAATTGTTCATGTCAATTAATTAGGAAATTACAAGTAGATGAAATCATTAGAAAGCTTGCTCTTTGACATTACCAAGGATGTTATGGGCAACAATAGCTCTTCTAGGGTTATGATTTATTCTTCACCTCTGAGGTAGGGTTTGAAGGGTTTTTGATTAAATTAGGTTATCTATTTTAGATTTAGATTTCCATATTCGTAGAAGCAATTGGATACATCTTGCTAATTCCTTGTATTTAGTTTTTTATTAGATTAGAAGTATTTCTTAAAAACAACAAAATATTAAAAAAAAAACTACTTTTGTTAGATTAGTTTACTTTCATTTTTTTTCTCTGATATACTGTGAAAACACCGAAAACATAGATTAAAATTCATTTAATAGTTAGTTTGTTTTACCAAAGTCATTTCAATTCAATCTACATGACCATCAATGGTCCACAACAAGAAAAGATGCATAGTTGTGATTCCTTGGTCCCACAATCCAATGGGCCAGAATTATTAACGAACATTGATACGGGTTTACACCTACAGGTTTGACACACACCCACTAGGTTTTCTGAGAAAATAGAACATCTAAACATGATAAACATCGCATCTTATCAAGCCTACGATTATTGGACTGCTCTTGACAGCACATGACCATAACAAGACCACAAATTCCATGAGTTTTCAGTTATGATCCTCAAGTCCCCAACCCAACAGTCCTGCTAACCAAATGGATATCGACATTGGTTTACATGCATCAATATTTATATAATCACCACTTCTACCTGATATCATTGCATGACTTTCATTATTGAACATAACTGTCGATCATGCTAAGATTTTCTGGACTACATCGGAGATTCACCCATCGTCCATGTGGTTTCATTATGCCTTTCGTTCTGACTTTCATGAACTTGTCTATAAATCCATACGAGTTGACCACAGGCCACTTTCCTTGTGTTCAAGAACCAATGAATATAATCTCGGTAGAGCTCGATATTGACTAGAGTCTCTGAGAAGTTATTATATTAGATTGATCCATCACACCACTTCAAGTTAGGAGAGCATTCTTTTCCTTAGACTTATAGATCCTAATATTGCATGTCGAAGATATAAGGTTACCTCATTAGCTTATCCACCATCACCATAAATAAACATCCATTTCTATTCTACACCCGTTGTTTTGGCATGAGCTTGAGAAGTCGGGTGCGAAGAAGGTCACAAGTTGATTTTATTTCATACAAATTGGTGAACCCGATGTGAAGAGCTAGTCTCTATGAATTTCCAATTTCTTCATCCATAATTTATTCTGTGGGTATTCTTATACCCCACGAATATGTCAGGATATGATGAGTATGGTTGACCCATCTTGGATTACGACATGTACAATTATCGAACATGTATACCACAACAATCACCTTCACTCTCAACATCGGAAGATAACCACTCAAATGATCAAAATCCTCTTCTTCAAGGAACAAATGTTGGTTCCTCTATGTGTATTGAGGAACTTGACCAAATCACACAAATATATCCTCACAAAAAGTCAAGTTCAAACAACATGACTTTCACTAGGGAATCAAGTTTATCTCCTCAAGTATTGTTTTGACAACCCGTTAGCATGAAATTGGACAAGCTCTGACATCTAGATGAGGAGTACTTATCAAGATATGTCAGGAGTGAAAAATGCTTCCAAAATATGAACTAGGCTTTTAATAGGTTGCAAGGACATGGTGATGCCCTTCTTCAAAACAATAACACTACCCCTCTAACAATAGAAAATGTTTCCAATGAGGGGTGACAACATACTAAACAATTCATAGTAGGATACCACACTCCTCAACAACCTCCAAAAGTTCAAAAACAAGCACCTAGGAAAAACACCATCCCATCAATAGATGATGTCATCTCAGTATTATTTGACAAGTTCAAAGAGTTAGAGCTTTCCCAAAATGCTCAAATATCATATGCAGGGCAAGCAATAACTTCTCACCATCCATAAAACTATGGACAAGGACCTACTACAGAGAATCCTCCAGTTTTAATGGGCACTCCAAACCTTGGAGAGTTTCTGACTGGGATGGGTACCTTAGGTATGCCCCCTCACGCCACATATGGATATCTATAATAGGTCCCATCCAAAAATGCGTTCTCAAATGCCATACTAGCTAGAAATGCAACATTCCCTGGCTTTGTGCCTTCGAATCCATATCAAAGTAGTCAACCCACTTATGTAGACATGTACTAAAAATCACCACAGGGGGATATGTACACTTACCTAGGTTCATATGAATAGCCACAGGGGATGCCATATGCCTGAGTGAATTTTTACGCCATACCATTTCAGCAACCGATGTACACATTGGGGACCTATTCTGAATATTATTAAGGACCCTCTAGACTTCTCCATCTTGACAGTCATGCTCCCAAGACCCTTGGCCAAGCTTCCAAAGCTCAAAGGGGAGGTAAATCCTAATGTTCACATCAAATCTTACACAGTGGCCATTCAAGAGCTACTCCCATGGGACGCATTCGTTGTGAATATTTTCCCTAAGATGCTAGAAGGTATTGCTCTTGATTGGTACTATAGGATACCCGAGGATTCAATAAATTCCTTCAAACAACTCATATCAGAGTTAATTAAGGATTTTGATATGAAAATTTTTTTAAGAACATGAATCAAAGAATTCCTTCATATCAAACAAGAGCATAATGAGTCTGCATCCCACTTCATTCAAATGTGGTGATAGGTTCTTTACTCCTCTGCAAGTGCTTCAAACATGGATCAAAAGGAGCTTTTTTATTTGTTCCTCCCCTCCCTCATTAGGGAGACAAAGGAAGAATTTCAAAAGTTCCCTCTAAGGAGCTAAAAAGAGGTTTTAGAAGGTGCTCTTCAAATTGACCAAGTAGTCATTGACAGTGGTTGTAAGACTTATGGAGAAAAAGGAAGGTTAGTCACTCCTAAAAAAAATAACCCCAGTTACACCAACAATACTTCAAATAATAAAGGACTGAAGGTCCTTAATAAGAACCATGGGGTCACAAATAACGGTGTTATTGATCAGCCCAAGAAATCCAATGTTCTTAATTCTCTCAATACAAATAACACAAATAACAACAACAATGGAAATAATCAGAGAAACAATAACTTCTCGCCCTCTGTCAATGTTGTAAATTTTAATCATCCTCAGCAACAATAAAAGAAACAACCTTAGAAATCAAGACAAACACATACCCAAGGCCCTAATCAATACCCAAGAGGGTATCCAAACAAATTCCAAAAATAAGGGAAGGGGTTCCCAAATTCTAACTATAACAACAAACAACCAAACAATAACCGTAATTTCGAGCCGCAATAAGGTGCAAACCAAAGGCGTTGAGATTATGATCCTGATTTGTATTTCATTTTTCATAGGGTTCACGGGTAGGATGAAAGAACGTTCTGTGATTACAATAAGTTTCTACAGCATTTTCCAAAGTATTAAAGATAGTTGTTCGTTGATATGTTTTTGGCAAACCCATAATCACCAACTTAGAACACCTACATAGGACCAGTATCCCCACATAACACACCACTTAGAATATTTTATGAGCTTCTCCCCACGCATCCAAAATATGGTAGAATTGATCCCAATGGCTGAAACAAGGGTATTGTAATAGGAACCAACGATCGTGAAGCCTTAACTTTATCAAACCCATAGGTGGCATCTTCATTGGATGACTGCCAAAAAAAAAAAAATTGTGGGATTGGTCGAGTTGTACATTGAACCTGAGATTAATACTACCACTAGAACCATAGAGTATTCCTCACATCCTATCCTGATCTACCCAACTATATCAGATGACACTCGTGATACACTAGGTAAGCTAGTAGGATCTTATGACTTGATTAGTGATCTAACCAAGACCTTCTCTCACATTTCCTTCTTGGATCTATAAAATAATTCACCCACTCATAAAGCCTCTCTATTAGAAGAAATAGGTATTTTCCATTTGATTAATATCACCCCTCCTCCAGAAGTGTAGATAAACAACGTGGATTTTGATGTCTATCTTCCAGGGAAGCCTGAAAGAGATGTTGGATTTGTATTTGCCATCAACAAGATTCCCACAGATGCTGAAATAACTTGTAGAGGTGATCCTTATTTATTTTTACAAGTCTATATGTACAATAAATATGTAAAACTTGTGATGATTGATTATGGGGTAGTGATAAATATAGTCCCCTTCTCATTCCTCCAAAAGTTAGGTTATGGAGAGACCAATTTCTCCTCAACGCAAAATAAGCTGAGAGGCTACGATAGCCTCAAAGAGACATCAATTAGGACTATAGGTTTTTCATTCATTCTCAGACCTAAGATGGTGCTAACTGAATTTTATATTATAGATCAGAAAAGTAACTATAACATGATCCTTGTTTGTCCTTGGACTCATCGCATGAAGGTGATTACCTCCACTTTGTTTCAGGAAGTCAGTTCCTACACTTAAGGAAAGTCTTTATGGCATAGGATGATTAAAAAACCTTTCATATACATCTAGCTAACTTGAAGAAGATGCTAGGGGTCACATTTGAGTTTAAGATTCCCAAAAATCATTTAAATAAACCTAAAATCTTAGCACTAGAAGAAAAGTTGGTTCCTATAAAGGAATTGGAAGTCATGGGCTTTATTGAAGACATTCCAGCAGTTAAGGATGAATCCGTCATCAAAGGGTCAATGCCATTAGGAACCACATCAAATAGTGTTGAGCTATTAAAGAAGGATTTACCTATTCTCCTTCCATTCATTTCCATGGGTATGGGTCATTCCCTAGGACTTAGTTCTCTTCCAACATATGAAGTTTGTATGGTTGAAGTAACTAAGGTAAAGGAGAAAGATACAAAGGGTGATCCAACATCCATTTTTCCAAGTAATTATTGGACTCTCCATTTTGATGGAGCCAAGTTTTAATTTCGTGTCAAGGTAGGTGTGATCCTTACCTTTCCTGAAGGAAGGATTATGCCTTTTGCCTTCAAGTTGAACTTTGAATGTACAAATAACGGGGTTGAATACGAAGCCCTCATACTTGGTCTCATTGTAACCAAAAGAATGGGTGCTATTAATATTAGGGTGCTAGGTGATTCACAACTAGTCCTAAATCAAATATCTGAGGTATATGAGACTAGATATGAACATCTATAACTCTACAAAATAATAGTGCTAAAGCTAACAAAGGTGTTTGACTTCATATTGATTGAACAAATTCCATGAGAACAAAATCTCCTTGCAAAATTTATAGCAAATTCTTCTTCCTGCTTCACTCTAAACAATGAGTTGGAGGATACAAACTTCACAATCTTGGTTCATACTAAACCTTTGGTTTGTAATACACCGATAACCCCAATGTTGACATACATAGAAACTGAGAGCATGTTTGTCATCTTAGATCACATTGACAGTGATAAATCAACTATGGGATATCTAAATGCTTTTGCAAAATTACATCTTACTCATCATGAGGTTGATCTTTTCCTAACCCGACATTCTTCTTCCTATTTTGGAAATCCCATGATAGAATCTTCCCCTAGGAAGGAGCTTGAAATTAATGAGGTAGGAGAAGAGGGGGATTTAGATTTACCTCCAGGCCTACCTAAGTTTTAGGAAGTAAATGCCTCCTTAATCGAGGGAACAATTGACATAAACATCGGGACAAAGGAGGAACCAAAAATCTCTAAACTAGCATCCTCTCTAACTCATGAGGAGGTTGAAATACATACCCATATCCTCAAGGAGCATCAAAAATATTTCACATTTAGATACAAGGAAATGGTGGGAATTACACCACACATTGTAGTTCATAACCTCGTCACCAAGCCAGATGCTAAGCCAATTAAGAAAAATTCAAGACCCATGAAGCAAAAGGTGGTGCTCATGGTAAAGGAAGATGTCATGAAACTCCTACAAGTATGGTTCATAAAGCCATTTGACTATTCACAATGAGAGTCTAATATCATCCTTGTTCTTAAGAAGAATAGAAAGATCCACATTTGCATAGACTTTTAGGATATCAACAAGGGTTGTCCAAAGATGATTTCCCATTACCATCCATTCATGTTATCGTTAACATAACAACTTGTTTTGACTTGTTGTCTCTCATGGATGAGTTTTTTGGGTACAATCATATGAGAATATTTGAGGAGGATCAAGATAAAAATACATTCATAACTCCTTAGGGAACCTACTATTATGTTGTCATGTTATTTGGGCTTGAGAATAATGGTGCCACGTACCAACGGATGATGAATTATATATTTCATGATCTTATACATAATATTTTGGAATCCTACGTAGATGACCTTCTAACTAATGCCAAAAATGTTGTGATCACCCATAGGTGCTTCATGTCATCCTTTCTCATTTAATTGAATACAACGTCAAATTGAATCCAGAAAAATGTGTGTTCGGCGTAATGGGAGGCAAGATTTTGGGATACATCATATCTTCTTGAGGGATTGATGTAGACCTAACCAAAATCTGATTTGTGGTAGAAATGACTCCACCATCAGATGAGGCTGGCACCAAGATCTTTCCTTACAAAACTTGGTGCAATCCAAAGGTTCATCCCTGATATGACCTTTATTATTCACCCAATCAACAATTTATTGAAAAATGATTGTTGCATTAATTGGATGGAAGAATTCAATGAGGAATTTGAGTCAGTTAAATGGTTATTGTTGTCTCATCCCACACTCATGTAGCTTAGGTTAGATCATCCCTTGATCCTGTATTCATGAGCTACGGATGTCTTATTAGCCTATCTGTTGGCTCAAGGATATGATGATAAAAGAGAATGTGTGGTCTATTTCTTCAATCGGACATTGCTTAATTATGAGATAAGTTATACACAAGCAACGAAGAAATTCCTTGTTATAGTCTTTATGACAAAGTGCTTAAGACATTACATGTTTAACCAAGAAATAAGGGTTATTATTAAATCAAATTACCTGAAGACATTTATCACACAGGGGTCCTTATCTAAGAAGGTTGGATGCTTCATAACTCTAATGAGTGATTTCAAGTTAACATTTGTTAACCAAAACTTTGTCAAAGGACAAATCATTATAGACTAATTGGCTAATAACCTATTAGATGAAGGTGATATAGTAAATTTAGACTTCCCCATAGAATGTGTGTTTTTTGATAAAACTAAGCCTCATATTTCTGCGTGTCCATTGTACACTGACATCAATAAATTCATAGTGAACCATACATATCGTGACATCGTAGCAAAGAATACATTTGCATATTATAACCGTCAAGTATGCCATTTTGGAACAAGTGCTCTATTGCAGAGCCTTTGATGGAATGTTGTTGAGATGTGTGGACGAAGAAGAATTTGAAATGATTCTTTATGAATCACATAGAGGAGTATGTGGAGGTCACTTCGGAGGTCGTGCCACTGATTGAAAGATACATCACATGGGATACTTCTGGCCAATGCTAGAACATGAAGTTGTAGCTTTTGTGTGTAAATTCCATAAATTTCAAGAGTTATCCCATGAGATCCACATACCGGCATAGGCTCTGTAACTAATTGCAACACGATGGCCCTTTTCCACGTGGGGCCTAGATTTGATAGGGAAATTATCTCCCTAATAAATAGATTGCCATAACTTCATAATCAAGGCCACAAATTACTTTACTAAGTGGGTAGAAGTCATGCCTCTTACCACCATGCCTAGATCTATAATCACTAAGTTCATTTTAAACCAAATAATTTGTAGGTACGGGGTGCCACAAGCCATTATCTCATATAATGACACATCTTTCAAAAATGATGAGGTATGTGAACTATGTGAAAAATTCAAAATAAGTCACCACACGGCTTCTCTCTATTACCCTTAGGCCAATGGACAGGTTAAGGCTATGAACAAGACATTGAAATTTTTTCTCCTTAAGACCATTAATGAGAACAAACGAGACTAGCTTTTAAATATTTTTCTGGACTTGTGGGCTTATCAGACATTAGTAAGAATGCCTGACAAAGGAAACCCCCTTTTCTTTGGTATTCGGTGCAGAAATGGTTTTACCACTCGAATTTGAAATATCTAGTCTCTATATCTCGTTACAAGGATTTATGCGAGAAGAAGGATATCGAGAGGCATGCCTCTCTTCATTAGAAATTCTTGATGAAGCTAAACACAATGTTGAGGTATGACATAGCGTTTACGTTGATTAGATGCCTCAGAAATACAACACGTTTTATGAGCGTGAAATATATGAGGGATATTTGGTTCTTAGACTTGATAACCGAATTAAAAAAAAAGACTAGAAAAGGAAGGAAATTTAGACCCTGGTGGTTGGGTCCATTTCAAGTAATAGAAGACTACAAAAATGTGGCATTTTTCCTTTTTACACTAGAGGGTGACGAGTTTAGCAAATCTGTAAACTCTCTTCACCTGAAGAGATATTACGCATGATCCATTAGAATTCTCATATGTACATTACTGCATCTGCATTGCATTTTCTTCTGCTAGTTCATTCTGTAAAATTTATAATCAAGGGACTTATTCTTATAGAAATTCCTAAAAATTATGAAAAATTTGGCAAAACATTTAAATCATGCATCTACAAATCTTCATGGTATCATCAATTGTTTCCAAATCATTTCATTGATCCAAATAAAATAAGAAAAATATTTAATAGGAACCATACCAATGCCTACTTACTTAGTTCTACTTATAGTATCTTTCTACATTAGGTGTTTGTTATCTCTCGAAAGTGCACCCTGTAGAGAGATGGCTGCAGGTTTTCTAACCTTGCACAATTGATCTCTCCCTTTTGTAGATACAATGGAAACACCTCAGGTCTGTGGGTATACCTATTTTGTGGTGAGTCTCCAGTATCAAGGTTGATTCCTTATTGGTGTATCTTAAACTGATTACTGGAGTTTGAGAGTAAAAGATGACTGTAAAATAGAGAAAACTGAGGTGATACACCAAATTTATGTGAGGGATTTGACTGAGTATATGCACAATTTATATGGGAAGGATTCTTGATGCACGAGCCAATAGTTTACTATAGAATATTAAAGGGAAAACACTTGGTGATACTGAGGGAAAATCACAATAGTATCAATAAGTTAACATGCACATTAAAATTAAGCAGAAAGTACTAAATTTGCAGTAGGGTAAGATGATTGATCAGGGAATTTTCATTCACAAGACTAATAGAAACATACACAAGACTGCAAAATAACTTGGAAAGGAAGAAAATACTTCACACTTAGAGGGAAAAACTATCAAAAATTGCTTCAATAGTCATATATCCAAAATTCCTCCAGAATTTTTTTTGTGCTTTGCAAAGGCACACAATATATAGCAAAAACAAAATTCACCCTCCTCCTAAAAGTAGCCTAAGGCTTGTACTCACCCATGCATCCTATTTTTATCCTTTATTTAATAATAGATAAAGGAAAAAATAGAGCATGCAATTACAAATAAGCATTATTAGCCTTACTTACATTACAGTCAAACTGAAGTTGACTGTTCTATTTTAAGAAAATAAGGGTGAATAATTTTCTAAAAATAAGATTACTTTCTAGGCAAGTCTCTCTCCATGACCATGCAACTCTGTCTTTTTCTCTATTTTGTCCTTTTGTGAAGGCATGCAAAAATACAACTCCCTGTTTGTGAGAAAAATAATTACAATACTTGCAATATTTGTAAAAATAATTCATCCACTATGGGGACACTACGATCACATGTTTAATCATATTCAACTCTTATTTTCTAGAAAGATAAGGTAATGAACCTTCAAAAGGTTTCTTACATCTGATGTTGACCTCCTCTCTATTCTTTGCGATCACATGAAAAATTCATTTCAATTCATATACAATCTATCACCATCAGTGGGGGCCACTTGTGGTTGTGAACTCTTGTCTTCATTGGGTTTGGCCGCTCTTGTGGACTTAGCATATACTATAGCTTTAAAATAACACAAGGTCACTTATAATAGTTAGCATATTACATTCAGCCACCTTGGTTATTTTATATTGTCTGCCACCTTTTGGACATACATGCCCATGTTTTTCTTGTCGGCTTTGTATGTCTAAATGATATATAATTTAGAAATTCACCTTTTTGGTGATCATTAGGTATAATTTGGTCGGCCCCTTTATATTATTTGGAGCATGCACTATGGTTAGACTTTGAAATTCATTACAAATTATTTTCTTTTAATCTGATGACATGGCTGACCCATCTCCATGGCGACTCACCCCTTGGTAACTTGGCTGGTGGTATATGTAACTAAAATAGAGTTTTCTTTGATATTCATTGATCATCTTGGGGCCTTGATCTTTGTACCTCTATTTTTTATGTCGTCAATCATTGAACTCATGGTTAGGGTTTCTTACTAGACATTAAATGAGTCTTTTGAAAACTTGAACCATGGTTTGCATTTGAAAAGTGGAGATTGATTTCTAGTCATTGATTTGGTGTCCTTTTAAATTGGAGTCCATTGATCTCTAACCCTGTGGTTAAAAGGTTTTTGACCTTGGCATTTAAGGTAGTCAATGGAAACCTAACTGTGATTACTCACCTTGATGCCTGAGCATGATTATTGACCTTTGATCTAAGTCCTTATCTAAATCTGTCAATCTTGAACCATGGTTGAGTCATATTGACTCGTCTCTCAAGTTTGCATGTATTAAGGTAACTCGAGCCCATAATGATCACTTCATTTAGATTTTTACTCTGTGGGAAAATACTTGGCAAAAAATTTCTTTGACGCCATTATTATGAGCATTCAAGCTCAGCTTTAAGCATTTTATTCTCTATGTCATTTCGTTACACATTGACATGGTGATGAGAGCTTTATCTGGTTTTATGGTTTCTGTGTGGTGGTCGTGCCTTGGTCATTCTCGAGCTTTTAATATAATCCAACTTTCTGAGTTCTTGGAACTCTATGAGGTTTACTTTCCACCATGATTTCTATGTCTTAGACCTCAGTTCCTTTCCCCTTCAGAAGGTGTATTTCGGCCATTATTTTGCTCTAATTTATTTAGGCAAAAAAGGTCGCCATTGATATTTGTTTGGGCTTCTGCGAGCTTCTGATTTTCTACCTCTATTCGATATCCTCGAGACATTGTCCATTTGAGATCCTCCCTGTTGGAGAGATAAAAATATATGGCTTCCATTTCTTCGACTAAGCCCTCAGGCTTGTATCTCTATTTGGTTATCCACTTCTGTGTGGCATATTACTCTGTCATGGCTTGGACTGGAGGGTTTTGAGCATGTTCGACCCTTTCTTTATTTTGTGTTCTACAACTATGGTTATTCATGGAGGTTGCTCTAAGAATGTGTACATAAGCCTCTTATTTCTTTAGCAGATTCACCATTATTCAATACCGAATCTATTTGAAGCTTTTAGATGCTGGCATTGAGTTCTGATTCGCCACCTTATGGGTAAGAAACTGATTTTCTTTGCTCTTTTGTAACAACTCAAAATGGGTATTAATCATTTGATTGAAAAGTATCAGATTTTCATAAAAACTTTAACCTAAGTAACTGTATTTTCTGATTTGTGCATATTATGCCTTTCATTCCAGATCTGAATTTTTTTTTAATTTGGTTATTCGTATTTTCTATAAAATGGTTGTCATTTCTGATTTGTAGTTCCTGTAGTGTATTTTGAATACTGCCTTTCTATACTTGAGCTTGATACTTATCCTTTCATGTGACCCCTTGGTTCTACCTCAGCCATTTCAAGTTGAAACTTGTTTCTGAGTTTGGTTTCTTTAGTTCTGAACTAGATGACCTAGTTTCTTACTCTGATTTTGATATCCCTTAATGGGTTCTCCAACTGGAGCCTCAAACTATATTTTTCTCTTGGATTCACCACTTGAAAGTTATGAATTTGATAATATCATCATCATATCTGATATATGTAGTGAAATTTCTTGTTTCTTCGGTTCCACCCCTAGAAGTATGATTGTTTTGGAAATTTTTAATCCTCCAGATAGATGTAATAGGATTGGTTTTATCATTTGTTGGTACTGTATGCATTCTGATATTTAGATCTTAAGCCTTTAACAATTTACTCAATTTTTGAGCCATTATGAGTTGACTATGGATCTGTCATCTCTGCTTCTAGTGGGTCTACAAATTTTGCATATTTCTACTAAAACCTTGTTCCATCATTATACAGAGCTCTTTTATTATAAAGTTTGTACTTCTGAGCTTTTCATAAAAGTTTATGGTAACTTTCCTATTCTTGATTAAAACTCTGAACTATTCTGTTCTTTATTTTAGTTTTGTTTCATCATAAGACTTGAACACTTTTATGCTTCTGTACTACATTTTGATACACCTAGTTGATGTTTTGATATTCCATTCACCTGTGTATTAAAACATGAAGTACTTTCTTTAGTTATAATGAAATCCTGTAGCTTGAAAATGATCAATTAGACACTTGCATGCTTATCATTTGTTCAACTGTAAATCATGAAGCTTCATAGTATGTTCCCTGGAATTTTTATTTGTATTGCATATATCATTTCTATTGCTACAACCTGATTTCTAGTGCTTTGTGCTTTCAAACTGTACCTTGAGCTTATTGATATGCACTGTATGATTCATCTGTACTTGATCAATTTCCTTGCATAAATAGTTGTACTTCTTTGATATGGCAGCATCTTTGTATTCATTCTTAATGACTTCTATTTTTGTAACTGTAAATCCTACATTCAATTTGATCTCTGAAGCAATTACTTGTACCAGTCCATGTAGTTGGCACTTGATTAATTTAAAGACTGTACTTATAGAATGTTGTATTTGTAAGATTCATCTTGAAACTTCATCTCTCTTCAGTTGTTTAGGCTTATAATGAATGCTCCAAAATCCTTCAATTGCATGACTGAAAGTAAAGTTCCCTTTCTTTTCTACATAAACACTGTGTTTGATCTTTATTAAAACTTTCTATGTATGCTGGAAAATTTGAAATGTTGAATTTTTATGGCGAAGCCTTGGAATTTTTTTTTCCAGCATTCTCTCTTCCATCCAAGTTGTTCTTCTGATTCAGAATATAGAAAGTATGTTTGAAGCTGGATTGGTAAATTTTTTTCTATAGTAGTTGTATTTTCTGATTCAGAATATTAACACTTTGTTTATCTTGATCATGTCATGCTTTACATTTTTTCTGTATCACTCACTTGATTTAAATCATTCCTTTAAGCTTGTAGTAAATAAAAGTAGCATGATGGAAAGTTGTAAATGTCCATTTTTCATGGTGAAGCCCTATTAAAATTTTCCCAGAAACTTCTTTTGTTCTATTTCAGCAGTAACCCTTTCTTCCTTAACCAAACATCAGCTTTCAAATTATGCTTCTTCCTTATATTGCAAACTGAAACACATGCTTCTATTGCTAGTCTCTCTTTTACACTGTATCTTCTTCCATTTCCTAACAGTTATTCAAACTTTGAGTTACATTCTTCCTTTTATTGCATGCACTTATGACTTGTCTATTTTTCATTGGCTGCATCTTGTATCTGCACACTTAGGAAAATAGTTAGAAAATAATTAGGCTTTTTGGACTCTCTTATGTCCATGTTTTTCTTCTTTTCTCTTCTCTTTCTTCATTCCTTGTGAGTGAATAAAGCATGTACACATTTTTTTCTTCAAGTAGAATACATCTCCTATTAGGAAAAGATTCATATGCATGAAGTAGGACAGTGTAGGAATATGAATTGATCCCTGAGCTCGTAACTGAAAGTTAACTTTTCTTCTTTCCAGGTACAGTGGCTTATATAATGGAGATGAAGAAGAAACAAAATTTGGAGATGAAGATGATTCAATCGAAGAAAAGAAACCCCAAGGAAATGATGGGTTCACTCATACTCCTTTTCTTTCTCTTTCATGCATGTGTACCTTTATTTTCAGTATATGTACTTTACTTTTTAGTTATATCCCACAGCTTGTGTGGGAAACATTTAAAAATTCCTTATGAATAAAACGTTGAATTTTGTAAAATGAGTTGTATATTTCTTTCTGCATTGGACCTTCTCTGTGTGGATTGTATAATGAACTAAACAACTCAATAACATACTTGAATGTCTTAATCATGAAGGAAAGAACATTGATGAGAACTTGTAACATTCAGTAATGAACCCTGATATTCTGATATCATTATTTATGTTTGTTTTCTAAAAACTCAACACTTCACCTACTCTGTAATTTGTCATCTTCATCAAGACAACACAATTGTCCTTCGGGGATTTGTGTTCTTTTGCTTAAGATATCATGAAATTGCAGAATATGTGATTTGTTACATTTTGTAATAACACACATAGCTACAAATTTCAATTAATCATTTATTAATTCAACAGTAACTAATAACATCAAAACTTCCTTAGCTTAGGTATACTTCACCCATGAATTTCATCGTAACGACGAAGTTTCGAGTTGCCCATTTTTACACAAGTGCAAAAATTGTCAACATTTCTAGAAATCCTATGGGGAAAGCTACCTGCTAGCTTAAAGACTAGTGCCTTGCTCTTGTCCATTGGGCATGGAGTCTAAACATGTAACCAAAATTTTCCTTTTCCAAAAGGTCCAACCCTTCCAAAACAAACTAAAGCTGGGAAAGGATATGGTAAACCAGATCACGTGTATGAATGCACTTATTGAATTGAAAACATTGCAATGTGCAGGAAATACACTTATTGAAGGGAAATCCTACTCTAACAATCACTGCAAGATTTTCAATAATAGTGTTTGAGAAACATACCATTCAGAGGAATGGGAAGTTCCTCTCCATTCATCTTGGAAAGCTAAAAAGCATTGTGTTCCTTGCAAGCAAAAATCATGTAAGGACCACTCCAGAGTGTATCAAACTTTGAGTGTCTTCCTGGCTTTGCATGACTAGCATGCCACTTTAACACAATATCTCCTTCATTGAAGACTTTGAATTTGTCTTTCTTGTACAAAGTCTTCTTCATTTTTTTCTGATTATTTTCCATATTCAAATGAGCTTTATCTCTTAGATCTTGTAATTCCATTAACTCTGCATAACGAACCTACAATGGTTCATTTTCAAGAAGTTTCATTTGGTGTAGCAAATCCAATGCTGGTAACTCCACTGAAATAGGCATTCTTTCTTCTTTTCCATACACAAGTTTGTATGGTGAATTGCTAACTGATCTTTTAGGAGTCACTCTATCAGCCCAAAGTGCTAAATTCAACATCAGATGCCAAGCTCTTTGATTATCCTTGAGCATTCTTTTGATGATCCTTAACAGATTCTTATTAGTACTCTCAGCTAAGCCATTACCTTGTGGGTAATAATTAGATGAAGAACTTAGATATATTCCATGGTTGACAACCCAATCTATTATCTTTGCACCAAGGAATGCTAAAGCATTATCTGATATGATAGTTGCTGGAACACTGAATCTGCAAACTATTCCTTTGTAAAAGGATAGTATCGAAGCTTCATTAGCATCCTTCAAGGCTATTGCTTCAGTCCATCATGTAAAATAATCTGTAGCATTTAAGATCCACTTGTGTCCTTGTGATGATGGTGGGTTTATCATGCCAATAAAGTCAAGACCCCACTGCATAAAAGGTTGATCAACAGAAATAGGCTGCAAGGGCAACGAAGCTAAACATTCTTTTCCAACAAAGAAAGCACATTTTCTACACTTCCTTATCCATTCAAAATAGTCCTTGAATATGCTAGGCCAATAGTAACTAGCTTTCATAATTTTTAAGGCTGTGGTACGTGCTGAGAAGTGACCTCCTACAGGTCCTTCATGGAATTCTGACAATATTTTCTAAACTTTATCATAATCAACACACCACAGTAAGATTCCATTTATATCTTTTTTGAACAACATGTTATCAATGAAGATGTAAGGTAAAGCTTGTAATATGAAATAACTTCATTTATTCTTGTCCATACCTCCTGGATAGGTGCCATGCTATAGATGTTAACTAAATCAGTTATCCATCTTGATTCCTGAATCTTGTGAGTGAGCTCAGACTATTGATTTCCTAGTTGAACCATGATTTCTTATTACTGATATGTAATTTCAGCATGTTGTTTTGAATCATCTGGTTCTATAACTTGTTGTTTTTCCATATTAGTAATTAGATGTTCACACAGAACTTTTCCAAGAACCATCTTAGCAACCCAAATATCAACATCATACTCCATGACCTTCGTTATCATGTTTGCTCTTTTCTCATTCAATTCCTTATTTAGTAAGAATGCTATCACACTTGGATGAGAAACAAGAACATGGATTTTATTGTTTGAAAGCATATACTTGAAATTATTTAGTCCTCTGACTATTAAAAGTACTTACTTTTCAAAAAATGTGTACCTTGTTTCATAATCATGTAAGCTCTGTCCAAAGAAAGTAATAGGCTACTCAATATTTTCATCATTGACTTGAGTTAATATATTTGAGATTTTTTCAGCTCCTGCGAGTGCATACATTGTAAAATATTTATCAAAATTGGGATTTGCAAGAGTGGGATCCTGAGATATGGCTGTTTTTATTGCTTCAAAACCTTCTCTTCCTTCGCTGGTCCAAGAGAAATTTTTCTCCTTCTTTAGCATAGCTGTGAGTAGTTTAACCAATGTTGTAAAATCTGGAACAAATCTTCTAACAAAGTTGATTTTTCCAAGAAAACTTTGTAATGCCTTCTTATGATGGGGTAATGATAGTTGTGTTATTTCTTCAATCTTGAAAGGATCAATTGCTAAACCCCACTTAGAAACAATATGGCCAAGTAACTTACCTTGATGTACTGAAAAGATAGACTTCAGTGGATTTAAAGATATTCCAAATTGCCTACACAACTAAAAATTTTTGCCTTAAATGCATTAGATGTTCTTCAGAATCTTTTGAAAATATAGTAACATCATCTAAATAAACAAGGATACATTTATTTAATAAGCTATGAAAATCCATGTCCATTGCATGTTGAAACGTTGCATTGACATTTGAAAGATCAAAAGGCATCCTTTTGTAAGCATAAGTACCCCACTTAGTGGTAAAAGTTGTTTTGTATCTATCTTCTTCTCTAACTAAAATATGATTATATCCACTATAACCATCTAGAAGAGATAGTCTATCTGAACCTGAGACTGTTCTTAGAATCTGATCCATATTTGGGAGTGGGTAATGATCTTTTAATGAAGCCTTATTAAGATCTCTGAAATCTACACATAGTCTGATTTCACCGTTCTTCTTCCTAACAGGAACAAGATTGGCTACCCAACATGAATGCTTAACTGGAAAGATAATACCCAATTCAATCAACTTAGATAATTCTTTCCTCATCATAGGTTCTATTTTTGGATTTACAGGCCTCTGTTTCTGTCTAACAGGTTTAAAATTTGGTTACAACTCAATTGTATGTTGTGCTAGACTGGGATCAAATCCTTTCAGATCTTGGTATTTCCAAGAAAAAACATCTTTAAACTCTTTGGAAAGATTAATAAATGACTTGCTTTTCAGTTAAGGAACATACCTTTCCAAGAAATAGCTTTTTCCCTTCATCAACTGAGATCTCTTCGTAATTATCAGCGTGAGTTGACATTTTAGTCTTGACCTTTCTTAACTGATCATCAGTGCTGAAGATGTCTTCCAATGTGAGTAGACCTCAAGGTAGTTTATTTTTCTTCAACTGAACAATCTGGTCACCATATAAGTGTTGTAATTTATCCTGATTAACTGCAGAAAACTCAACTTCTTGTTGCAAAAACCTACAAATTTGATCATCACTTTCAAAAAATTTACGAATTTGAATCATTATCAGATACTGAGGGCCTGAAAATTAACTTTATATGAGGCTGGATTTTACTATTTTCAATCTGTTCCAGCACTTCAAAACTAGCCCCAACTGCTGCAAGCTTGTCTGCATGCTTGTTTTCAGCTCTAGGAATAGACTGAATGTTAATAGCATCGAAATCTTCCATTAAGTCTGAAACTCTGTGTCTGTAAGACTTCATTAATGGATTCTTACAAACATTGAAATTTCTTAATTGATTAATAACCAACTCAAAGTTACCAAAAATATATAGCATGTTGATACCTCTCTTTCTGGCCCAAAGTAAGCCATGAATTAAAGCTTCGTATTCAACTACGTTACAAGTACATGAAAATTGGAGACTCAAAGCTAAAAAATACCTCATGTTTATTGGGGAAGTGAGCATTAGACCTCCTCCCTATCCCTTCTTGTTCTTAGCTCCATCAAAATGAAGCTTCCAAATCCCTTCTGTTGAATCTTCTATTTTGGACATCAAGGGAAGTGGTGTATTTCCTTCATGGATACAATACACACCAAACAGGTGTTCTTCAACTTCCTTAAAAGGATCATGAGCATGTTATTCCACTATATTTTCATCCATAAACATGTTAGAAACCCCATCTAATGATGAAACATGAGCTACCTCATCAAAATCAGACTGATCTAGGGCTGAATAATTAGCCACTGCATTTGAAGAGTGAGGCTCAATGTGAAATCTGGCCAATGGCTCTGAATTGATAGTAACTTTAGTACCATAACGAGTAGTGAAAAATAAGAAGGACCAATCTGAAGAGAGATAACCTCCTATTTTTTTGTGAAATCTCTAGATAAGCATAAGGAAAAGTATGGAGGTAAATCCACAACAATAACATCTTGCAGAATAGAAACATTTGGGCAAGCATGTAACATCACTTCTAAATTTTTGATTATACCAACCGTATTAGTTGCAGTTCCATCAAGTTGTAAGATGCTCCTTTCTGTAGGCTCATACTGCAAACCCAATTTTTCTGCAATCACTTTTTGCATAACTGTGCTACTTACACCACTGTCCACCATGTAATTATGAACTAGATGTTCTCTAATAATCAGTGATAAATAAAATGGTGGTGGTTTCTTGATTTCATGAGCATTCATAACTTTCTGAACCATCCACTTAACATATTTAATTTGGTCTTGTGTAAATGTTCCAAGGACCATGTCTACCTTCTGAACTTCCTTTTCTGCTGTATTTGAAGAAATCTGTAGCTTAGCTAGTTCACGAGAGAGTAAATCTTGTTGTTCAGGAATACTTAGAGCATCCCACATTGAGATGTTAACATTATGTTTTTTCATTACATCAACAATGTTAAAAGAAGCAACTATTTTAGAGATAGATTCAACTATCTTAGCATAGGCCTTAGCAAAAATTGATTCTGCTTCAGTTGCCTCGGATAACTGAGGTATAAACAGTCTTCTTAGATCAGGTTGTAGCTATTTTTGATGGATTTTATCAATTGTAACTCTTGTTGTTTTTTAGGAACAACAAGGTTGTTAGTTGACTTTGGAACTGTAGATGTTGTCTTATCAGTGACAGTAGGTAGGATAGGCCTATTTTGTTGTTTTTGACTTTCAATAGCTTTCCCTTGAGCCCTAGTAGTGACTGCAATGAAATCCTCCTCATTAAAACTGACTAAATTTTGTTCAGGTGCTTTCTGAACATGAGTTTCTTTCTGACCACCCTCCATTTGAGGCATGAACAATGTTTCAGATTGAGGTTGTGCAACAAGATTCAGATTCAAAAAAGCATTTGGACAAGTTGCAACTGAATGATGTTTATTGCAAGGTTGGCACCATTCTTCTGTAGCCATATTAAATGGGACTAAAGCATTAGATGAACTAGGAGCCTTTGGGTCAAACTACCTTTACTGGTAAGGCTGCCTATAATTTTGATTATATTGATAAGGCTTCCTGTTTTGTTGATTCTATTGATTTTGCTGATAAGGAGCCTAATAGGGTCTACTAGGTAATGGAATCCTATTCTCAATCGAAGTTAATTTATTTCCCATAGTTTGCAAAGCTTTAAATACATCATCTGATGGAGCTACAATAGTAGGTTCTATGATTGTAATAGGCTGAGGAATAGGTGCTAAATCTACTGAAAAGGGAATTGAAGGCCTTCGTGCTAATTTTCTAGCTTGAATAAGACTATTTTCAGCTCGGATAGCGATATCATAAGCTGTTGGGAGTGTTTCTTCACCCATTGATTGAATCATGGTTGAGATATTACTATTTAATGCTCTAAGATAATAAAGAAAGGCATGATCAGCTTGAGGCTTGACACTTGCTGGAATTCTCTCCCAAGTTCTGGTGAAGTAGATATTTAAATTGGACATAAACTCATTGGGATCTCTTTTAATAGTAGATAATTGTTCAATGAGAGATAAATGATCTGAATTATCCTAGAACTGTTTCAGAAATTTTTCACCTAAGTTATCCCAAGTTCTTATGCTTCTAATTTCTAGGTTTCTATACCATTGCAAGGCCTGCCCTTTGAAAGATGTAGCTAAAAGTCTTAAAGTTATGTCTTCATGAGTGATGTTATGCATTGTACATAGGGCTGCAACATCTTTGATATGTTTAGCTGGTGTAACCTGATTTTCACCCATGAATGATGGCAAACTTTTCATGGCAGCATTAGGAATGTCATGGTAAATTGGGATTACTAATGGGATGCCATTAGTAAAGGTCACAAAATTCCTTGGTGGTTGAATAGCCATTTGAAAAATTGGGATGTTAATTGAGAAATTGATACATGGTGAAGGAATATTAGGAGAAGGGTTATCAAAACCAGGTATATTATAAGGTAAAGTATTACTAACTCTTCTCCTTCTAGTAGAATTCAAAGGTAAAGAAACAAACTCAGAAGGAATTCCTCTTACCGATGATCTTGTAGTAACTTGAGGCATGGAACATGCTGTAATATTGGCCTGATATTAGCTCAACATAGTCGTCAAAAGATCTCAAAATATTTAGAATAAATTGATGTAGCTTGTTACCGAAAGTGACTATGTATCCACTTTATATCTGTTGTAGAATTTGTAATTTACATACAGATCTGATTCGTTGTCCCACCGGGCGTGCAAAAAATTATTATCTCTCGAAAGTGCACCCTGTAGAGAGATGGCTAAATGTTTTCTAAGCTTGCACAATTGATCTCACCCTTTCGTAGATACAATGGAAACACCTCAGGTCTTTGGGTATACCTATTTTGAGGTGAGTCTCTAGTATCAAGGTCGTTTCCTTATTGGTATATCTTAAACTGATTATTGGGAGTTTGAGAGTAAAAGATGACTATAAAATAAATAAAACTGAGGCGATACACCAAATTTATGTGAGGGATTTGACTGAGTATATGCACAATTGTTATGAGAAGGATTGTTGATACTTGAAACAACAGTTTATTATAGAATATTTAAGGGTGAACACTTGGTGATACTGACGGAATATCACAACAGTACTAATAAGTTAACATGCACATTAAAATTAAGCAAAAAATCCTAAATTTGTAACAAGGTAAGATGGTTGATCAGAAAATTCACTTTCACAAGACTAATAGAAACATACACAAGACTACAAATAATTGGAAAGGCAGAAAATAATTCACACACAGAAGGAAAAACTGGCAAAAATTGCTTCAGCACTCCTATATCCAAAAGTCCTCTAGAATTTTTTTTTGTGCTTTGTAAAGGCACACAATATGTAGCCAAAATTAATTCACTACCCTTTCTAAAAATATCCTAAGGCTTGTAATCACCCATGCATCCTATTTTTATCCTTTATTCAATAATAGATAAAGGAAAAAATAGAGCATGCAATTACAAATAGGCATTATTAGCCTTACTTACATTACAGTCAAACTGAAGTTGACTATTCTATTTTTAAGAAAGGAAGGGTGAATAATTTGCTAAAAATAAGATTGCTTGATAGGAAAGTCTCTCTCCATGACCATGGAACTCTGTCTTCTTCTCTATTCTGTTCATTTTTGAAGGCATGCAAAAATACAACTCCCTGTTTGTGAGCAAAATAATTACAATAATTGCAATATTTACACAAATAATTCATCCACTATGGGGACCACTAGGAGCACATGTGTAATCATAATCAACTCTTATTTTCTGGAAAGATAAGGTAATAAGCCTTCAAAAGGTTTCTTGCATCTTATGTTGACCTCTTCTCTATTCTTTGTGATCACATGAAAAATGCATTTCAATTCATGTACAATTTATCACCATCAGTGGAGGCAACTTGTGGTTATGAACTCTTGTCTTCACTGGGTTTGGCCACTCTTGTGGACTTAGCATATACTATGGTTTTAAAATAACACAAGGTCACTTATAATAGTCACCATATTACATTCGGCCACCTTGGTTCTTTGATATAGTCTGCCACCTTTTGGACATACAAGACCATGTTTTTCTTGTCGGCTTTGTATGTCTAAATAATATATAATTTAGAAATTCACCTTTTCGGTGATCATTGGGTATAATTTGGTTGGCCCCTTTATATTAATTAGAGCATGCACTATGGATAGACTTTGAAAATCATCGCAAACAATTTTATTTTAATCTGATGATGTGGTTGGCCCCACTCCATGGTGACTCACCCCTTGGTAACTTGGTTGGTGGTATATATAACTCAAATTGAGTTTGCTTTGATATACGTTGATCATCTTGGGCCCTTGATCTCTCTACCTCTATTTTTTATGCCTTCGATCCTTATACTCATGGTTAAGGTTTCTTACTGGACATTAAATGCATCTTTTGAAAACTCGAACCATGGTTTGCATTTGAAAATTGGAGATTAATTTCTTGTTGTTGATTTGTTGTCCTTTTAAATTGGAGTTGTTGATCTTTGAACCTCTGTTAGGGTTTCTGACCTTGGCATTTAAGGTAGTTGGTGGAAACCTAAATGTGATTACTTTCCTTGATTTGAGCACAATTATTGACCTTTGATCTGATTCCTTCTTATCTAAATCCATCGATCTTGAACCATGGTTGAGTCATAGTGACTCGTCTCTCGAGTTTGCATGCATTAAGGTAACTTAGCCCATAATGATCAATTCATTTGGATTTTTACTCTATGGGCAAAGCCCTGGCAAAATTTTTCTTCTACGCCATTATTATGAGCATTCGAGCTTGGCTTTAAGCATTTTATTCTCTGTGTCATTTCGTTAGACACTAACATGGTGATGAGAGCTTTATCTAGTTTTATGGTTTCTGTGTGGTGGTCGTGCCTTGGTCATTCTCGAGCTTTTCTTGTAATCCAACTTTTTCAGTTCTCGGAACTCTATGAGGTTTACTTTCCACCATGGTTTCTATGTCTTAGACCTCGGTTATGTTCCCCTTTAGAGGGTGTATTTCAGCCATTATTTTGCTCTGATTTATTTAGGGAAAAAGGTCTCCATTGATATTTCTTTGGGCTTCTGTGTGCTTCTGATTTTCTACCTCTATTCGATATCCTCAAGACCTTGTCCGTTTGAGATCCTCCCTATTGGAGAGATAAAAATATATGGCCTCCATTTCTTCTACTAAGCCCTTGGGCTTGTATCTCTCTCCTATTATCCACTTTTTTGTGGCATATTACTCTGTCATGGCTCATCCTGGAGGGTTTTGATCATGTTTGACCCTTTCTTTATTTTGTGTTCTGTGACTATGGTTATTCATGGAGGTTTCTCTAAGAATTTTTACGTAAGCCTCTTATTTCTTCAGCAGAGTCACCATTATTCAACACCAAATCTATTTGAAGTTTTTATATGCTGGGATTGAGTTCTGATTCTCCACCTTACGAGTAAGAAAATTATTTTCCTTGCTCTTTTTTAACAACCCAAAATGGGTATTAATCATTTGATTTAAAAGTATCATATTTTCAGGGAAATTTTAACCTGGGTAATTGTATTTTCTGATTTGTGCATATTCTTCCTTTCATTCCAGATCTGAACATTTTTTCAATTTGGTTATTCGTATTTTCTATCAAATGGCTTTCATTTCTGATTTGTAGTTCCTGTAGTGTATTTTGAATACTACCTTTCTGTACTTGAGCTTGATACTTATGCTTTCATGTGACCCCTTGGTTCGACCTCAGCCATTTCAAGTTGAAACTTGTTTCTGAGCTTGGTTTCTTTAGTTCTGAAGTAGATGACCTAGTTTCTTACTCTGATTTTGATATCCATTAATGGGTTCTCTGAATGCAGCTTGAAACTGTAATTTTCTCTTGGATTTACCACTTGAAACTTATGACTTTGATACTATCATCATCATGTTTGATATATGTAGTGAAATTTCTTCTTTGTTCGGTTCCACCCCTAGAAGTATGATTATTTTGGAAACTGAGAATCCTACAGTTACATGTAATAGGCTTCGTTCTATCATTTGTTGGTATTGTATGCATGTTGATATTTAGATCCTGAGCATTTAACAGTTCACTGAAATTCTGAGCCACTGTGAGTTGACTATGGATCTGTAATCTCTGCTTCTATTGGGTTTGAAAATTTTGTATATTTCTACTAAAACCTTATTCCATTATTATACAAAGCTCTTTTATTATAAATTTTTTACTTCTGAGCTTTTCATAAAAGTTTTTGGTTACTTACAAGTTCTTGATTCAAACTCCGAACTATTTTGTTCTTTATTTGAGTTTTGTTTCATCATAAGACTTGAAAACTTTGATACTTTTGTACTACATTTTGATACACCGAGTTGATGTTTTGATATACCATTCACTTGCTTTAGTTTTAATGAAAGCCTATAGCTTGAAAATGATCAATTAAAGACTTGCATGCTTATCATTTGTTCAATTGTAAATCATGAAGCTTCATATTATGCTTTCCTAGAATTGTTATTTGTATTGCATATATCATTTCTATTGCTGCAACTTGATTTCTAGTGCTTCGTGCTTTCAAACTGTACCTTGAGCTTATTTCTATGCACTGTATGATTCATCTGTACTTGATCAATTTCCTTATATAAATAGTTCTACTTCTTTGATATGGCAGCATCTTTGTATTCATTCTGAATGACTTCTATTTTTGTAACTGTAAATCCTGCATTCAATTTGATCTTTGAAGATATTACTTGTAGCATTCTGTGTAGTTGGCACTTGATTAATTTAAAGACTGTACATATAGAATGTTGTATTTGTAAGATTCATCTTGAAACTTCATCTCTCTTCAGTTGTTTAGGCTTATAATGAATGCTCCAAAATCCTTCAGTTTGATGACTAAAAGTATAGTTCCCTTTATTTTCTGAATAAACATTGTGTTTGATCTTTATTACAACTTTCTATGTATGCTGGAAAATTTGAAATGTTGACTTTTTATGGTGAAGCCTTGGCAAAAATTTTCCAGAATTCTCTACTCCTTCCATTTCTAGCTATAGTAGTTGTATCTTCTAATTCAGAATATAGAACATAACACTTCATGTTTGAAGCTAGATAAAAATGAGACATCATAGTTGTTTATCTTGATCATGGCATGCTTTACTATTTTTTTGTATCACTTACTTGATTTAAATCATTCCTTTAAGCATGTAGTAGTTAAAAGCAACATGATGGAAAGTTGTAAATGTCCATTTTTCATGGCAAAGCCCTGTCAAAAAAATTTCAGAAACTTCTTTTGTTTTGTTTCAACAGTAACCCTTTCTTCCTTAACCAAACATCAGCTTTCAAATTTTGCTTCTTCCTTTTGTTGCAAACTGAAACATGTGCTTCTATTGCTAGTCTCTCTTCTACACTGTAACTTCTTCCATTTCGGAATAGTTATTGAAACTTTGAGTTACATTCTTCCTTTTATTGCATGCACTTATGACTTGTCTATTTTTAATTTTCTGCAGCGTGTACCTGCACACTTATGAAAATAGATAGAAAATAATTAGGCTTTTTGGCCTCTCATATGTCCATGTTTTTCTTCTTTTCTCTTCTCTTTCTTCATTCCTTATGTGTGAATAAAGCATGTATGTAGTTTTTTCTTCAAGTAGAATACATCTCCTGTTAGGAAAAGATTCATATACACTAAGTAGGATAGTGTAGGAATATGAATTGATCCCTGAGCTCGTAACTGATAGTTAAATTTTTTTATTTTCAGGTACAGTGGCTTCTACAATGGAGATGAAGAAGAAACAAAAGATGGAGATGAAGATGATTCAATCGAAGAAAAGAAACCCCAAAACAATGATTTGTTCACTCATACTCCTTTGCTTTCTCTTTCATGCATGTGTACCTTTCTTTTCAGTAGCTATACTTTAATTTTCAGTTACATCCCATGGCTTGTGTGGGAAACATTTGAAAATTCTTTATGAATAAAACATTGAATTTTGTAAAATGAGTTGTATATTTCTTTCTACATTCTAGCTTCTCTGTATAGATTGTATAATGAACTAAACAACTCAATATCATACTTGAATGTCTTAATCATGAAGGAAATAAAATTGCTATTGATAACTTGTAAGATTCAGTAATGAACCCTGATTTTCTGATATCTGTATTTATTTTTGCTATCCCAAAACTCAGCACTTCACCTACTCTGTAATTTGTCATCTTCATCAAGACAACACAACTATCTTTCAGGGATTTGTGTTCTTTTGCTAAAGATATCATGAAATTGCATAATATGTGATCTGTTACGTTTTGTAACAGCACACATAGTTGTAGATTTCACTTAATCATTAATTAATTCAGCAGTAACTAATAACATCAAAACTTCCTTAGCTTAGGTATACTTCAGCCATGACTTTCATCATAACGACAAAGTTTTGAGTTGCTCATTTTTGCACAAGTGCAAAAAATTTCAATAGTGTCTTTTCCTATAGTCTGTTCTAGAAGCTTCATGGTGTCAAATATATCCCGTACAGATCTCTTTGGAAATAAGAACATTCTAAACATTTTCCCTAGATAAATCAGTCAAACGCAAGTCCATAGAAAAATTTTATTTTACACATTTCTCTACCCTACCAACCTCCAGTGTTGATCCTGCATCTCTTGCTAGTGAAGTATGGTTGGGAAAGGAGAGAACTTCCCTTACTCACCTATGCCTTATCCATGGTGATAAGCCCATACTTCCTATCTGTAGCATGGGGTAATGTGTAGGGGGTCTCTTTGAAAATCTTAAAAGTTAGAATAAGTTCATTCAAGTATTTTGAAATCATATGTCAAAATAAAGTGAGTTAGATGTCCAAAATTCCAAAAGAGCTTAAAACCTCAAAACCAAATTTCGTCAACCAAGTATCCATCTATGGATCTAATTCTAGATAAACTCGAAATCAATTCACATTCTAAACTATGAAGCAAACTTGAGTAGGGTGAGGTTGTAGTGTCTCAATTTGGTTTTTTTCAAATTCTTTTCTTTCTCTCATCATTACCATTCAAAAAAATTTAAAACTTGCACCCTTTCTCTCTCTCAGTATTTAGCCCTCGCATCTTACTAGTTGTGTGGAGTTAGAAATGGGGCAAGTTCATTCATTTATCATGTCACGTTATCACCATGTTTTTCCAAAACAATACGAAGTACCAAAAATTGCTAAAAGAAACTAAATTTTAGCATTACAATGTGTTTGCAGTATCATATATCAAATTATAAAATACAAAAATAAATCATTCAGTTCACATTCATATCCACTACATACATTTTGAAAAGCATATAAATACTCAAGTTCTAAACATCTAGATTACACATGCAAAGTGAGCCAAAAGGAAGTCAACTCAGATAGAAAGAATTACCAAACCAAAAAAGAAGAAGCTGTATATATCATAATGAATCAATTTTTGTGTCCAATTTCATCATGTATTAGGAATGGTCAAATGCTCGTAATGATCCCAAAATATACCAAAAAAATTATATAATACCCAAAAAATGGATACAAATAATACAAATTCTTAGTGTCGTGTCAGTGCCTCTGGGATCCCTCAAGCAGTGCACGACTGCATCCAAGACTGCTACTATGGCTACAACAATGTGAATGAACTGAATGGTGTGAGTGCTCGTAGTGTTGGCCACTGGCCGTGGTCTCGCTGCAAGATCGGTTTCACCTCGTCAATCTCTCGGCTGCCTCATACCTGACCACCTAAGTACGAAGAGAGGTCATCACCTTTTCTACTCTCTAGAAAGGTTCAAATACATCAGTATATCTGCTGGCTGGTAGCCAATGACCTGAATCCTTAGTCAGCTCAGCTCAGGTCTTCCTTGAGGGGATCAACAAGGTGTCCATGCACACCCATCGAACAAGATCTCACCAATCCTGTGAAATCACTGCAAGCAAGAAAAGAAGAAAAAAGAGCAAGTTAATAACATAACTTAAAGGATAAGCTCACCAAAAACATGACGAAGCATCAAAAATCCAAAAAAAATCAAATTAGCATGTGTTTTGGTCATTCTGTTAAGAACCGTCACCTAGTGCAGGGTGATGGTTACGGGACTGTTGCCCTGCTTAGGGTGGTGGTCCTACACTGATTTCCAAACGCATTTCAACCCTAGAAAATTATCAAAAACAAAAAAAATAGAACATTTAAGATGAAATAAAATACTTCCCTATGCCCCCCCTAAAGACTCATTTAAGACAAGAAATTTTGAAATGATCCCCCCTAGGTAAACTTTTCAACATTTTTATATTTTAGGTTTAAAAATGTAAAAGTAAAAAAAACCAACCTTAGACCACGTAGGTCATTCTCCCAATCGTGGAGGTATGATCACGATATTCTAATGGCCCTTTCGGTTGTACCCTCGTTGAAAGTGGTCATCGTGGGTCCATAGATCCAAAATCACCAAATGGAATACGCGGAAATGAATTGCAAAATGAGTTTGTTTTGATATATATATATGTTATTTTGACCTGGTTTTTAGTGTATGTTTTCACAGGCGTGGAGCATTGGCGCAAGTATATCTCTACATCCCTAGAAAAATGGTAAGTCCTCTTTTTGTTTTGATTTAGGGTTTATTTTTCGATATTTTATCTATCTACACTTGATTTTTCTCTCCCTCTTACAAGTAGTGAGAGCTCAAACGATGACATTTTGACACACGTGCGTGTTAGGTATAACTTGTAACTCCCCATTTCGGGAACGTTGTACTTAGATTCTACGTTTTACTCCTCTTCATCGATAATATGCTTCTCCGAGGGGTAATATGTATGCACCCAAAACTACATGTGCTACATTGTCAGAAAATGGTTACAAAATTCCCCAATGATGATTCATGTACTTTCAAAAGATGTCCAAGCTCCTAAAACCATTTGCACTATATATTTGTAGCTTAGATGTCGTTACTTAACTTTTCCACTCTTTTTTTAGCTTCCTGGTTCATTCAGTGCATGTTTTGGCCTTTAGTGCCAGGACCGCTGCCCTGCCTGGGCGGCGGTCCTAAAACCACTGCCTAGGTAGGGTGGTGGTCCTAAGTGATATTTGTAGATTCCATCATGCATGTTATTAACATGCGACGCTTCGATTAACTTCACTTTTAGGATTCGCTTGTGAACCAATTTGTCTAATAATAGTTTTGATTGTTTGGTTCTCCTTCCCTCATTTATTTTTACATGATCTTTAGTTAGTTGGAACTGCCTCTTCTTGCCTGGTGCATTAAGGTACATCCTGGCCCCAGTTCTTATATATTCCATGCTTGTGCTCAAGATAAATACCTAAGATGTTTTTGTGTATTTTTTATAGCATTACTGCCACAATCTTGCTAGGAATTGCATAGCCAAGCTCAGATCTCTTGTGTTATCTCTTTTCTACTTACATTGCAACCAGAATGCCTTCAAGATGCCATTTCTCAAGTGTCTTCTTCTACTGATATTCTTGCACTTCTCATTCCTTGGAATTTTATGAACACACAAACAAATAAATGAACAAACTGAGGGGACTGATAAAGATACATCCAGATTTTGCAAAGCTCTTGCTTATCCAGGTTGGAATTACTTGTTTGTTTACTTCATTTGTCAAATTATCAATTTCAAATCATTAGTTTCAATTACATATCAAATAGAGTACTAAAATTGTTCATGTCAATTGAGTAGGAAATTATAATTAGATCAAATGTTTAGAAAGCTTTCTATGTGACATTACGAAAGAAATTGTGGGGAACAATAGCTCTTTGAGGGTTATGATTTGTTCTTCACCTCTGAGGTAGGGTTTGAAGGATTTTTTATTCAATTAGGTTATCTATTTTAGATTTAGATTTCCATATTCACACAAGTAATTGGCTACATCTGGCTAATTCCTTGTATTTAGTTTGTTTATTAGATTAGAAGTATTGCTTAAAACCAAAAAAGATTAAATTTTTTTACTTTTGTTAGATTAGTTTACTTTCATTTTTGCTCTGATATACTGTGAAAAGACAAAAAACATAGATTAAAATTCCTTTAATAGTTAGTTTGTTTTCCTAAATTCATTTTAATTCAGTATACATGACCATCAATGGTCCACAACAAGAAAAGACATATGGTTGTGATCCTTTGGTCCTACAACCCAACAAGCTGGAATTGTTGACAAAAATGTATACGGGTTTACGCCTGCAGTTTTACGCACACCCGCTAGGTTTTTAGAGAAAATAGAACATATAAACACGCTAAAAATCACATTTAATCAAGCCTATGATTATTATACCGATCCTGGCAACAGGGTTTGATTACGTGCATGACCATAACATGACAACAACCTCCATGACTTTTCAATTGTGATCCTCAGGTCCTATCACCCAACGGTCCTGCTAACCAAATATATATCGGCACTGGTTTGTGTGCCTCAGTATTTAGATCATCACCACTTCCACATAATATCAATTCACAACTTTCATTATTGAACATAACAGTTGATCAAGCTAATACTTTCTGGACTAAACCAGAGAATCACCCATAGTCCTTGTGGTTTCATTATGCCTTTCATTCTCACTTACATGACCTTTTCTAGAAGTACATATAAGGTGCCCACATGCCTCTTTCCATGTGTTCAACAACTAGGGAATAGAATATTAGTAGATCTCAATATTGACTGGAGTTTTCAAGAAGATCTTATATCAGATTGATCCATCACACCACTTCAGGTTAGGAGAGAATTCTTCACCTTAGACTTGCAGATCTCGATATTGAGTGTTGAATATATAAGGTTTCCTCATTAGCTTATCCACCATCACCACACATAGACATTCATTTCTATTCTACACTAGATATATCGGCATGACCTCGAGAAGTCGGGTATGAAGAAGGTCACAAATTGATTTTATTTCATACAGTTATCCATATGGCTAAAGATATTTGCATGAGTTAACTATGATTACAAGGTGGTATTTGGTCTCTTGGTTCCATCTTGAAGTGTTTCTAAGTATTTATGCCTCATAATGTTTTTATTGGAGAAATTCAAGGAAGTCAATTGATTCCACAAGGTTCTCTTTCTTTTCTACAACTTTTTTTCTCGTATAATTTTGTTACGTTTTTGTTGTGATTCAGCCGCATATTAATTGGTTAAAAAAATGGGATTCTAAGTTTATTTTCAATTTTTCAAGCCTACATATGAGTGTCAGAAGTTTTATTATATTACATGTGTTGAATAGGAGGTTGTGTAATCTCAACCTATAGAAGATATGAGGTTGAAAATGTGTGCAGGATCTGTCTGATGGACATTTTACAATTTGAGTAAACATTTCAAAAGTACTGTAGGTGGTTATTTTTCACTAAGATGGTTTGCTACATGTCTAATGTAGTCCATCAAGGTAAGGGGAGCTTGTGTTAAATTTTAATAAAGTGAGAAGGGTGTTGAGATGGCTTGTGTGGAAAATTAATTCATGGTTAGAAACTATACTTTAAAGGGTAGTAAGTCATGAGTTGATAAAATTTGATAGCATGTAAATAATACCACAAGATATTGAAAGTTGATTCAAGGCAAAGCCAATATGGTTGAGTCATCTCTGTGACTCATATGCAAGGTATGTGGTATTAATTTTGTATTTTCTACAAAATAAGGATGGTATAAGTCCAGAGGGGCTATGAGGTGTTGATTCATGTTGTAAGTAAGTTTCTATATCTTTCCAACGTTTGTTCAAATTTAACTTAATAATTAGTTTAGGGACCTCAGACCTAAAGATGTATGTGACCAAGGTTTTCATAAAAAAATTCAAGTATGAGCCTTATCAAGTTAGGATGGACCGAGAAACAAATAAGATGGTGTTTTCAGTCCTGATACATGATTTTTGGAATGTTTGAGTCTATGACGGATTTTACCCATGGGGATTTTTGTGGTTTCAAGCTATACAAGGATGTCAAATCAGGCCAAGATGAATAAAAACATGTTTGTGTCCTTACTTTGAAGAATTTGGATTATCTTTCCAACTAAATGGTGATCCTAAGATGGTAATAATGATGGATATAATTTGGTACATGTATACACTTTATCATTAATGTAAAAAGTGGGAGAATATTAGGTGCTTTTCCATTAATGAAAAAAGAAGAGATTGTTTGCATATTGAGTTCTAGATGTTTTCATTGATATAAAATCTCTTTGATGAGAAAGAGGATGTTGGAGAAGTGTCAGAGGATGATCATTATTTTGATGGCATGGAGATTCAGGTGGTTTCATAATGCTAACTGTTGAATCATTGAGATTGGCTTGGTCTAACAAGCCTTGTAAGGTGACCTAGCTTGCCTAGGTGATGGAGCATGGTGGATGGAGATACATGGGGACTTGAAAAGCATGTAGAGGTGCGATATATGTTTTCTTAGGTGTGTTAGGTCCTTTTTGAGAGTTTGGAAGTAGACACATGAGGTTTACCCACTTGGTTGTAGTGCACACTAGAACTAATCTTAGTGTTTGTTGGCCTAATTAGGCATGACAGCCACTCGCATGTATGTGTGAGCTCTTGAGATAAATTTTGGAGGTATGCTATATTTTTTTCATCATGTAGAGGTAGTTTTAAAAATTTTCATGATGATTTATAGTGTTTGTTCAATTAGTCCTAGCCTAAACCATGTAAAACCCTAAGGTAGAGTCATGCAAATGAGATGTGTTGAGAATATGAAGATCTATTTACGACATGAAAATGATTGGAGATGTTAGTAGGGTGTGTCATTATGTTTTGGTAAAATTTCCATTTTTCCTTGATGAATATTTTGCATGTTATGATGTTTTTGGTTAAACAAGGTGCTTGAGAGTGTAATACCATCTCATATTGTGAACTTCTTATGCTCACCATGAATTGTGTACTTTGAATGGAACCTTGTGGATTTTAGGTATGTTTTTACATTAATATAATAGTATATAAAAAATAGAATGAGGTCATTTCATGGTCATATTTTTATGAACTAATGTTAAGAACATAAACTACTTTTTGTGAGTTTAAAACCCTAGGTCAAAACTGATGGAAAATATCATCTTGGTAATTGCCCAAAATTTGTTTTTATTTATATTATGATGATTTTAGGTTGTAAAGTATTCCTTGAAAAAAAATTAATGTATGATAGACATGTGATGATTTGTGGACCCCACTAAAATAGGAATGTTTCTAAAGATGTTCTATTTGGGGAAATGTTGTCCAAGTGAGGTATGAAATAAATCAACATTGATTTTATCCTTGGAGTTTTAAATGAAATCCATGATGGTTTTACATCATGGTTGAGGTCCTATAGGGAAAAGTGTGCACTATTTATGAAGACTAGGTTATAGGCAATTTTGGGTCTGTTCTAGAGCACTTTCAGAGATGGACTTGGTTGCAGGAATTCCACTTAAATTTGGGAGGAAATGTAAGATGTTGTAAAAAGAGTATTAATAATTATTTACATTGGTATAAATTTTTTCTCTTTATGGTGAGGTTTGATCGGTGAACTAACTCATTTTGTGAAGAAGAAGGTTGCTTGTTTCTCAATATAGGGTTTCTCTAGCTAGAAGATGGAGGTAAAAGTATCATGTTTTGAATTGGTTGATGCTTTCTATCATTCAGAGAGTGAAGAGGGGTGCATTTTTTTCCTATTAAATTAATTTTTAGGTCTTGAAAGTGGAGGAAAGGGTGCAAACCAATTGAGTTTCTAAAATTGCTTTCTAAGAATATTAGTTTGGTAAAGAGGAAAGTTGGTATTTATGGATGTTTCATGAGCTATATAAATCATGGATTTTTTCTGAAGATTATTGGATTTCCAATCAGAGATTACATGAAATATTTTAGGTGCTAGGGTGTGATATAGAGCATGATAGGTGAAGACTATATGAGAATTCTTAGTAGTGTTATGAAGAATTTGATTGGTGAAAAAAAATGTATGACCATGTATGATTTTTTTATGTCATATTTGACATGTGTAAGGTGCTTGGAATCTTTACTAATAATGGATATGATGTTTGTGGTCTTTGATGAATTAGTTGATGTGGCTTTGAGACATTTTTGGGCTTGATTGGTGTGTTTGAGAATGGCCGACCTACATGGGTCCATTTCATGAATTTTATGAGTGTAGTGTTATATTTTTGAGTTTTATTGGTCAATATCTTGGTATAGGACCTACCTATGATGTGTTTGAAATAAGATAAGCATATAAAAGCACTTTCTTAGTTCATTTTTAACTAGTTGAGCTAGGAGGGAAAGATACGACTAAGGTAACAATGTGAAACCAATTCAAGGGAATCCAGATAGACCTGAAGATGTGTGAAAAAATAAGAAGAAGCTTAGAAAGCATGTTTTCAAGGGTTTGAATCCAAATCAGGTCATGAATTTTCAAGGTAGAGGGAGTTGAGGATATTGTGTTTAAAGAGGGTTTGAAGGAATTTTGATTTGAATGTTGTGATCACCATCAAATAAGTATTTGCAACATAACTTCAATGATTGTCTTATCAAAATATTGTGTGATGATTCATATTCATGCAAGTATCTTGTTGTGATTAATATCAAAAAGGTTTTAGGGGTTGGTACTCCTTGTGGGAATGGTTCCACACTAAAGAAATCAATTTTTATGTGTGATATTAACATGAATCCTTTATTTTTGTAATATAAGAAATGGTTTTCATTACATTTTCCCACTTACATATTGTTTAGATGTGTTCTCTCTCATGTGTTATGTTTCTTATAATATGGGGTGAACACTTAGTAATCTCGTGTTGAATGTATATGATTGAATGGATGTTAATGGTTGTTGCAAATAATGGTCAATGAAATAAAATATTTATAGGATTGATTCAACACCCCCTCTTAGTATGTTATGCTTCCAAAATGTCTGACTCCCCATTCTACATCTTCTTCATTACATTTCATATGGTCAATGGGCATGTCCAAATAGTTATCTATTTTAGAGGTTATAGGTATGATGGATTACATTGGAGAAAAACTAGAGTGAAAAATGAAGAACAAAATCAAAGTTCTTCTAGATGAGAAAACATCAGATCTTAAGCATATAAGCAGTCACTAGAGCTGAGTCAAGTCATTAGTGCCCAGGTACTTATTTCCTCATGTGGGAAATTTTTTCTGACATATTTTTGAGTTCCATAACCCTCACCAAGCATATTCAACACTATTCCCAGTCTGTTCCAACTTATATCTAGTCCAGATAAAATCCAGATTGCACCAAAATTACCTGATTCATCCCGCTCTTTTATTTTCTTAGGGTTTCATACAATTAAATACTTGTTGCTTATCCAATACTATATATTAATTATTTTATATCATTCATTACAGTAGTTACTCTCAAAATTAAGATTTAATTCACTTTATATTAAACCATTTGGTGAACCTCACTCTTGATTGAACACTTTTATCCTTATTTTGCATGCTCTATTGGTTGTCTTCTTCTCTAAACCCAAACCCTAGTTGCATCATGGCCCCTAAGTTTCCTCAATTCTTATTTTATCAATTATTTCAAATAGATCCACCTTGCAAATATGATCCCCAAAAAATTATGCACACTATGTACCTCCCTCATGATACACCACCTTCACAAGTAAGTGGCATTTTCGATCATCTCTCTGACCCACCTATTAGTCCTGATAACACATACTATCAAGATATCTTAGAGATAATTCAATATTTACACCCTGATTTTAAAGATAAATTTCAAACTATGGAAACCGTGATTACATCCCTCAAAGTTCAAATACAAAATCTCAAGGATGTTTCTCATGCCCACACTAGCTCTTTGTATACACCGCATCCTGATCCCATGTCTAATACATGTGCTCATATAAGAGAAATAGAGATTTTATCACAAAAATCACCTCTCAAGTTTGATATAAATTGTAAGAAACGTGATATTCTCTCTGATATCCTTAATCACTAGTTAATTACCTTGCCACCTACTCATTACTACCCTCCTTATCGGAGTACAAAATAAAAATATCACATCTTTTCAAATTATAAAATAATTAATGGACATCAAGATAATTATTTATATGATTTAGAATGAAGAAGCAAGAAAATTGAGCATCGAGACTTTATTTAATTTGCTACAATACATTGTGATACTAACTTATCTTCAATTACTCAACCCCAATGGGTTTCCAAAATCGATCAATCTGTCTCTATTGAGCATCTCGCAATAGTAACTCTTGTTCCTTCTCTAGTCACAAAAAAATCACCATAGGACCCACCTAAGGCCAGTCCATCTAAGAAATAACAACTAATTAACTTGACACAAGATGTGATCCATCACCTACTTACATTTCCTCCATTGCATCTAGATTATAATTACATTGTTCATACCCTTACTTCTACCTACCATTGTGATGGCCATATATTTTCCTATGATATATTTCAACCTCCGCCACCATAACATGGTCTCTTTCACATCATCAAATATATCTCCTTCACTTGAAAAATTGGGGGGAATCAAATTCCCCCCCTCATAGACACACATTCTAATCAACAGTTTCCTATCCGTATGACTATATACACATCTTTTTCTTTACAATTCATGTCAATATTTTTACATGCACTTTCTCTTCTCTACATTATGAGTACACCTTGCTACATCTATATATGATCCTATTCCACTCATTATACACTTTTCTTCTTGTGCTTACTTATGGATCCCGCCATTCATGATACACATATTATATACCATACATACTCTATATTTGTTTACTCACAATGAACATATCTATTTTCTATTATCTCTTGATATACAAACTTGGGGGAATCATACTGTTTCTCCCACATCCATCACTATTTATTTTCTCTCTGATATATTATTTACTACATTTCATTCTTTGTGCTTTACAATACTTATTTCCTAGACTCTACTCTCAATTGCATCAAATACCTTCATTACCCAATGATAAAATCTTGTTCTATAGTTCATGATTGATTATTAAGGGTACAATTCATCCATGAACCTAACATTTCATATTGAACCTAATAATAATATCTTTTTTTAGCATTACCGCATTTCTGCTTCATAGACATTACTGGAATTTCCTGATGATGCACTCTTGTTCTATGATTCATAATTTATTGGTGATGGGGTATTTCTAAATTAACCTAGTCTCGCACACATCCACTAGGGGGAAACATGTCTCCTCTCATCTACACATGTTGCATATCATATCACGTCATTAAATTAACATAGCATTTACACATCTTGGTTATATTCACTTTTGTTATCTTATACTACTCACATGTACACTTTATTTCCTATGCTAGTTGGATACTTAATATGTCATCATCTTTATTTATACATACATCCATGTTCATTTGGTATATTTAAGTGAATGTATGACTTTTACATAATCACACAATATGCATGATGTTTCAAACTGCTCTTTACCAATCCCACCAAGGCTCTTGGGAGCATCTACCTTTACTACTCTTATACTCTACACATCACATGTTTTATTATTACATAATTTACTACTTCTCGTTTGTATCTCTTTACACTTAGTTGATCTATACATTCTTCGACATACTACGTATCTTTTTAACATACTATCAGGTGTTTCATGTGTATCATTTTTCTTACAAAATTCTATACAACCATTCTTCTCTATTTCTTCTTTCTTACTTTTATTTTCTCCTACTTATGTGATGTTCCCTATGTCTTATTTCATCATTGTTCATTTATGGTTGCTTTAACCCTGATTTTATAGTCACATTGTGAAAAAATTCCCATGTATAAAACCCTTGTTTCGAGGTCACTCTTGTCTTCATAGTGGATTTTTACATTGTATTATATCGCATGCTAGTTATTGTTACACTAATACTTGTTTACAAGTCCATATTATTTACATGTGCTTTGATTTATACAATGAACATCCCCTACCCCTGTAGGTATTCACTCTCAGATATGTATATCAAATTCAGGTCCTCTCCTTTCGGCCGCATCCTTGTACATTCATTGCATGCACCCAAAATGAGGTGGTGCATCTATTGGTTGGGAAAATCACCCTTCTAGTAGCAAAAAGTTATAGATCAGAACAACATAGTACATAATTGTCAATAACACACAGTCACATAATGGTTTACAATAATCTTTTGGCCACAAACAAAGAGCAAGCACTAGAACCCAGAATAGAAAATAATGATTGGTTCTTGTGTCCCATGTGGAATCTTGCATCCTAGGGGTAGAAAGAGATAGGTACTTGGTTTAGAAACTAATTTACAGTACAATTCTATAGTTGGATTCACTTGACTAAACTTATAGAATTCAGTTACAATCATCTACAATCACTTACAAAATGGGACGTTTCATCTATAGTGCTAGTTATTTGAGAAGTGTTATGGATGGAGATAAAAACATACCTCTCTCCCCAACACTCTTCTATTGGTGTGAGATCACCCAAAAAACATGTTCTCGGCATGAGATCACCCAAATAATGTGTCTTTGGCATGATATATCCCAAAAAAAACTCGTCATTGGCATGAAATATCCCAAAAAACTTGCTCTTTGTATGAGATCACCCAAATACTTCACCCCTCAAAAAATAAATCCAAAAGCATCTCCGAGTAAAACATGACAATTTTCTATATTTTACTCTCTTATACATCAGGTGCACACTTTCCTTTTATTTTTACACATGCTTACTTACTTTTAAACATTTCACTTTCATTTTTCATATACGGAACTTTGAATACTCTTTTTCTTTTTTTTACAGGTTCATCCTTCTATGCAAAAAGAAGCATCTCACATATATAAGTATCAGCTCCAATAACACACTATTATAGATATGCTTCACCCCTAGGGTGTACCTCCCCTTCTTAGTTTCCACGTTTCACATTAAGATCACTTCACGCTTCATTTTTCCAATCAGTATGCTATTAACTACACTTCTCTTCGATGTACAAAATACACATCTTCTATCTACTTTATGCTATCAAGTATTCACTCAACATCATAAAGTGGGGCCAAATGTATCCACAAAAATCTATGCACTTGGGTACCTCTCTAGGTCCTAAAGAATAATAATATATACATGACTCATATGAAATAAAAATAGTTGATGATAACTTCTTTCGGGTATTTATCTTTATCTCTTGCACTTTTATAAGCCTTAAATACCTTACATCCCTGTCGTAACTTTATTGGTTTATATTTTATGGCCTCAAAAACTAACGCCCAATTAGGATAGAAGTGGCCAAGCATTCCTATCCATCTTAGGTTCTCCTGACCTTTATTATCTTATTATGATTCTTTTGGGCTCTTTTAATTTTTTGACACGTTTTAGAACTTTAGGTTGGATTTTTTAGTTGTCAATTATGAAATTATAATAAGGGAATCATATATATATACTTATGTATTTATCTTAAATAAGGGGTGAATCACTATAAGAATTATCTATCATCACCTAAGATTACATTCAAAGGAATAATATCATTATCAGGAATTCATCTAGAAAATCCACACAAAGGACAAGGGATGCCTATACAAAATATGAGAAGATTTCATTCTATTCCATCATTCACATTCTAAATACATGGAACATTTTATAAGTAGCCTACTATCATCATGCAGCTTGCACTAGGGTGTCTTATGGCATCAGTACACACACATACAAACACAACTACATGGAGTCTAAGATGTAGTGTAATGCTAAATCATAAGAACACTCCTCGGGTGAATTGCAATCTTAGTATGACTCCCCATTTTGCATCTTCTTTATTAGGATTGACATGGTCTGTGGGTATATGTAACTAGTTATCTATTTTTTATGTTTATAGGCACGAACAACGACATAGGAGAAAAATTAAATTGAAAAATAAATACCAACATTGAATATTCTCTAACCTAGAATATATCATATCTTGAGTATTTATGCAATCACCAGTGCCCAGTCCATTCAGTAACACCCAAGCATTCATGTTATCCTACGATTTTTTATTTCCATCACATTTATGACTTATATAACCCTCACCCAGTATGTTCAACATAGTTCTCATCATGTTTCATCAAATATTGAGTCTAAATATTATATAGATTGCACTAAAATCAGCTAAGTCATCCTCATCTTTCATTTTATTAGAGTATTATATCATTGAATTCTTTTTCCTTGTCCATTACTTTATATTAATTCTTGTATATCATTTGTTATAGTAATTATTATAAAATAAAGGTTTAATTAAATGTAGATTAAATCACTTCTAAGAACTCAAAAGAGGAAAGACCCACTTTTCTTGTTTATTCTTGCAAACCAACACCTCAAACTTGGACCACACCTAAGGAAAAACCACCTACACATTTAAAGACGTTCACCTTTGCATGTTCATGCTAAAAACTACTCTATTAATCTCATTTTGTCTCATAGGTCTTAAGAATAGGTCTAGTGTAGACCTATAAAACATGACTAAACCCTACATACAGATGTTGAGGCATATGTGAGCATCTCTACACTCATTCTAATTATCTCCATTCTCTTACCATACATAACCATATTCTACATACCTGAGAACCATCATGACACACCATCTTGTTGACTATGCCTCTTAAACAAAGAATCTTAAACATGTTTTCACATTCAATACAGATCTACTCATGAATTCACAACTATTTACCACCTATAAGATCCTTAAAAAATATTCATGGCATCACTATAACATCCATCTACTTCTAGAACACCTCTGTAGGACACTATAACTTCTCAAGACACCTCAAAACATCATGTTGCCTCATCAAGAAACTCAACATGACCAAGAAACAAAACATGACATCAATGAAATAACCAATCAACCATCACATGACATCATAGTCCTTTTTAAATCAATGACACCGATTGACATCATTGAAAACACAAATTTCCCACACCCCCTTCCTTGTTAAGGAAACCATGTAGATTTGATAAGTCTTGTAAGGATCAACTTGGGAGATATAAGGTCCATGGATACATAAGGATTTTGGAGGAATGGTTATTTATTCTATACTAAAATCATATTTTAAATACTTATGAATATGTATGTATTGTTACCCTCTCTCTATGGCACAAGGTAGAGAATGGTACTCCTTATTTTGATTGTCATGAAAATGCTTTCTACATGGGCTTATTATTTTCTATGTTGTGAATGTTTGTGAAGCCTTGTGCTATTATTAAAAACATATCAACTCTTCCATGGTATTGGAGGGAGGTTTGTATTCTTATCACCTTGAGATGGCCATATAATGATGCCTATAGACTGGGAGGAAACCGGTATTATCCTATGTTTAGAAATCTTAGAGCTTATTAATGGAGTTTTTGGTACTGTTTTTGGTAAATTGAAATTTTCTTAAAAAATTTCCATCTTGTTCCCTCTTTTCAGGAGGATTTTCCTTTTATATTATTTCATTTTAAAAATTCTATAGATTTTTCTTAAAATATTGTTTCTTGTATAGAAAAAAAGAGGAATTTACTGGTTATTTTGAGTATGCAAATGAAAGAGGTTGCCAACTATTTTTATTTTTCATTGTAAAGGAAGTAATGCATCTAAAATATGTTGCAATAGAAGTGTTCAAACTGCATTATTTTAATTAAATGAGTTAAATGGATAGTGAATATTTTTAGAACATTGTTGTGAATAGTTGTGTGTGTGTGTGTGTGTGTGTGTGTGTGTGTGTGTGTGTGCACACACACACACACAAATCTTAAATATAGTAATGACTTCTTTCACATATTTATTTTCCTACAATATTTTCCTCTTTGTAAAGTAAACCAAGTTTGAATTTATGAATAGAATAATTTACATACATATTTATATATGTATGTATCCATATATACACATACATTTAATTTATTTGTAAATTGTTGTAAATGTGTTTAAACTATTGTTAATGGGTTCCATCCATGTAGGGTTGTATGAGATATAAACGACCAAACCCTTGGCCGTATATCATAAAATGCAAGGATCTTTGTATGTGTGTGTTTACATATATATATATATATATATAGACACACACACACACACACACACACACACACACACACACACACACACACACACACACACACACACACACACACACACACACACACACACACACACACACACACACACACACACACACACACAAACACACACACATAGTTCTGTATATATATAGTTATAAATATTTTTAACCTATTGGCAATGTGTTTCAGCAATGGAGGGCTTTATGGGATGTAGGAAACCAAACCCTTGGTTGTATATCATAAAACAGAGGGATCAATATATATATACAGAGAGAGAGAGAGAGAATGTGTGTGTGTGTGTACATACCTATAAGAGGGCACTACCACTATATACTTTCTACAAACTTCTTATTATTATTTATAATGTATGTATGTATCCCTCAATGGGAATTGCTTTCAAATTTTAAAGAAAAAAATAATCCTTTAATGTTGAACTTGAATACAAACCCTTGAGAAAACCAAATTGGGGGAAATGGAAAAATAAATAAACATGAAAAAAGAATGCATATCCTTTGATTTTGGATAAAAATGTAGTTTTTATCTCCATTTCCATGTTCCCATCTAAGATCAATAATCCTATATACAAAAGAAGAGAGAAAAGAGAAATTTTTTTGAGGAAAACCTAATATTAGAAAACATAGAGATATTCACAGTTTTCGAGTGTTTCCATAAGATCTAAGGTGGAGATATAAATTATCTTATGGTGCATGATGGATAATCCATCTCCCACCAACCTTAAATAATTTAAAATTAAACTATACTCTATTTTTAGTTGTATAATAATGGGATGATTAAATTTACATTTATTTGTTAATGTATTTAGTGAAGTTAATTTAATTTAGGGAAACTAAAGTAATCAGGTGGATTAATATAATTTAATGAAATTAAACTAACCAAGATCAAAATAATTTAATTAGTGGGCCCTTCGATGAACCCTAAGATCATTCCTAAAAACCCTAAGAGAATTCCTGCAAACCCTAAATCTGGGTCCTCTTCTCACCACAGTGGAAATGTCCTCCTCCTTGAATCCATCTTCACGATCCTTGAGAGGTGTTTCCCTTCTTGGCATGATGGTGAAGTCAATATGAAGCTTTCACTGAGCTTCAATCCCTCACACATACTATTGTAAAACTCAACTTTGTAGCAACAGGTAGGTGTTTCTAGTGGAGGTAAACCTAGATAGTTGGATACTAGTTTGGGCGGTGACAAACCTGTTTGAATTGCTCCATCTCCCCCTAATTTGAGTGTTGTGTTTAGAGGAACTTTGGTTCAAAATAGAGACTCCCCTATTTTTGGGGTGGCTTGAAGCAGTAACGCTTCTTTATCTGGATTGGTATCTGGTGGTTTGAGCTACGGACTCGGGGATGGAAAGGTGTATTTTTCTCCTATTCAACATGTTTTTTATGTTGGGGTTCAAAATGATGGTATATATGATCCTGAGGTAAATAGATGCTCCTTGAGTGACATTTTACAGGGTAGGAGGTCCCTCAATCCAATGACTTCATCCAACATTACTCGATGCATCACCTTTGGGGATGAAGTTATCGAAGTTAAATGCTACTACCTAAAGCATGACCTGATCTACATATTGACCAAATTGTATCCCATCTTACAAATCCTTCATGAATGGATCTCCAAGTATTATATCCTACTCATTTTTGGAAGGTTAGATAAGTATCGCTATGCTAAAATAACTTTTATTGTGGTTTTTTCCTCATTAGCTGATAAAGACACCATATTAGGTAGGCTTTGGGTTTATAAAACATGCTATCTTGTCATTAAACCATGGTTCCCCTCTTTTCACCCAATCACTGAATCCTTCTCTTAAAAACCTATTTGGATTAGGCTACCTCATTCACCTTTGGAATTTTTAAATCATGAATATCTAATTTCTATCAGCAATGTTTTGGGTTACATTCTTCTCATTGAATCTCAAACTAGTGACTTCACCCACACAACCAATGGCATAATTATTTTTAATATTGACACTTCAAAAAACATTCCTGTAAACATTGATCTCAAAGTGCAAAGCATAACTTGGACTCAACCTCTAGACGATGAAGGTTTACCCTTCAGATGCAGAAGGTGTTTCAATATAACACATACAACGGCTGAATGTGGGATGGAAAAGAAAAAAAATGAGAGAAAAAATTGGTGGAAAAATTCCCTCCCACAACATTTGGTATTTGATGCTAAGGAAGATTTAAATTCAAATGTTGGTTTAGAATATGTGATCGAATCAGTCTCTAATACTCCTCTTACTGAAATTCCATTTATTTGTAACAAGGAGAATACAGATGGTGTTGTTGAGATTTTTTGCACTCGTGCAAAAATGGTAACTCAAAATTTTGTTTCAAATGAGAATTGTTGATGAGATGGACCTAACTAGGGGGAAGGCATATAGTTTTATATTGTTTTCAACTACAGTAATTTATTAACAACATGTAATCTGTAGCTATTTGTGTTATTGTAGAATGCAACAACTCACATATTCTTCCATTCCATGTTCGTATTTAGCAAGGAAACAAATAAGCCCCAAAGTACCAATATATTGCCTTGATGACGGCATTAATCATAGGATATGTGGGATTTTACATCCCATAGCAGCATACAGAGTTGCTGATTACAGGTTACATAAGTTCATTATTGAGTTACATGTATTTCAAATTTCATTATTCCTTTATGTTGAAATGGTATTAATCATGTGATTGAGTTATATATTTAATTATACAATCAATACATATTATAAAATTTGAATGCAAAAAGAAGTATACAAATCAGTTACAGAAATTAATTTCATTTATTCATGAAGAAATTCAATGTTTCCCTTAGAAGCCATGGGATGTAACCTATGATTATTGAAGTAAAATATACATATACTTGAAACTGTAAGCAAAATAAGGAAGAATAAACCCATCATTTCCTGATTAGGTTGTTTCCTCTCAATCTTCATCATCTTTAGTGCCACACCTACCTCATCTTCATATTTAGCTATCAACATCAACCACCTAAAGACACGTCAAATTACTGTTAGAGCTTTTGGTTTAATCTGTATTCTTGTGTTTATAATTTCAGGCAGATGAATCTCTTAAGTAAGAATAGATAAGATACAAAACAAGAAGGTACAATGATCAATTTAGGAAAATAATGGTTTCGAGTTTAGAGATAGAATCCAAAATTATAGAAACAGATTTTAATGCATAATACTATCACCAGTATTCAAATTCCAAACAAGTTATATAAAATATTATTACAATTTTAAGATACATGGTTTCAAGATGACCATCATGTAGGTTCAAAATGAAGTAATTTATTAATGAAAGGAAAAAGAAATTACAGAAAAAGTGGAGTCTATTTCATCTTTAGTAGACGTAATAGTTGCATTCACAATGAAGACATTTCCACATAAATGTATGACACATGATTGAGCCTTTTTAACTTAGAATATGGATGCAAATTCAAGAACATCAAAGCCAACTTTCACCATGCAAGGAAGTCAAACTTTCCAATAGATAAGCACAATTTCTCTAAGTTGAGAAGAGAAAAGAATTGAAATTTGCAAAAATCAAAGGAAAAATCAAGAAAATTACAATCTACATCGTGTCAAACAAAGCTCTAAATGTTTCCTTCAAAACTATTGTTATAAGCCATGTGAGTCAAGACTGGAATAACATCCAAGACTATCAGGAAATGGGTATACATTCAAAGATAGCCACCATTCCAAAGTAATCACACAGAACGCACATATTTGCATATGTTTATAAAACAAGTAGAACCTACATTACTATTATAGAAGTGTGAATCCTAACGGAAAAGAGCATGGCTGCAAGAGTATGGAGAAATCAAATATGGATGGATTTGTCTTTGAAATTGGCATATAAACACAAATTCTATTGTAAGCACATATTTTCAAGTAATTCAAGGAGTAGAAACAATGAGCTCATACCAAAAAGAATGTGAATTATAAACTAGCTATGATAAGGCTTTAGGTACAAATTCCATTTTTCAACTAAGCAAAAAACTTCTTCATTTTGCAAAGTATGGGAATCATGGATCAGTGAAAAAAATCAAGATTTTTCAAGATCAAAGTATCAGTGAACAAAATATCCATATCAAAGTACTACTTTCAGAAGCGTATCATCATAAGGAAATCACTCAAACATAAAAGGAGAGGCTTATTGCCTTTTAATTTTCCAACTTTTTTATTATGATATGAAGGTACAATTTTTTCATGCATTGAAGACCATTCAGGAGTGAGCAAGTAAATTTTAAGTACAACTAGAACATATATAATTCAGTATGATATTTTAGATTATGATACAGCGAAAAATACCCTACAATAGAAACAAAAATACAAGTCTTTCATATTCCTCTTGTACAAGCTATAACAGCTTCAGGAACTACATATTTTTTCACATGAATAGATGAATGAAGAAAAATAGAAATTTATAATTACTTGCACATAGTTTTGTAAACTAGAAACTTCAAAACAAAGGAAAAAAATGCATTCAACCTGCAATGTGAGTGATGTTCATACCAAAGGAAAGAGATAAGAGCTCTGCACAGTCTAGGTAAATGACATTTTCATGACAATGTACAACCTTCCAAAATAGATGAGAAGGGAGATCCTAATGAAAAAAATACATTAGTGAAAATAGGTACATATTTTCATGAGGAAATTCCTATAGATCTCATTAGGAGTCCAATACGAATTCAGTATCCATGACAAAGTAAAGAAATCATAATGAAGTTCATTTTATAGCCATGATTATGTTAATTAAATTTGGGAATTCCATGAATCCCTTAAGTTATTCATTTAACTTTCAGGAAGTGGAAAATGAAAAAAACGCCTAGGTGAAAACAAATCCATAGCAGCTAGGGTATAATGTGGAACTAGAGCTCAATAGTGTTCAAAAAAGACAATACAAAGTGAATAAAAAATAAAGATCAATGAAATGAAAACACCCAAATCTAAAAGGTTCATGTTGCAGGATAATAAATCCACGACCAAAGAAAACATGAGAAAATAAAAATCCCCAAAGAAATGATGACTTAAAATAAAAATAGATGTATGAAAAGTGACTCAAACCCAGTAAAGTCAACTATTTTTGTAAACCCTTAACAAAAAACCTGAAGCAGCAAGTCATTCAAGGAGTTTGAGTCAACAATAGTAACAAAAAATATAAGATCACAAAGGAAGAAGGCACCATTTTTTATGACCAAGGAAATAAATGAGTCCAGTAATGGAAGTCATACAAATAATAAGCAATGGTGACTCAGTTTTGTAGCTTCAAGTAACAGAAAATTGAAGCTACATGTCAAAATCTTTACTAGTTTCAAGCTCGCGAGGAAATGAAATGAATGGCCGAATTACAACTAAAACTCAAACGTAAGAAACCAAACAAAAAATATAAACTAAGACAAAAAAACAACCAGTGATTAAATCTCAGTAGCGGCAACAGATTTGTGAAGATGACAAACTAGAGCTCAAAATGAACCCCATGGCATCCATGTAGAAATGGATATCGAGTGAACAGCTCAAATTTGAAACCCAAAACTAAACCAAAAATGAAAGGAAATCCTTCATCAAATTACTGAGACAGAGTGTTTTCAATAATGGCGACCCTCCTTCCAATTTGCAGAGCCTGAAAAGCTTGAAAATTCCATTTATGGCGGCACAAAAAAATTCTGCAGAGCCTAACTAGTTCTACGTTGAACTCACAAAACGAAATGATCAATTTAGGGTTTGATAATATTTTTCTACACCTAACTCAATCACAATGTCACCTTGATTTAAGATAAATGGTGTAAGATGCAAAGTACAGAATCAAATGTGCCAATGTAAAACCTAGCTTAACTAGTGAGTCATCTAACTCTACCATAGTTAAAAGGGACATATGTGGTGGTAAATGGAGGAACGCTAACCAGCGTTAGTGTAATTTGAGTAAGAAACAACCGAAAAAATTCATCAAGGGTAAGAGCATAATGTGAAAGGGGACTAATGTGCAAGTTTATCATTGTTCATGTTATCTATCGAAAGTGAACCCTATAGAGAGATGATTGCAAGTGTTCTAAGCTTACTCTGGATCTCTCTCTTTCATAGATACAATGGAAACACCTCAGGTCTTTGGGTATACCTATTTTGAGGTGAGTCTCCGGTATCAAGGCCAGTTCCTTTTTTGATGTATCCTAAACTAATTTTTTGGGGTTTTGAGGGGTAAAAAGATGACTAAAAATGAATTGAAAACTAGGGTGATACACCAAACTTGTTAAGGGATTTGACTGAGTACATGCACAAATATTTGAGAATGGATTTTGGATGCACTAAACAATAATTTTTAGCAGAAAATTAAGGCAAAACACTTGATGTATTGAGGTAATGATTCACAACAATACTATTAAGATAAACATGCACACTAATATTATACAAAAATAACTAAATTTGTAGCAAGGTAAGATGATTAGTCATGGAATTTGACATTCACAAGAAATAATAATGTATACACAACACTGAAAATAATTGGAAAGGTAGAAATCAATACTCATTCAAACGACAAAACTGGAAAAATATTCTTCAACACTCTTGTATCCAAAAATTCCTCATTGTGCCTTGCACACAATATATAGAAATTTTATTCCTCCCACCCATCCTAAAAATAGAATGAAATTTGTACTGGTCCATGCATCATATTTTTATCCTTTATCCTGAATAAATAAAGGAATAAAAAATAAACATGCTAATACAATGAGGCATAATAGCCTTGGTACAAAAATACAACCTAGTCGAACTGCAGTTGGTTGTTCTATTTTTAATAAAGTTAGATGAATAATTTGGACAATAATAATCTTTTCTTTGATGAGAAAGTCTTCTCTAATGTATGTTATCTCTATATTTTAGTGTTTTATGTGACACTTGCCAATTGATCTACATGCATTTATTAAAATAGCACTTGAATACTGCCCCTTGGGTGCACATGTAAAAACAGTAAATCTCTCTATGTGTGAGTAAAAAATAACTCCTTTATTTGCAATACTTGGAAAAATAATTCACCCATGCATCGATCTTGATAGGGACCACCTTTGGTTCTGATGCTGACATTTGTTTTGTCTTCTTATAGTCACAATGCAGAATTACACTCTGAGCAAAAAATGATTTGATCATTTTAAAACCCTCCCACTGTGGGGACCACCTATGATGTGTGCACACCTTGATTTCATGGGGGTCTCTATTGAACTTGGGATATATTTGTTTGATTTGAAATCCTTGGCTCCCCATTTTATCCTCATGGCATAATTTGGATAAGGCCTTAGTTAAGATCAAAGAATGATTGTAGAATATCATTCACTCCTCCATGTGGAAATAATGCTAATAAGCATATACTTGTGTCTTTCGGATTTTTGAATAATAGTTGATGATTATAAAGTAAACATATCCTTTTCGGTAATCATTTTTGTTGGCATTCCATTATGTTATTGGAATATAGTTTTGAACCCTTTTGATAAGTCAATGCGACTAATTTTATACAACATGGGGCCAACCCCCTTGTGACAATGACTCGAACCTTTTAATTACTATGTTGTTGTCCTAGACTCAGGGTTACTTCATTTACCACCACGTATGTCCCTTTTCAACCATGGTTGAGTTTGGGTAACCTATGATGAGTTTGCGATCTGATGTTTACCATTTTATCTCGTGCACCTTTTGACCCATGGCTGTTTATTATCTAACAACCGTAGTAGGGTTAAATAACTCTACGGTGAAGTTGTTGGTTTTCATTGTTCATTGTTGGATCCTGTATATATTAATCTTCGTCATTGATTGTCTGGTAGTTATGGTTATCCTAGGGTTGAGTTGGGCGAGATAAAAAAAACAAACCCTATCTTTTTCTCACTTTTATTTTCTCTCTAAGTGGTGAAGCCTCATAAAATTTTCTTCAGACTACCATATTTGATCTTTTGGAGCTTGATTCCTTGCATTTTTAAAACCTGTGAAGCTCTACAACCGCAGAAAATTGGGTTTCTCTATCATTTTTTATAGTTTTTAAGCTTTCTGTGAGGCTATATGGTCTCCATTGTTGTTATTTCAAGCTCACTTCTCCTTCAGTTTGACTTTTGTGATACTTCGAGAAGGAGATTTTACATTTTCTATCATTGATAAGGCTCTGTATGAATTCGGGGATTGTTCTGTGATGTTTGAGCTTGAATTTTTTGCTTGCATTCATACTTTTCTATGGGTTTGAACTTACCATGCTCGTATTCCAAAAGGAAAGTCCTTATGCATTATTTTGTATCTTTAAATATTCGTTCTATCATTTTAGTTTCAAAATGCACTGATACATCATTTATTTGATTTCCTTGGTGTTTCCTCAATGCTTTTGAGTTTGAAACTTATTATGGCAATCATTTTCACTCTTCATTCATTGATCTTCAGAGAGCTTCGAAAACTTGACTTTGAACTGGTAGGTTTTTCTTCATTATTGAATTTTCTCTGCAAATATGTATAACTCTTTCTTCGCTATTTGAGGCATAACTACTTTAATAGTCCATCTGATGACCTTCGACCTATGACTTTTAAAAAGGATACTTCATTCTTTTCTGCATCATTATTTTTTGTATCTGGTCTTTGTGAAGATGAGCTCGAAGAGTTTTGATGGTCGTCCTTTATCACTGAACTCACTTTCATACTCTGGTTCTGAAATTGTTGTCGGCACTTCTAGAGATCTAAAATTAAGTGGTTTTTTACATTTTCTTGAGATCTGAGGTTCCTTTGAGGGTTTTGAACATCATTGTTGATGTTCGGTGAGTTTTTCTTCGTTTCTCAAATCCTTTGTACATACTCGGTCTCTAAAATTTGTTTAATTGCATTCAAATCCTACAATGTTGTAAGTGACTCAAACTTGCTTTAGTGGCTCTGCATGTGTAATTATGTTATGACCATGCATTCTTCTTATTCTATCAAACTCATCATGGGGGGTGGTTTGACTTCTTTTCACAAGGGTTTGCATCTTATCTCTATATCTTGATAGCCATGGCCACCATTTCTTTCTATTTGGGTTGTTGTGGGCACATATTTGCTTCTATGGAGATTTGTGAGTTCTTGTTGTTACATTATCCTCCAAAATTTGGGGCCATCTATTTGCAAACTTATCCATCTTGTAGGGTTTTTTAGATTCTCTTTTCTTTAGAGCTCTGGTAGTCAACTTATGTTCCTTTCTTGATTTTCATTCTGAATTGGTCACTGTTATTTCCTTGCAACTCACAAGGCAATGCGTTGTTAGAATTTTTCTTCAACTTGGCTTATTGAATATTCACAAGTGGCTTGATTTGATTATAATTCTCTACCTTCATAGCTAGTCATGTGTATTAACATCTCATTGTTACTTTGTTGTATGATCTAAACCCTCATTTTTTACGAAAATATCACTACTTCCCTGAGTTGTGACATTATTGTCACTCGATTGAATTTCCTTATTTTTCCCTTGTCTTGAACTAGCTAAAAATACCATGACTGTGTTGCTCAAAGGTAGAGAAATCTACCTTATTGCACATTGATTTTCTCACATTTGTAGTTTCAGAAAATCTACACTCCTTTAAAGTGTATGGAAAAAGAAAACTAAAATCATGCTGTAATTATTTCCATTCTGATTATTATTCTCTTTGATTCTAGAAATTTTGTGCTTGATCATTGATATGCTCTGGAATGAGCTTCCTTAGAGGTTTGATTTTGAATATTGTTCTCTCCCATGGATTTGCTTTCTGATTTTTAATAGAAATTGTGCCTCTGTAGAGATTTGTAATTGATGAGATTTTATAAAATGTATGATTTCTTTCCTTTGATACAGTCATTATGTAATTCATTGTTTCTCACTGATGTAACTTTATTTCATTTCCTTTGTAGATGTCTCATGACATACTAGGCTAACTATTTCCCTCTTGCACATTGAGACTGTATATATATGAAGTATTATAATATGAAACACTCATTTTCCTTTATTGATAACCTACTTATTTAACCAGATGTCTTTCTACTTTGTTTCTAATGTGACTTACGCACACTTCAAAAGTGTGTACCACCTTATGGAATGATACTTTACATCGAGACTCTATGATATGGAAATATTTATGACTTGATTTGTAATTTTCTTTAGCCTTGAATATACCTTGCTTGTTGATGTAACATGAGGTAGTTGCTTTTGATGAAAGTGTTACTTCATTGTAGTTTTCACTCTTTACTTGCATTAACTGCATCTTGTGTACTCATATTGTTTTGCAAGTTGATAGCCAAAACATAGCATCTCTTTAATTGCATGCATAAACAATCAGGAATCCATTCATGATATTGTGGCTACAATTTATTCTGCTGTAATTGGTTGTAATTTTTGTGCTTGAGACTTTTCTATCCCATTTAGTCATGACACTCAAATACTCTCCAACGCAATCAATAACTTCTGTTAAAGTATTTGTTTCTCTAATACTGTGTAACAACTTGTGCATTAAAACTAGAAGCTCTTGCTTGATTTTAATTCTTAAAGGTTTATAGCCTAGAATAATAAATTAGATATTATATCTTAATCACTTTTTATAACTGTAAGTTATGAATATTTCTGTCATGAGAACACTTGACTTGTTTTGATGAGTACATACTTCGTTATTTACTTTCATTGAATTTATACTGCATGCTTTCTTGATCCAGTTTTCTTTGATCATCTAGCTTCAACTGTTCTTTTGAGCTTATTTATTTTATTCACACCCTTAGAGTTTTTCATTTGTGGTATCTCATGTAACTATCATCTTCATGTGTTCTTGTAGAGGTTTGTTGATAAAAACTAGAAGATACCCTTGTTCATTTTTTGTGTTTTGATGAAGACTTTTCTCATTATGAACTGTTGTATTTTGCTTCCTTATTTCCAATTTCAGTGTCTTGATGCCTTTCTCGTATACATCTTCTATCTTGAAGAGGCTTATAAATTTGATTATCTCATTATTTTACTTTCTGGAATGAAGAAGTAATGTTGTTGAAAAATGGTAATGCTTTCAAAAGATTATTCTTTGATCACTTATAAGATGATATTATGCCTATAAGATCGGAAAACTATAAATTTATTCTTATGAAAAAAGATGCTCCTATTTTGAATTTTGAGCTGTGACTATTATTCACTTGACACAAGTATGATTTGAATCTACACTTTGTGTATGCATTCCATTTGTTAGAATAAGTAGCACTAAACTTGCATTTCTTTTATGGATTAGTACAAGTACATATTTCTATATTTAGCATTCAGTCTGAATCTAGAATAAATGTACTTTTCTAGATCAAATTACAGAATGTAATACTTTTGATATGTAAACACAGTAATTAGTATTTATTTCCTTCTTCTTACCTATACCTACACATTTAGATAAACTAGTTAGAAATTATGAGGCTTTTTGGCCTCTCTAATGTTCCATACTTTTTCTTTTCTCTTTCTTCTTCTGAAATGATTATGGGAATCATATATGTTGATGTAGAATACTGCTCTTGTCAATTCTATATCTATCTCTGATGTATCTTATGCCTATAACTCATACCTCTTGATGTTAGGAGATCCATTTGCATGAAATTAGACAGTACAGGAATATGGATTAACCTTGAGCTCGTGACTGATAGTCTTTCTTTTTTGTTTCTCATGTACAATGCCAACATGAAGCGAAGATGAAGATAAAGTAAAGCTGGAGATGGAAGTGGAGCAACAGAGACGAAAGAAACTCAAGGAAATGATGGGTTTTTTCATAATCCTTTACTTTTCTTTGCATGCATACGTACCTTCTACTTAAGTAATTATGAATTACTTTTTGAGTTACATCCCACAGCTTGTGTGGGAAACATTGAAATTCTTAATGAATAAAAATTTAAATTCTAGAACTGATTTGTGCACTTCTTTTTGAATTTCATTTTTATGCATGGATTATATAATGAACTAAACAACTCAATAACATAATTGGATGTATTTAATCATGAAGGAAATAACTTTAAAATCTTTGCAATTTTAATAATGAACTCCCAATTACTGTAATCTGTAACTCTGTATGCTTTTCCAAAATTTAACATTACACCTATTCTCTAATTCTGGTCTTCATCAAACTAATACATTTGTCCTTAGGGACTTTGTGTTCTCTTGCTGAAGATAAGCATGAAATTGTATACTATGTCATTTGTTACATTTTGTAATAGCACACATAGCTGTAAATTAGGTCAAATCATCAATTGTTGCAACTGAAAACATAATAATATTGTAATGTATCCCCCTAGTTAGGTTCACTTCACCAATTCCATGCATCGTAACAAAGTTTCGAGTTGCCCATTTTTGTACAAGTGTAAAAATTGTCAACATTTATGGTGATCCTGTGGGGAAAGCTTCCTGCTAGCTTTTAGACGAGTGCCTTGCTCTTGTCCATTGGGTACAGAGTTAAAGCATATAACCAAAACTGCCTTCTTGGAGGTCCAACCCTTCCAAAACAAATAAAACTAGTAAAGGATATGGTAAACCAGATCACATGCATTAATGCACTTATTGAATTGAAAAACATTTCAATGTGCATGAAGCACTTATTGAAAGGGAAATCCTACTCTAAACAAACACTGTAGGATTTTCAATAACAATGTTTAAGAAATATAACATTCACAGGAATTGGGAAGTTCATCTCCAATCAGCCTTGAAAGCTAAAATGCATTATGTTCTTTGCAAGCTGAAATCATATAAGTACCACTCCAGATTGTATCGAACTTCATGTGGTTTCCTAGATTTGCACAATCAACATCTCATTTTAACATAATGTCTCCTTCATTGAAGACTCTAAACTTAGTCTTCTTATCAAAAAAATTCTTCATTTGTTTTTTATTCTTTTCCATGCTAAGATGGGCTTAATCTCTTAACTCCTGCAAATTCATTAATTCTGCATATCGAACCTACAATGGTCAATGTTCAAGTAATTCCATCTAATGTAGCAAATCTAGTGCACAAAACTCAACTGAGATGGGAATTCTTTCCTCTCTTCCATAAACAAGCTTTTACGGTGAATTAAAAACTGATATTTTAGGAGTCACTCTATCAGCCCATAGTGCTGAATTCAACATGAGATGCTAAGCTCTTTGGTTGTATTTCCATGTTCTTCCAATGATCCTCAAAATATTTTATTAGTACTTTCAGCTAATACATTAACTTGTGGGTAATAATTGAATGATGTACTTGTTGACATTTTTTGCACCCTGTGCAAAAAAAGGTCAACTTGAAACTTTGAGTTTTTCATATGGGTCAGGTTACAAGTCTTGGATATTTTCTTATCAGACATCTAAGAAAGGAATCAATTTGATTGCCTAGTTTTGGACAAGATTAGAGTGTCATGCATCAAATTAAATAGCAAAAAGTGTTGCCCCAAAAGGCAACACTTTGCGTATACAAACCTCTCCAATGTATCATATTCAGCAAGATAGTGTAGTAGCCTGGGAATACTGCTGCAAGGCCTTGATAAAGGCAGGAAAGATGATATATGTAGGGTTTTCCATTCTGGAGAAGCATTCTTAGTTGCAGGTTTGAAGCATGGAAGGGTGCAGTGTTATAAGAAATTGAATTCACGATGAGCATTAAAAGGTACACTTGATTTTGATTTATTTCTATGATTAAGTGAATTACTTATGTGTTGTGAGTTGTATAAGTTCATTTATTATGCATACAAATGAAGAGAGTACTAGAAAAGAAAAGATATACATCTCATTACACAAAAATAGTTCATTTATTCATAAGAAATAAAAGTACAGTAAACCCACACAAGCCCTGGATGTAAATTATGTTTACTCATGCTAAGAGGTACATATACATAAAACTGAAAGAAAAGTATTAAATGTAAACCCCATCACTGCTTTGGGTTATCGTTGTCTTTTTCTTCATTTATATTTCCATCTTCAGTGCAGCTTCATTCCCAACTCTGCCTTTAGCTTTCAACATCTCATGAACCTATGATTAGAAAAAAAAATCAGTTAGAGCTCCAGGTTTTAAACCTTGAATATTATGCTATCAATTTTAGGCAGAAGTGTCTCTTTTAAAAGCAGAGATAAGGTGCATCATAAATTCTGAGATAGAATCAGAAAGAGCATCTTATAGTGTTGTTATGTCAATTTAAATACAAGAAATGATGTTATTATCTTTATAAAGGAAAAAATCTTTTAATCTACATATACAAGTGCAGTCCAAGATGTTGTCCTTAACTGAATAAGATGAAAAGGAGAGTGTATAGTAGCATTTCAACATACAGAAGGTATATCATTTCAGTATTAACAGAGTCAGGAAGGAAATCACAAAATCATAATTCATTTTACCTTATGAGAGAGAGAATTTTTAGAAGAGATAAGTGTTATTCAGAGACAAAAGTTAAGAATAAGTCATCTGTGGGTACATATTTTATCCAAAATAAGGCTAATTATCTCCAAAGAGAAGAAGCAGATCACAGATTATAATGAATATAACTTGCAAGAAGAAAATATACATCAAAAAAACAATATTATCATGCAGATTTATCAATAGTTTCAGATGCAGGGTCTACTACTATGCCGAAAATACTTCAAAAATGTGTCAAGTCTCGAGACAGGAAGGTAAGATGAAGCACCTATCTTTTCCAATACATAAATAAATTAATAACATGACGTGATGAAAAATTTCAAGGTGCAGTCAAGTCTCATGAAATACTTCAAGATATTATTAACAAATTAGGTAGCTTTCAGGATACCAAGCTATGACAAGAGGTGGATATAACAAAGATATAACAAAAAAATAGGAGTATTCACTGTAGTCTATTAATATCACGTGAAGCAAAATGAAAATTCAGGGTCAGATCTAGCAATATTGAGAATAACAATAGCTTGCGTTAGTGAATATATAAAATCAAAGTTTCAAGTGAATATAAATAAATGGAATAGATTAGATTTCACTTTTTAGAATACCAAGCTGTAGAATGGGAGATATAAGTTACAATATATCAAGGATTTCATTAGTCATGTAATCAAGGTAGATACACATAAACCAAGGTTTACAACTCAGTAAATACAAAGAAGAAACTCTCAGTCAAGAGCAGAGTAGTACAACCAGGTACTGAGGCATCATCAAAGCAAAAGCCCAAGTTTCATAAGCATAGGTCCATATATATACAACCAGGTGTATCTTATCTGAGTATATTTTCAGAACAAATAATAGATACCTAGAGTCGAGTTACTAAGAAATCAAAGTAAAATGTATTTGTACAAACGATGAGTTCCTTTAAGAGATTACATAGTATAGTATGAGTTATAAAACATGGGTCAAACATAATGTTGCGACCAACAAAGGAGTAGCAAGTCAATATAAAATCCTGGTAATAAAAAATCATGCCAAGTATGAATAGAGAAAACTGAAAGCAAAAGGATCCCCGATTAAAGACATAGATTCGAAATTTCAGGGTTATACCAAGTGTCAAACCAGGTCGACTGATGTCACAGTGTGTGGAAAATAAAATAACCCACTTTCAGGAAGCACAGTCAGGTAAGAAATAAGCACCTCTATAGATAAAGGAAACCAAATCAAAGTACACAAAAATGATACATCAAGGGATTGAACCCAGATCAAGATGAATAGATAGAATTCCTTAGAAATATAGAAACCCCTTACAGTTGTAAGTTAAGCAGAAGTTACCTCAAAGAAATATCCATGGTGGCCTCCTTCACTAAATGAAAATCAGAGAAAAATAATGGTCGAAAGACACCCTTTGAAGGAGTTACAAAGTGAACTCGAGATATAGATCATGGCTACTGAAGAAAATTTCGACATAGCTCCGCTAGCTCATAGAGAGCTCAAAATGATTATGCAAAATGACTGGGTTTCCAATGTTTTACCATCTAGCTCTCCAAGTTAATCAAACCCAACCATGGTTATACCAAGTACATACGTGTCAAACAATGATGGAACCCTAATTAGGGTTGGGTTTCCACCGAAAAAAGCATGAAAAGGGTAGAATCATCATTGGAAAGGGCCAGCCTCAAGTGTTCAAAATCATTATTTTGCATTGACCTTTAAAATAGACTAAAATGATATGCTATATGTCAATTCCGACAACAATGATTAACTAAAAGGTAACACTTACTTTATAATTATCAAGCATCAATCAAAAACTAAATGTCACCATAGGTAAATAAACTAATGCATGGAAGTGACAAGTGATACACTCGAGATCAGATATAATGCCAAAATTGGAGATATGTACATCAAAATTCCAAAGTATACCTCAAACTTTGCTAAGGTAATATGTACAAAGGGAGGAGTTTTATTATTAAATGTGCACAAGGTGGTCCCCACATGATAGCTGAAGAAAATACATTATTTCCAATTACACAGGGGTCAATTCCATGTGACCAAAGAAGACAAAAAAAATGTTGACATTAGAATCAAAGTGGTCCCAAAAATATATAGAATGCATAGGTAATTATTTTTGCAAGTATTGCAGATAAAGGATTTATTTTTGCTCTCTAATAGGGAGATAATTTCTTGCATGTGCATCTAAGTGGGCAAGATTAAAGTACTAATATTTTCACTATAAATGGATAAAGTCATAGATGTCACATCAACAACAAAAGGAAAAATTTGCATGCACAAGGGAGGAGACTTGCTCATCAAGCAATATTTATTATTAGTAAATTATTCACCTGTGCTTTTCTTAAAAATAGAATCAGTCAACTAGAGTTTGACTATGATGTAATCAAAGGCTATTAATGCCTCTTTGTACTAGTTTTCTTTATTTTAATTCTTTATTTATTATTAAATAAAGGATAAAAATAGGATGTATGGGCGAGTACAAGCTTATTCTATTTTTAGAAAGGGTGGGTAAATTAATTTTGCTATATATTTGTGTGCTTTGTCAAAGCACAGAGGAGGATTGTTTAGATACACGAGTGCTGAAGCAATTTTCTACCAGTTTTTCCCTTTGAATGTGAAGTATTTTCTACCTTTCCAATTATTTGCAATCTTGTGTATGTTCCCATTAATCTTGTGAATGTTAATTCCCTGATTAATCATCTTACCCTGTTGTAAATTTTAGTAATTTCTACTAGATATTGATGTGCATGTTTAACTTAATAGTGTTGTTGTGATTCTTTTCACTCAATACATTTGAGTGTTTACCTTTAATATTCTGCATAAAACTATAGGCTTGTGCATCAGAAATTCATTCCATATCAATTGTGCATGTACTCAGTCAAAGACCTCATACACGTTTGGTGTATCACCTCAGTTTTAATTTCATTTTATAGTCAAATTTTACCCTTAAACCCCATAAAGTTAGTTTAGGATACATCAATAAGGATCTGGCCTTGATACCAAAGACTCACCTCAAAATAGGTATACCCACAGACCTAAGGTGTTTCCATTGTATATATTAAAGAGAGAGATAAGATTTGTAAGCTTAGAACACCTACAACCATCTCTCTATAGGGTGCACTTTCGAGAGATATATTTTTTTGGCACTCCCGGTGGGACACTCACACAGCTAAAATTTTCACTTTTCAAAGCTATTTTGTCATTCAAGTAGATCAGAACACATGCATAACAATTTTGGAAAGAACTACTATTGATCAATTCAAACAATTGAAGATTTAGGGTGCATAATTCATCTGGTGACTCCGTAAATCTGATTTTAGATCAATACATCACTTTTTAACATCATCAATTTTCAGCTGCATTTTTCAGGTATTTTTAAAGAAAATCATATCTATTTTTTTTGCTGTTATCAGATGTTTTGTGTGCAGCAGACCTGTTTTTCATAGTTTCAATTTTTATGAGGTCCTACAGGCATGAACCCTAATTTTCAGTAGTATTATCCTCCAAACCAGTAGCCTTTTTATCCACATTCTCCTTGAGATCATTTTTATAACCCCTATCAGAATGAATATCCTTATAACCCAACACCTGTCCATAAGAATGATTATCAATATGGGGGTTATGTTGTTCAAAATTTGGGTTATACAGAGGTTTGTGAAGATTATTCACAACGAGAAGATCTTAGAATCGAGTTTAATAGTTTGAAGAAACAATATTTAGCTATCATGAAACAAGTTTAGAAATAAAAAGCAATGAAGAATGATAGGTGTCAGGATCAGGAGCCCTGTTAATGGGATGTCCCTATTCACTTTCCCTATCAAAATTTAGTACCTATAAATCCTCCTTGCCAGCCAATTCCCCAATTTTCTAATTATCAAGTTGCTACAATTCCTATTTTTTCTAACCCAAAATCATATACTGAAGTCAAAATCAAGTGTCCAAGTTGGCATTCAGATGTTGTTCTAGAAGAAAATCTTATACCCCAACCTCTTATCCAATATTTTACAGTTGAAACTGAAATCAAGCCCACTCCTCCTCCTTTACCCGTACTTCTCATCCTAGAAAGAGAGAACCAAAATATCATCAAGGAGGGGCAGCCACCAAAAGGAAAAAATAGGATGGAATTTTTGTAGAATTTGTGTGGGTGGGTGTCAAATTTTCAATTTTATTTTATTCCATAGTTGGAAAAAGAAACCATGCAAAAGGTAACAACCTATTTTTCCATCAGATCAAGAGCAGTTGGAAGATGATCAACAATATGCATATTCTAAGTGTAGTGTGCATGAGGGCACCATACTCATGCAGCTTACAGCCATATCAGAAGAGGATAGATCAATTTTGAATAAAAAGGAGGTTGAAATCCAAGGAAATTGTGTTTCAAATTTATAGCTTGAAGAGGCTAATTTCTTGTCAGATTTGGAAAACTGCATAGGTGAAGAACAACCTATAGAACTCACTGATTTTGCATATTTAGCATCCAAAGAACCTCTGATGGCTAAGGTTCCTCTTGTACATAAAAAAGAGAAAGGATTGCTATCGGGTGAAGATATTTATTATCCCCTCCTGGAAGAACCATTTTTGGAGAAGAATGTCTCAGAACAACATGGTGTTCAAATCAAATCTTGTGTAGAAAAATGAGACAATTTTGATCTTACAGATTTTATGTCAAATCAAAATGAGAAAGATGATTAGTTGTGCTACAATAGGTAGAAAGAACTTAGATGTGTCCAGATCAATTTCAGAATATCCTAAAAGATGATATAGAAGAACAACTTCATATAAATACCTATGAAAATAAAAAAGATGATCTTCATTTTTTTGACTGTACCATGTATCTGGACAGTGCCTATGAAGAATAAAAGGATGAAATTTAGTATTTAGACTAATGGAGGATATGAGTAATGTAGAATCATTTGCCAAAAGTGTTGAAAGATCACTTACAACAGTCACAGAACAACAACTTGTAGAGAAAAAGTAGATCTCAAAACAGTTTCAAGATGAGTTAAAATAGTTAGAAGACACAAAATAGCCTCCAGGACACCTTCAGAAAGATCTCATTATTGAAAATGATGTTCATGACTCAAACCAGATCAAAACAACCAACGCATCCACTACTAGAAGGCCTTATCTTATTCAGTATTTGGTTGATTCTCACCCAACAACATTATTGCCAGATTTCATGCTTTTCTTGGAGCACAAAAGTAAGTTATCCATTCTCAACAACAAGCCCCAAATCATGCCAAAATAGATTACAGATCAGATAGAGATTTTCCCCAGCTCTTGGACTAATTTGATTATGAAAGAAAGGTACATATCTTGTTTTCAGCTATGTCACTTTGCTGGTTTCTATAGCTGAATTCTTGGCCTCGGTTATGGAGGAAGGGGATCTACTTTTCACTATCTATTTTGGGTTTTGTTTAGCTTTAGTTGCTGCTAGTTAGAGTAGGGTAGATTAGGATTTCCCTTTCAATAAGTGCAGTTCTTGCACATTGCAATGTTTTTCAATTTAATAAGTGCACTCGTGCATGTGATCTGGTTTACCAGATCCTTTCCTAGTTTTAGTTTGTTTTGAAGGGTTGGACCTTCAGAAAGGTAGATTTTAGTTTTATGCTTCGATTCCATGCCCAGTGGACAAGAACAAGGCAATAGTCTACAAGCTAGCCTGTAGCTTTCCCCGCAAGATCGCCAAAAATGTTGACATTTTTTGCACTATGTGCAAAAAAAGGTCAACTCGAAACTTTTATTTTCTCAGATGGTTTGGGTTACAAGTCTTGGATATGTTCTGATCATACATCTAATAAGGGAATACAATTTGATTGTCTAGTTTTGGACAAGATTAGAGTGTCATGCATCAAATTAAATAGCTGAAAGTGTTTCCTGAGAAGGAAACACTTTGCGTATACCACCTCTCCAATGTATCATCTTTAGCAAGATAGTGTAGTAGCCTACGAAGACTAATGCAAGGCCTTCATGAAGGTGGGAATGATGGTATATGTAGGTTTTTACGTTTTGGAGCAGCAGTCTCAGTTGCAGGTTTGAAGCATGGAACAGGTGCAGTGTTATAAGCAATTGAATTCAAGATGAGCATTAAAAGATACACTTTATTTTGATTTATTTATATGATTAGGTGAATTACTTAAGTTGTATGAGTTGTATAAGTTCATTTATTATCAATACAAATGAAGAGAGTACCATAAAAGAAAAGCTATACATATAATTACAGAAAAATAGCTCATTTATTCATAAGGAATAAAAGTACAGTAAACCCACACAAGTCATGGATGTAACTTATCTTTACTCATGCTAAGAGGTACATATAAAAAAATTGAAAGCAAAAGATTAAAGGTAGAACCCATCATTTCCTTGTGTACTTGTTGTCTTTGTCTTCTTGTATATTTTTGTCTTCAGTGCAGCTTCATTCCCAGCTCAGCCTTTAGCTTTCAACATCTCATGAACTTGTGATCAGAAAACAAAATGATTTAGAGCTCCGGGTTTTAAACATTGAATATTATGCTATCAATTTTAGGCAGAAGTGTCTCTTTTAAAAGCAGAGATAAGGTGCATAAAAAAGTCTGAGATAGAATCAGAAAGAACATCTCATAGTGTTGTTATGGAATTTAAATACAGGAAATGATGCTATTATCTTTATAAAGGAAAAAAGCTTTTAATCTACATATACAAGTGCAGTATAGGCTGTTGTTATTAACTGAATAAGATGAGAAGGAGAGTGTATAGTATCATTTCAACATACATAAGGTATATCATTTCAGTATTAACAAAGTCAGGAAGGAAATCACAAAATTATTCATTTTACCTTATAAGAGAGATCATTTTCTGAAGAGATAAGTTCTATTCATTTACAAAAGTTAAGAATAAGCCATCTGCGGCTACAAATTTTATCCAAAATAAGGCTAATTAACTCCAAATAGCATAAACAGATTGTAGATTATAGTGAATATAACTTGCAAGAAGAAAATATACATCAAAACAACAATATTATCATGCATATTCATCAATAGTTTCAGATGTAGGATCTACTAATATGCCGAAAATACTTAACAAATGTGTCAGGTCATGAGACAGATAGGTAAGAGGAAGCACCTATCTTTTCCAATATGCAAAGAAATTAATGACATGACGTGATGAAAAATTTCAAGGTGCAATCAAGTCTCATGAAGTAATCCAAGATATCATTAACAAATCAGGTAGCTTTCAGTATACCAAGCTACAACAAGAGGTGGATACAACAAAAAAAAATAGGAGTATTCATTGTAGTCTATTAATATCACATGAAGCAAAATGAAAATTTAGGGTCAGATCTAAAAATATTGAGAAGAACAATAGCTTACTTCAGTGAATATTTGAAATCAGAGTTTCAAGTGAATATAAATAAATGGAATAGATTAGATTTCACTTTTCAGAATACCAAGTTGTAGAATGGGAGATATAAGTGACAATTTATAAAGGATTGTATCAATCATGTAATCAAGGTGGATCAACATAAAGCAGGATTTGCAACTCAAAAAATACAAAGAAGCAACTCTCAGTCAAGAGCAGAGTAGTACAACCGAGTACTCAAGCATCATCAAGAAAAATCCTAAGTTTCATAAGCATAGGTCCACATATATACAACTAGGTGTATCTTATCTGAGTATATTTTCAGAACAAATAATAGATACCTAGAGTCAAGTTACCATGAAATCAAAGTAAAATATTTTTGTGCAAATGATGAGTTCATTTAAGAGATTACATAGTACAGTCTGATTTATAAATCTTGGGTAAAACATCATGTTACGACTAGAAAAGGAGTACCAAGTCAAGATAACATTTTGGTAATACAAAATCATGCCAAGTATGAATAGAGAAAACTGAAAGCAAAACGAGCCCAGATTAAAGATATAGGTTCAAAATTTCATGGTTATACCAAGTTTCAAACCAGGTCAAATAGCATCACAGTGTGTGGCAAATAAAATAACCCACTTTCAGGAAGCACATTCAGGTAAGAAATAAGAACCTCTACAGATAAAGGAAACCAAATCCAAGTACACAAAAATGAAACATCAAGGGATTGAACCTAGATCAAGATGAATAGATGGAATTCCTTCAAAATATAGAAACCTGTTGCAGTTGTAAATTGATTAGAAGTTACCTCAAAGAAATATTCAAGGAGGCCTCCTTCACTAAATGAAAATCAAAGAAAAATAATGGCCGAAATACACCCTTTGAAGGAGTTATAGAGTGAACTCGAGATATAGATCATGACCTCTGAAGAAAATTTTGACATAGCTCTGATAGCTTGCAGAGAGCTCAAAATGATTACGTAAAATGACTAGGGTTCCAATTTTTTACCATCTAACTCTCCAAGTTAATCAAACCCAACCATGGTTATATCAGGTACATACATGTCAAACAATGATGGAACCCTAATTAGGGTTGTGTTTCCACTTACAAAATCATGAAAAGGGTCGAATTGTCATTAGAAGGGGCTAGCCTTGACTGTTCAAAATCATTATTTTGCATTGACCTTTAAAACAAACTCAAATCATATGCTACATGTTAATGCTGACAATAATGATTACCTAAAATGTAAGGCTTACTTTATAATTATCAAGCATCATTCAAAAACTGAATGTCACCATAGGTAAATAAACTAGTGCATGGAAGTGACAAGTGATACACTCGAGATTAGATATAATGCCAAAATTGGAGATATGTACATCAAACTTCCAAAGTATACCTCGAACTTTGCTAACGTAGTCTGTACAAAGGGAGGAGTTTTATTATTACATGCGCACAAGGTGGTCCCCACATGGTAACTGAAGAAAAGACATTATTTCCAATTACACAAGGGTCAATTGCATGTGACCACAGAAGAGAAAACAATTTTTGACATCAGAATCAAATTGGTCCCCCAAAATAGATAGAATGTGTCGGTGATTATTTTTGCAAGTATTGCGGATAAAGGATTTATTATTTCTCTCCAACAGGGAGATAATTTCTTACATGTGCATCTAACTGGGCAAGATTCAACTACTAATATTATCACTATAAATGGATAAAGTTGCAGATGTAATATCAAAAGTAGGACAAAATTTCATGCACACGGGAGGAGACTTGCTCATCAAGCAATACTTATTATTAGCAAATTATTCACCCGTGTTTTTCTTAAAAATAGAACAATCAACTAGAGTTTAACTATGATGTAATCAAAGGCTATTAATGCCTCTTTGTACTAGTTTGCTTTTTTTTATTTCTTCATTTATTAGTAAATAGAGGATAAAATTAGGATGCATGGGCTAGTACAACCTTAGTCTATTTTTAGGAAGGGTGGGTAAATTAATTTTTCTATATATTATGTGCTTTGCCAAAGCACAGAGGAGGATTTTTTAGATACAGGAGTGCTGAAGAAATTTTTTGCTAGTTTTTTCCTTTGAATGTGAAGTATTTTCTACCTTTCCAATTATTTGCAATCTTGTGTATGTTCCCATTAATCTTGTGAATGTTAATTCCCTGATTAATCATCTTACACTGTTGCAAATTTCAATAATTTATGCTAGATATTGATGTGCATGTTTAACTTAACAGTGTTGTTGTGATTCTTTTACCTCAATATATATGAGTGTTTGCCTTTAATATTCTACAAAAAATTGTTGTCCTGTGCATCAAAAATTCATTCCATATCAATTATGCATGTACTCAGTCAAAGACCTCATACAATTTTGGTGTATCACCTCAGTTTTGATTTCATTTTACATTCATCTTTTACCTTTAAAACCTATAAAATTAGTTTAGGATACATCAATAAGGAACCGACCTTGATACCGGAGACTCACCTCAAAATAGGTATACCCACAGACCTGAGGTGTTTCCATTGTATCTATGAAAGAGAGATAAAATTTATAAGCTTAGAACACCTACAGCCATCTCTCTACATGGTGCACTTTCAAGAGATAACAATACTTAAATAAATTTTGTGTTTGATAGCCCAATCTATTACCTTTGCACTAAGAAATGCTAAGGCATTATCTAATATAATAGTTACGGAAACACCAAATATGCAAACTATACTTTCATAAAATGATAATATCAAAGTCTCATTGGCCTTTTTTAAGTCTATTGCTTATGTCTAGCATGTAAAGTAATATGTAGCAGTCAAAATCCACTTGTGTCCTTGTGATGAAGGTGGATTTATCATGCCAATAAATTCAAGACCCCACTACATGAATGGCTGATCCACTAAAATTTTATACAGGGACAGTAAAGCTAAGTGTTCTGTTCCAACAAAGAAAGTACATTGCTTACGCTTTTTTATCCATTCAATGAAGTCTTTGAATATGTTGGGCCAATAGTAACCATCTTTCATAATTTTTAAGGTTGTAGTACGTGCTGAAAAATAACCTGTTGTAGGTCCTTCATGAAAATTGGATAAAAATTGTTGAATTCTATCATAATCAACACATCACAGCAAGATTCAATTTATATCTCTTATGAATAACACACCATCAATGCAAACATAAGGTACAACTTGTAACCTGAAGTACCTTCATTTTTTCTTGTCCATACCTTCTGGATAAGTATTGTGCTGTAAGTAGTTAACTAAATTAGTCATCCATCTTTACTCCTTAACTTCTTGAATAAGCTCGGGTTGCTAATTTTCTGGTTGCACCATGTTATTTGACAGCTAATATGTAAATTCAGCATGTTGTTCTGGATCTTCTGATTCTACATCCTATTGTTTTTCCATATCGGCAATCAGATGTTCACATAAACCTTTTCCCCTTACTATTTTTACAACATGAATTTCAACGTCGTATCCCATAACATTCATATTCCAACCTGGTCTCTTCTCATTCAACTCCTTATTCAACAAGAAATATTTAACACTTGGATGAGAGAATAAGACATGTATCTTGTTATTGGAAAGAATGTACTTGAAGTTTCTTAATCCTCTAACCACTGAAAGTACACATTTTTCAAGAAATGTATGCCTTGTCTCGTAGTCATGTAGACTCTGTCCAAATAAAGTAATAGGCTTATCAATATTTTATGCATTAAACTGAGTAAAAATAGCTGATAAGGTCTAAGCTCCTGCAAGTGTATACATTGTAAAATATTTATTGAAATTTGGATTTACAAGAGTAGGAGACTATTAAATGGCTGTTTTAATTGATTTGAAACCTTTTCTCCCTTCGTTGGTCCAAGAGAAATTCTTCTCTTTCTTTAACATGGTTGTCAAAGGTTTCACTAATGCTATAAAATCTGGATTAAATCTTCTAACAAAGTTGATTTTTCTGAGAAAACCCTATAGTGCCTTCTTATGATGAGGTAAGGATAACTGTGAAATAGCTTCAATTATGAAAGGATCAATAGCTAAACCTTGTTTAGAGAAAATATGACTAAGCAGTTTACCCTGATGAACTGAAAAAAATGGACTTTTTAGGGTTCAAGGATATTCCAAACTGTCTGCAAAGCTGAAAAGTCTTTTTTAAATGCATTAGATGTTCATCAGAATCTTTTAAAAATATGGTGACATCATCTAAATAAACCAATATGATTTTATTTAATAAGCTACGAAAATCCATATCCATTGCATATTGAAACGTTGCGCCGACTTTTGAAATACCGAAAGACATTTTTTAATAAGCATAAGTGCCCTATTTAGTTGTAAAGGCTATTATGTATCTGGATTCCTCATGCACAAGGATCTTATTGTATCCGTTGTAGCCATCTAAAAGAGATAATATGTCTGAACCAGAAACTATTCCCAAAATTTGATCCATATTTGGCAGAGGATAATGGTCTTTTAATGAAGCTTTATTAATGTCTCTGAAATCCACACATAGCCTAATTTCTCCAATCATTTTCTGAACAAGAACAATATTATATACCCAAATTGAATGTTTAACTGGAAAAATAATACCTGATTCAATCAACTTGGACAACTCTTTTCTCATCAATGGCTCAATTTTCATATTTATAGGCCTTTGCTTCTACCTAACTAGCTTGGAATTTGGTTGTAACTCTATTCTATGCTGAGCTAAAATTGGATCAAGCCCTCTTAGATCTTGGGACTTCCAGGAAAAAACCTCTCTGAATTGTTTACATAATTTGATAAATGATTGTTTTTCATCTAAAGAACATACCTTTCCAATAAGTAGCTTCTTTTCGTCATCCACCAAGATTTTTTCATAGTTATCTATGTGAGTTGAAATATTTCCTTTGTCCTTTCTTAACTGATCATCAGAACTAAAAATGCTTTCTAGAGTGACCAACCCTTGAGGTAACTTGTTTTTTTTAACTGAAAAATATGGTCACCATAGAAGTGCTATAGTTTTTCTTGATTTACTGCAGAAAAATTTAGCTTCTTTCTGTAAAAATCTACAAATATGTTTATCATCTTCGAAAACCTTATAATTCTGTTCATTTTTAGGAACTCAAGGTCTGACAATCAACTTTATATGTGGTTGTATTTTGTTTTTTTCAATTTGTTTTAGTATATCAAAGCTAACACCAACTGGTGGAAGTCTGTCTAAATGCTTATTCTCAGCTCTTGGGATAGATTGAATATTAATAACATCAAAAGCATTCATTAAGTCTGAAACTCTATGTTTGTAAGACTTCAGTAATGAATTATTACACACATTAAATTTTTTCACTTAATTAATAACTAATTCTGAATCACCAAAGACTTGTAAAGTACTAATACCTCTCTTTCTAGCCCATTGCAATCCATGAATTAACGCTTTGTATTAAGCTACATTACAAGTACAAGAAAACTACATACTTAAATATGAAAATTACCTTTCATTTGAAGGGGAAGTAAGCATTAAACCTGCACCTTCTCTTTTTATTTTTTTAGCTCCATCTAAGTGAAGCTTCCATAGCCCTTATGTTGTTTCTTTTGTCCTGGAAAACAAGAGAATTGGTGCATTTTCTTCATGCAAGCAATAAAAACTGAACAAATCTTCTTCTACTTCCTTCAAAGGGTCATAAGCATGTTCTTCTTGAGTCTTTTCATTTATTCACAGATTAGAAACACCATCTAATGTGGAAACATGAGCTGTAACATCGAAATCAGACTGATCTAAAACTGAGTAATTTCCTGCAGCATTTGAAGCATGAGGCTCAATATGAAACCTAGCCATAGGCTCTTAATTTATAGTAACCTTAGTTCCATATCATGTAGTAAAGAACAAAAATGACCAATCTGAAGAAAGATAACCTCCTATTTTTGTTGTAAAATCTCATGATAGACATAAGGCAAAATAGGGAGCAAAATCTACAACAGTCACATCTTGTAGAATTGTAACATTTGCACAAGCATGTAAAGTTACTTCCAGGTTTTTGATAATACCAACTGTATTGTTTGTTGTCCCATCTAGCTACAACATGCTTTTCTCTGTAGGCTCATACTGCAGGCCCAACATTTCCGCAATTTATTTTAGCATAATTGTGCTACTTGCACCATTGTCAACCATACAGTTATGAAATAAATGGTCTCCAATAATCAAAGATAAATAAAATGGTCATGGCTTCTTGATATCATGAGCATTTAAAACCTTTTGAACTATCCATTTAACTTATTTTTAATGTGACCTCCTGTTCCACTATTCCAAAGACCATGTCTGCTTTCTTGACTTCTTTTTTGTTGGTTTCTAAGAAATCTACAGCTTAGCGAGATCATGATAAAGTAGCTCCTACTGTCCTCAAATACTTAGAGCATCCCACATTGAGATATTAACATTAGGATTAAACCTGCACCTTCTCTTTTTATTTTTTTAGCTCCATCGAAGTGAAGCTTCCATAGCCCTTATGTTGTTTCTTTTGTCCTGGAAAACAAGAGAATTGGTGCATTTTCTTCATGCAAGCAATAACACTGAACAAATCTTCTTCTACTTCCTTCAAAGGGTCATAACCATGTTCTTCTTGAGTCTTTTCATTTATTCACAGATTAGAAACACCATCTAATGTGGAAACATGAGCTGTAACATTAAAATCAGACTGATCTAAAACTGAGTAATTTCCTACAGCATTTGAAGCATGAGGCTCAATATGAAACCTAGCCATAGGCTCTTAATTTACAATAACCTTAGTTCCATATCATGTAGTAAAGAACAAAAATGACCAATCTGAATAAAGATAACCTCCTATTTTTGTTGTAAAATCTCGTGATAGACATAAGGCAAAATAGGGAGCAAATTCTACAATAGTCACATCTTGTAGAATTGTAAAATTTGCACAAGCATGTAAAGTTACTTCTAGGTTTATGATGATACCAACTATATTGGTTGTTTTCCCGTCTAGCTACAACATGATTTTCTCTGTAGGCTCATACTGCTGACCCAACATTTCTGTAATTTATTTTAGCATAATTGTGCTACTTGCACCACTGTAAACTATATAGTTATGAAATAAATGGTCTCCAATAATCATATATAAATAAAATGGTCGTGGCTTCTTGATATCATGAGCGTTTAAAACCTTTTGAACCATCTATTTAACTTATTTAATGTGGTCCTATTCCACTGTTCCAAGGACCATGTCTTCTTTCTTGACTTCTTTTTTGTTGGTTTCTAAGAAATCTACAGCTTAGCGAGATCATGAGAAAGAAGCTCCTACTGTCCTCAAATACTTAGAGCATCCCACATTGAGATATTAACATTAGGATTTTTCATTACATCAACAATGTTAAAAGAAGAAACAATTTTGGAAACAAATTCTATTGTTTTAGCATAGGCTTTAGCAAAAATTTACTCTACTTCAGTTGCTCTTGATATCTAAGGTATAAATAGTCTTCTTGGATTAGGTTGTAACTATTTTTGTTGGTCTTTCAATTGCTTGAAAAGGTGACCACCTTGACTATTTTCTGAGGAACAATAGTCATGGGTTTCATTTGACTGATTTTTGGCATGTAGTTGTTGTTTTATCAGTAACTGTGGGGAGAACATGCCTATTTTGTTATTTTTCTCTCTCCTAAACCTTTTCTTGGGAACTAGTTGTGACTATAATAAATTATTCCTCTCCGAAGTTGAACAAGTTTTGTTCAGGTGCTTTCTGAACATGATTTCTTTCTTCCCACCCTCCATTTGAGGCATGTACAATGCTTCAGATTGAGGTTGTACAACAAGGATTATCTTTAGGAATGCATTTGGGCAGTTGGCAGCTGAATGAGGTTGATTACAAGGTTTAAACCATTCCTCAGAAAGCATGTTAACTGGAACAAGGGTGCTAGATGAACTATGATTTTTTGGGTCAAATTTCCTTGGTTGATACTATTGTCTATAATTCTGATTCTATTGATAAGGATGTTTATTATGTTGATTTTGTTGGTTTTACCCTGATAAGGAGCTCTGATATGGCCTACTATGGATGAGTTAGTTTGTTTTCAATTGTATCATTTAATTTTTACCCATATTCTACAAAGGTTTAAATACATCATCTGAAGGAGCTAAAACAGTTTGCTCTATAATGGTAATAGGCTGCATGAATTAGGTGACAAATATTATATAAGATGCATTGAACCTTGGTGCCAATTGACTAACTCTGGAGGAAGAAATGTTTTAAGCTCATTTGATCGCAAGTTGAGAAATAACTCTGGTGAGTTAGGTTATCTAAAGGCTCATCGAGCTTGTCTTTTTTTCATTTCAGGGCTGCTAAGATAATAAGGGGTGAAGCCCTGGCCATTATTTGAGGCTCACCACCATTGATGGTAATTCGATCTTCCCAATTTCTAGCGAAACAGATATTAAAATTGGCCATAAATTCATTGAAGAGATAGTTTTGCATTTATTTGACAATCTCTATTAGGGATCCATGATCAGAATGCTTCTTCGAATTAGGGCTTAAGTAATTTCTCTCTCAATTCATCCCAATTTCTTATGATAACTCTATATTTAGGTTGTATACCATTCGGAGGCTTTTCCCCATACAAACTCATGCATCTAAATTTTTTAATTGGTGGCATCACCATGTTTATATACTTATGAACTTTGAACATAGATTTTGTGATATATTTGATGTGATACCCATATCTTGTTTCTGGTTTTTGACTTGAATGATCTGCTATTATACTTCTTCAGTTATTCTGATCTGTGATAATATTGATTATCTTTTAGAATGATCTTCATACCTGGGATTTTATTAAATGTTTCTTTATTCTTTAGAAGATGGCCATATGTTATGCAAATTGGGTTCTCACCATTCTGGGTTATCATTTTGAACCTAATATTTTTCAAGGTTTCAATAACTTCGGGCCTTTACTAAGGAAGGGTTTTTCTCAACTCTTCTTCTTCTTACAAAATTAAAAGGCAATAAAAATCACCTTCAAAATACTCTTACTAATGGGTTCATTTTATTTTTCAAAATATCTTCTTCCTATGGATCTTGCTTGAAACTGAGTTTTAAAACTCTTGGTGTTACTACTTTTTACTATGTGCGGAGATCTTTTTAGGGTTTTACGGCTAGGAATAATGAGCCATTTTATATTCTACGTTTATAAATTCATATACTTTGTCTCAATGAGATTTATGGAAGTTGTTATCTCTATAATGTGCACCCTGTAGAGAGATGACTACAAGGGTTCTAAGCTTTCTCTGGATCTCTCTCTTTCATAGATACAATGGAAACACCTCATGTATGTGGGTATACCTGTTTTGAGGTGAGTCTTTGGTATCAAGGCTGGTTCCTTTTTTGATGTAACCTAAACTACTTTTTTTGGGGGGGGGGGGGTTTTGAGGGTAAAAATATGACTGTAACGAATTTAAAACTGGGGTGATACACCAAACTTATTGAGGGCTTTGACTAAGTACATTCACAAATATTTGAGAATGGATTCTGGATGCACAAACCAATAGTTTTCAGCAGAAGTATTAAGGAAAAACACTTGATGTATTAAGGGAAATATTCACAACAATACTATTAAAATAAGCATGCACACTAATATTATGCAGAATGTACTAAATTGGCAGCAAGGTAAGATGATCAATCAGGGAATTTTGACATTCACAAGAAATAATAAAGTATACCCGAACACTGCAAATAATTGGAAAGGAAAAATCAATTCTCATTCAAAGGGAAAAATGGAAAAAATATGCTTCAACACTCATGTGTCCAAAATTCCTCTCCTTGTGCCTTGCCAATGCACACAATATATAGAAAAATTATTCATCCCACCCATCCTAAAAATAGACTAAAAATTGTACTCACCCATGTATTCTATTTTTATCCTTTATCATGAATAAATGAAGGAATAAAAAATAAACATGCTAATACAATGAGGCATAATAGCCTTGGTACAAAAATACAACCCAGTCAAACTGCACTTGACTGTTCTATTTTTAATAAAGTTGGATGAATAATTTTTCTAATAATAATCTTTTCTTGATGAGAAAGTATTCTCCAATGTATGTAATATTTGTCTTCTAGTGCTCGATGTGACACTTTCCAATTGATCTACTTGCATTTATTAAAATATCTCTTTAATATTGCCCCTTGGGTGCACATGCAAAAAAATAATCTCTCTAGGTGTGAGAAAAAAATAATTTCTTTATTTGCAATACTTGGAAAAATAATTCACCCATGCATCCATCTTGATAGGGACCACCTTTGGTTCTGATGCTGAAATATGTTTTGTCTTCTTGTAGTCACAATGCAGAATTGCACTCTGAGAAAAATAATTTGATCATTTTCATACCCTACCACTGTGGGGATGACCTATGATGTGTGCACACCTTGATTTCATGGGGGTCTCCATTGAACTTGGCATATATTTGTTTGATTCGAAATCCTTGGCTCCCCATTTGATCCTCATGGCATAATTTGGATAAGGCCTTAGCTAAGGTCACACAATGATTTTAGAATATCATTCACTCCTCAATGTTGAAATAATTCTAACAAGCATATACTTGTGTCTTTCGGCTTTTTGAATAATAGTTGATGATTATAAAGTAAACCTTACCTTTTTGGTAATCATTGTTGTTGGCATTCCATCATGATGTTCGACTATAGTTTGGGACCCTTTTTATAAGTCAATGCGAATAATTTTATACAACATGGGGTCAACCCCCTCATGATGATGACTCGACCCTTTGAATTACTATGTCGGGGGACTAGACTTAGGGTTACTTCATTTACTGCCACGTATGTCCCTTTCTGACCATGGTTGAGTTTGGGTAACTTGTGATGAGTTGGCAATCTAATGTTTAATGTTTGATCTCATGTACCTTTTGATCCATGCCCATTGATTTTCTGGAAACCGGAGTAGGGTTAAATAACTCTACGGTGAAGTTGTTGGTTTTTTTTGTTCATCATTAGATCTTGTACATTTTGATCTCCATTGTTGATCTTCTGGTAGCTATGGTTATCCTAGGGTTGAGTTGGGTGAGCTAAAACCACACAAACCCTATCTTTTGCTCATTTGTATTTTCTCTCCAAGCGGGGAAGCCCTGTCAAATTTTCTACAGACCTCCATTGATGTGTTCTTTTGAAGCTTGATTTCTCACACTTTTAAGACCCATGAAGCTCTGTGACTTCATGGAAAATTTGCATTCTTTTTCCAATTCTGAGTTCTGTGTTTCAATTCTTTCTGTGAGGATATATGGTCTCCATTATTGTGATTTCGAGCTCACTTCTCCTTCAATTCGACTTTTGTGATACTTTTTTGAAGCTTGAGTTCCTTCATCATCACGCCATCTGGTACAGATATGTATGAGATATTTGGTTGTGTTGGTTCTTAGACATTTGAGCTCACATCTTTTGCTTTCTTTCATACTTTTCTATGGGTTTGAACTTACCAAGCTCGTATTCCAAAAGGGAAGTCCTTATGCATCATTTTGTATCTGTAAATCTTCGTTCTTGTCATTTTGGTTTCAAAATGCACTAATACATCATTTCTTTGATTTCCTTAGTGTTTTCTTGGTGCTTTGGAGTTTGAATCTCATTCTAGGCATTCATTTTTGCTCTGCATTCATTAATCTTCTGAGGGTTTTAAAAACTTGACTTCAAACTGGTAAGTTTGGCTTCATTATTTAACCTTCTCTACAAATATGTAGATATGTTTCTTGGTTGTTTGAGGAATAACTAATTTAGATCTCCATTTGATAAAATTTGACCTTTGACTTTTAAAAAGGCTACTATGTTCTTTTCTACATCATTGTTTTCTGTATCTGTTCTTTGCAAAGATGAGCTTGAAGAGATTTGATGGTCGTCCTTTATCACGGAACTCACTTTCACACTCTGGTTCTGAAACTATTGTCAGTATTTCCAGAGCTCTGAAATTAAGTGAGTTTTTACATTTTCTTGAGCTCTGAGGTTCCTTGGAGGGTTTCGATCATCATTGTTGATTTACAGTGAGTTTTTCTTCATTTCTCAAATCCTACATACATACTCGGTCTCTAAAATTTGTTTAATTACATTTTTATCCTACAATGTTGTAAGTGAATCGAACTTGCTTTAATGGCTCTACATGTGAAATTTTGTTATGGCTGTGCATTTTTCTTCTTTTGTCAAACTCATCATGGGGGGGATTTGACGTCCTGTAACAAGGGTTTGCATATTATCTTTATATCTTGATAGCCATGACCGCCATTTCTTTGTATTTGGGTTGTTGTGGGCACATATTTTCTTCTGTGGAGATTTGTGATTTCTTGTTGTTACATTATCCTCCAAAGTTTGGGGCCATCTATTTGAAAACTTGTCCATCTTATAGGATTTGTTGGCTTGTCTTTTCTTTAGAGGTCTACTAGTTGAATTTTGGTCCTTGCTAGATTTTCATTATGAAGCGGTCACTGTTATTTCCTTGCAACACACCATGTAATGGATTGTTACAATTTTTCTTTAGCTTGGCTTATTGAATATTCATAGGTGGCTTGATTTGATTATAATTCTTTACCTTAGCAGCTAGTCATGTGTATTAACAACTCATTATTACTTTGTTGTATGATCTAAACCCTCATTTCTTACGAAAATAAAATTGATTCCCTGAGTTGTGACATTATTATAACTCAATTGCATTTCCTTATTTTGTTCCCTTTTTATCGAACTAGCTAAAAATACCCTGAATGTGTTGCTCAAAGGTATAGAAACCTTCCTTATTGCACATTGATTCACTCACATTGGTAGTTTTTGCAAATCTATACTTCTACAAAGTGTATGGGATAAAAAAACTAAAATCATGTAGCAATTATTTCCATTTTGATATTTATTCTCTTTTATTCTAAAATTTTTGTGCTTGATCATTGATATGTTTTGGAATGAGCTTCCTTGGAGGTCTTATTTTTAATATTGTTCTCTCCCATGGATTTTCTTTCTGATTTTTAATAGAAATTGTGCCTCTGTAGAGATTTGCAATTGATGAGCTTTTATAAAATTTATGCTTTCTTGCCTTTTCTACAATCATGATGTAACTCATTGTTTCTAACTGATGTAACTTTATTTCATTTCCTTTGTAGATTTCCTTAGACATAGTAGGCTAACTATTTCCCTCTTGCACATTGAGATTGTATATATATGAAGTATTTTGATATGAAAGACTCATTTTCCTTTATTGATAACCTACTTATTTTACCTAATGTTTGTCTACCTTGTTTCCAATGTGACTTAGGCACACTTTAGAAGAGTATACAAATTTCTGGAATAATAATTTACATCGGGAATCTATGATATGGAAATCTTTATGACTTTAGTTGGACTTGTTTTTAGCCTTGAATATACCCTGCTTGTTGATGTAACTTGAGGTAGTTGCTTTTGATGAAAGTCTTACTTCACTGTAGTTTTCACTCTTTACTTGCGTTAACTACATCTTATGTACTCATACTTCTTTGCAAGTTGATATCCAAAACTTAGCATCTCTTTTATTGTATACATAAACAATCAGAAGTTCCTTCATGATACTGTGGCTGTAATTTGTTCTGCTGTAATTGGTTGTAATTTCTGTGTTTGAGGACTTTCTATCTCATTTAGTCATGATGCTCAAATACTCTCCAACGCAATTGATAACTTCTGTAGAAGTAATTGTTGCTCTAATACTATGTAACAACTTGTGCATTGAAACTAGAAGCACTTGCCTAAGTTGAATTCTTAAAGGTTTGTAGCCTGGAATAATAAATTAGATATTATATCTTCATCACTTTGTTTAACTGTAAGTTATGAAGCTTTCTGTCATGAGAACACTTGACCTATTTTAATGAGTAAATACTTCCTTATTTAATTTTGTTGAATTTATATGGAATGCTTTCTTGATCCAGCTGCCTTTGATCATCTATCTTTGACTATTCTTTTGAGCTCATTTCTTTTATTCACACCCTTAGAGTTTTTCATTTGTGGTATCTCCTATAACTATCCTCTTCATATGTTCTTGTAGAGTTTTGTTGATAAAAAATTGAAGATACCCTTGTTCATTTTTTGTGTTTTTATGAAGACTTTTCTCATTAAGAACTGTTACTTGTATTTTGCTTCCTTATTTCCAATTTTAGTGTCTTGATGCCTTTCTCTTATAAATCTTATATCTTGAAGAGGCTTATAACTTTGATTATGTCATTACTTTACTTTCCGGAATGAGGAAGTAATGTTGTTGCACACTGTAATGCTTTCAAAAGCTTATTCTTTGATCACTTATAAGATGATATTGTGCCTGTAAGATCGGAAAACTATACATTTATCCTTATGAAAAAAGTTACTCCTGTTTTGAATTCTGAGCTGCAACTATTCTTCACTTGATAAAAGTATGATTTGAATCTACACTTTGCATATGCATTCCATTTGTTAGAATCTGCAGCACTAAACTTGCATTTCTTTTGTGGATTAGTACAAGTACATATTTCTATATTCATCCTTTAGTCTTAATCTAGAATAAATGTACTTTTCTAGATCAAATTACAGAATGTAATACTTCTGATATGTAAATACAACAATTAGTGTTTATTTCCTTCTTCTTACCTATACCTACACATTTAGATAAACTAGTCTGAAAATATTAAGATTTTTGGCCTCTCTCATGTTCCATAGTTTTTCTTTTCTATTTCTTCTTCTGAAATGATTATGGGAATCATATACACTGATGTTGAATACTGCTCTTGTCAATTTTTTATCTATCTTTGATGTATCTTATGTATGTAACTCATACCTCATGATGTTAGGAGATCCATTTACATGAAATAAGATAGTACAGGAATATGGATTAACCTTGAGCTTGTGACTGGCAGTCTTTCTTTTCAATTTGTCAAGTACAATGCCAATGTGAAGCAAATATGAAGACAAAGTAAAGTTGGAGCTGGAAGTGGAGTAACAGAGACGAAAGAAACTCAAGGCAATGATGGTTTTTTTCATACTCCTTTACTTTTTCTTTTCATGCATATGTACCTTCTACTTCAGTAATTATGAATTATATTTTGAGTTACATCCCATGGCTTGTGTGGGAAACATTGAAATTCCTTATTAGTAAAACATTAAATTCTTGAACTGATTTGTGTAATTATTTCCACATTTATGTTTTATGTATGGATTGTATAACGAACTAACCATCTCAATAACATAATCGGATTTATTTAATCATGAAGGAAATAACTTTAAAATATGTGCAACTTTAATAATGAACTCCCAATTATTGTATTCTGCAACTCTATCTGCTTTTCAAAAATTTAACACTCCACCTAATCTGTAATTCTGGTCTTCATCAAGCTAATGCATCTGTCCTTAGGGATTTTTTGTTCTCATATTGGAGATAAGCATGGAATTGCAAACTATGTGGTTTGTTACATTTTGTAACAACACATATAGTTGTAAATTACGTGTAATCATCAATTTTTGCAACTGAAAACATAATAATACTGTAATATATCCCCCTAGTTAGGTTAACTTCACCAATGTCATCCATCGTAATGAATTTTTGAGTTGCCCATTTTCGCAAGAGTGTACAAATTTTCAATAGTTCCTATTGACCAAAATCTGTTAATTATTTTCCAAAAGACCGAATGATAACTATGGTCTGGTCTATTTCCCATTAAGAAATCAAATGAGACCATATGGCATAATGGTGAGTGATGTAAAGTCAAGAAATTTTCTGTACCTTAGAATTTTTAAAAAAACTTAATCTTTCCAAAGACCTCATACCAATGAGGAGTTTAAACGAAAAAAAGGCATTGTTTTTCATGTGCACATGTGGTCCCCATAGGTGGAGATAGAGCTATTTTTCTAAGTATTTAAACCAAAAGAATTATTTTTGCTTGCACTGGAGTATATTTTTCTTGTGATCACAAGAAGACAGAACAACAAGAAGATAAAATTATCCTTGCAAGTGGATGAAGTCACATCAGAGCTACAGGAAAAAAGTTACATGCACATTGGAGAATAATTTCAAATCAAAAAGGGCTAAAATTAGCTAAAGTATTCACCCAAATTATTTATTGTAATATAAATAGAGTAGTCAATTTCACTTTGACTAAAGTATGTGTTTGAATTAAAGGTTATTTTTACCTCATTGTAACAACATGTTTATTTTATCCCTTTATTTATTCATGATAAAGGATAAAATTAGCATGTATGGGTGAGTACAGACTATAGTCCATTTTAGGTGGGGTGGGAGAATTAATTTTTCTCTATATTGTGTGCATTAGAAAGGCACAAGACATGAATTTTTTGATGTGGGAGTGTTGAAGAAGATTTTTGCTAGTTTTTCCCTTATATGAGAACCACTTATTGCCTTTCCAATTGTTTGCAGTGGTGTGTATCTTTTATTATCTCTTGTGAATGTTAATTCCCTAAAATAATTATCTTACCTTGTTGCAAATATGGTATTTTCTATATAGTCTTAGTCTATATGTTTATCTTGGTGTGTTGTTGTGATTTATCCCTCAATACATAAGTGTTTTGCCTTAGTATTCTACTGAAAACCGTTAGTTAATGCTTCTGCAATTTTTTCTCAGTTTATTGTGCATGTACTAAGTCAAATCCCTCAATCATTTTGGTGTATCACCCGATTCTAAATTCAGTTGCAACCAAATTTTTACCTTTAAAACTCTAGCAACCCCCCAAAAAATTATATTTAGGATACATCAATAAGGAATCATCCTTGATACCAAAGAGTCACCTCAACAATAGGTATACCAACAAACTTGAGGTGTTTTAATTGTATCTACAGAAGTGAGAGATAAAGCAATATTATAACCCATGTTGTCATCTCTCAAGAAGGGTGAACTTCTAGGAGATAACATTTTTTGGCATGCCCAGTGGGACACTCACAGAACAAAAATTTCACTTTTTGAAGGTGTTCCATCATTCAAGAATATCAGACATCATGCATACCAATTTTGGGATAAGAACAACTATTGATGAATTCAGACAATTGACAATTCAGAGAATAATTCATCTGGAAACTCTGTAAATATGATTTTAGACTAGTACAACACTTTTCAACACCATCAATTTTTTTAGCCGTAATTTTCAGGTATTTTTCAAGAAAATCATATCTATTATTTTTCTAGTTTCAACCTATTTTCATGACCAATAGACCTGTTTTTCCATTTTTATATATCTTATGAGGTCATGCAGTCATGACATCAATTCCTCATTGGAATGCTTCTATCCAAGAGATGTATCAAACATATCCACAATTTAATCATCCATATTCACATTCATATCAACATTATGACCCCTATCAAAATGAATATCCCCATAACCCAAACCTTGCACATCAATTTGACTACCATTATGACAATGGTTATGTTGTCCAAAACCAAACTTATACTGTCTAAAACCAAGGTTATGCAAATTTTTTACAGTATGAAGAGGTTAAAGGAAAAATTCATGAATTAGAGTAGATCATGGAAGTACTGAAAGTGCATTTGATGCAAATATTGCATGCTAAAAAACCTAGTCATACGCAACCGTGTCAATTTGGGAGGTCCTATACCTAGTTAGTTTAGTCCATAACAAAGGCTTGAGCTAATGCATGAAACTATTAGTCAAATGACTGATTTTTCTTTATATTTGCAAGTAGTGGAGAATGATAGGCATTAGGTTGAGGAACCATGTCAATGGGATTTTCCCACTTACATTCCTTTTCACAATCTAGTGCCCATAGATCATCCATTCCAGCCAATGCAACCCATTCATCAATTTTCAAATTATCAGGTTGCTGTAAATTTTTTTTTCTATTCCACAATCATGTACTGAAAGAAAATATCCATTTCCAAGCTTTCATTCTATTGTTGTTCTAAATACAAACCTTGTACCCTAGTCTCTTGTTCATGAATTTCTAGTTCAAGATGAAATCAAGCCCACTCCTCCTCCTCCATCCATAGTACCAATTCATGAAGGATAAAATAAGAGTATAATCATGGAGGGAAAACCAATTGAAGAAAACTACAGGATGGAATTCTTACAAAATCTACAGGGATGGATGTCAAAATTCCAGTTTGATCATATTCTTGAGTAAGAAATGGAACCCCTACAAAAGGTAAAGGTTGATTTTACAGAAGATCAAAAGTAGGTGGAAGTCGATTAGAAATCTAAATATTCTGAGTGTAGTGTGCACAAAAGCACCATACTCACACCAGCCAATGATTCATCTCATCTTTCAGTCTCGTCTGAACAACTAAAATCAGTTTCAAATGAAGAGTATTTTCAGGTCAAATTTGATAATGAATCGGAAGATTTGGTACATGAACAACATGTTTTCATCTTGACATACCTTATACTAAATGATAAAGGGATAAATCAATAATAGTAGATGAAAAACAACAGTTTTAGGAAGAAGATCAAAATTCAGAACAACCTGCTACCCATGAAGAAGGATGTGTTTTAACAAGATGTAGGTGAATCTGAACAATGGATAAGAGTTTGAGAATAATTATGGAAAATCAATCATAAAAGTTGTGGTATAGCAGCTTGAGGAATCTGAAACATGTTCAGATCATAAGACTTTATCAGAAGATAAACTAAAAATTTTAACATGTTTGGTGGTTTCAGATAGAACAAAAACGTTTTATGTTGGAGCTGAAAAATCAATTAGAAGAGTCATTAAACAACAATATGAAGAGGTTGTACAGCTTTCAAAATGGATTTAGAAAGAGCTCATGGTTGAAAAGGATGTTCATGATTTAGATGAGATCAAAACATCAAATTTTCTAGTGGTTAGGAGGGCATTTTCTATTTAGTACCATACTGATTGTCAATCGGTACAACAGTGCCAGATTTCATGCTTGTCTTAAAGCACAAAAGTGAGTTTCATATTCTTTACAGCAAGCCCCAAATCACTCTAGAGCAGCTAGTAGGTGACATAGAAGTGTTTCTTAGTTATTGGACTGATCTTTTGAACAAAGTAAAGGTACATGTCTTCTATCAAGCTTCTTCATGTTACTTTTTTTCAAAGCTGAATTTATGGTTTCAATTTTGGAGAAAGGGAAGCTATTTTTCACTTCCTGTTTCACAATTCATTTAGCCTCAGTTTTCTATTAGTTAGAGTAGGGTATTGTTGGCGAGGAAATTTTTTAGGTGGACAAACTTGTAGACTCTTTGCCAATGCTCTAGGAATCTAAGTCCCTCTACTAAACTGGTGTTGCTGTCGTATATGCATGCGCGTAAAAAGTTGGATTTCTATTGTTTCCTTTCGGTTTTGGGATCCAATAGGGGCACTCCACTAACCCTACAGCAAATTCTTGTAGTTATCTAAAATGGTAGAATTTTCTATGAAGCTAGGAAAGGGAGTGAGAAGAGAGGTAGGAGAACTAATGTTGCAGGTAGAAAATCAGATTCCTACATGCACTAGTTATAAATTTCAACACATGCATTTATGAGAAGAAACAACTCTGCAAATGTCAACAAGACGAGATAAGATTGTGAACTCAAAGTTTCTAAAATATCCACATCAAAGAGGATAAAAAATCTTTCTTCTTGTATTGATGCTTAACCAGAAATTGTACATAATGTGGGAATGGAAGAAATTTGAGAATGGAGGAAAGTAGAAGAAAATGGCTATCTCCTTTGTTTTCTCTAAGTACAATGCACTCGTGAGTTTAAAAGATCAATTGACAACCCTGTATAATGGTGTGAAGAATCCATTAAATCTCCTCCAAGAAATGGTTACAACTTCTTCTTCATTGGAAAGAAACAATTTACAATTTCTTTTCAATCATTGGCGTCTGTTCAGATTCTTGATTTGTGAAGAAATGCTAATCGCGAGAAAACCAGACTTTTCATAATACGGCTGTTACACTTGTTTTTCAACTTTGAATTTAAACTCTTCATCTTTCCATTGAAACTTTAAACTAGAGTCGTCCACGTAGGAGAAATTTACTAGAGCGGGCGTGGAGGATGCCTTTTGCATTTTGTGACTTTATAGAGATTTGGCATTTTGGAACATTTTGGCCCACTCACCTACTTTTTATGTGGTCTTGACACATGGCCTCACTTGAGTGGAGACAAAGTCACGGGCCACTTTTATAATTTTACCTTTTTTCACTGTGGGCTTAAAAACCCAAATTGCTCCACAAGCCCACCTCCCTGCTTTGACCTTCGATGCGGACTTAATATTTGACTTTCTCCCTTATAGCATGCTCGGGGCTGTGGGTCACTTTTTAAATTTTCACCTTTTTTACCAAGAGGCTCAAAATCTCAAATCTCCCCGACGGTCCACCTCCCTACTTTGACTCCTTTGACGGCGGGCTCAAGATTTGAGATTTTCTTTTAAGCCTGATCAGGGCTACGAGTTACTTTTTAACTTTTCACCTTTTTTACAAAGAGGCTCAAAATATCAAATCTCCCTGACACCCCACTTCCTTGCTTTGACTTTCCAACGGTGGGCTCAAGATTTGACTTTTTCCTTTAAGCCTGATAGGGGCTGCGGGTTGCTTTTTAACTTTTCACCTTTTTTAAAAAGAGGATCAAAAATTCAAAGTTATCCACTGACCTGCTTCCAATTCGATATTTCCACATACCCATGGATGATAGAGAAAAACTTTTATGGGGAAGAAAATGTCCATAATTCTCGACTGTGGAAAAAATGCAGAAAAGAATAAAACTCCACCATTTCGCGCCCAATTTTCAAATTTCTTTCGTGAGTGAAGGAATTGAAAACAATACAAGGCTTGACGATCCATGTCCATAGAAATATTGAAAATTTCATTCAAATGAGGACAACAATAAAATTTTCAGGTGTCTAGATAGGAAAACAGAAAATTTATCAAAACGTGCAGACTAGAGAGTTTAAACAACTTCAAAGCATGAATTTATTTATCTTTTTAGACTTCTAACTTTACTTGAACACTTCTGGAGGGTGTGAGCTCAAAATTTTTTAATTTGACTTAGAAAATGAGGGGGGTATTTTGAGGGTGACAACAGTTGGCTCTAGCTTGGGGACATGACATGGACTGAGCATAGTGAAGACATGACATGAGAATCTAGAATCTCAATCTCTAGAATTTGTAATTCATTGACCAGTGCCTTATCCATTGGGCCTTACAAAGTCATGTACAACTTCGAGAAATAAATATTAGAAGAAGGAAACACACCACACGCAATAGAAGGGGAAACAAAACCACACAACGGAAAGGGAAACACACCTAACAATCACCTATGGAACAAGGCGGGAGATAACCCGCTTTCACTGATGATACAATTTCAAGTATTTCCCACTCAGAGGCAATTCTAGTGGTGTTCCATCTAAATATTAGAGATGAAAAGTGTTCTCGCCACAAGCTTCATGAATCTGGAATGGGTCGAGCCATAATGAATCAAACTTTTCGTGGTTGCCTTTTAGTTCTCTTCTTTTGTCCCATAGCAGGATGAAGTCTCCAACTTTGAATTCTCTTGACTTTTCCTTCTTATCAAAAATATTATTTACTTTCAATTGGTGCTCCTTAATGTGATCCACCACTTGGAGTCTATTTTCAGCTAGCTTCTCAAGAAAGATGATCCTCTTATCAATGAAATCCTTGTACTGACCATCTTCTATTGCCTGTAACATCTTGAGAGATGACATATCGATTGTGAGAGGGATTTCTACTTCAACTCCATACAGAAGTTGGACTGGTGACATACCTATTGCCTTCTTGGGAGTGATCCTATCTACCCACAATGCATCATATAACCTTTTGTGCCAATTCCTTTGATTCTTGTCTACAAGCTTGCAGAAAATGGTCACAATGTTCTTGTTGCTTGATTCAGCCTGTCTGTTTCCTTGTGAATAGTAGTCAGAAGAATGAGCTAGGGAGATTCCGTAGCTATAGAAAAACTCAATCATCTCTCTTGAAGAGAAATATGTAGCATTATCTGCTATAATCTTATTTGGCACTCTGAAACGGACTATGATATTCTCCTTGATGAAGTTGCATACTATTTCAATGTTGACTTGTTTTTTCGGAATGGCTTCCACCCATTTGGTGAAGTATTTTGTTGTTGTGAGTACACAGGTGTGCCCCACACATGAGTGAGGATTTAGAACACCAATGAAGTCCATCCTCCACTGTTGAAATGGTTTTTCAATAACCATAGGCCTAAGTGGTAATACAGCGAGTTGTGGTCTTCCAACAAACTATTGGCATGCTTTGCATTTAGAAACCCAATCTCGAGTGTCTGTAAAGATGGTGGGAAAATAATACCTTCCTTGGAGGATCTTGTGTGCAGTGACCATTGCTGAAAAAATTCCACCACATGTTTGGTCATGGTATGTTATAAGCAACTATTCTTCTTGCTCTTTATCTATGCACCTAAGGAAACAACCATCTAGGCCTCTTTTGTAAAGTGCATGATTCCATATTACAAATTCAGCTGCCTTCAGCTTGAATTTTCTCCTTTTCTTATAATCAATATGGGGAGGGAATTCTCCATAAGTTAGGTAATAGGTAATATGAGCATGCCACTCATCAGTAGTGGTGACAAAGAGAACATGTGGATTGTCTTCTGAACAAGTTAAGAAAGCATAGTTTTCTTCACCATGTTGAGTTTTGAGTGGTTCATCCTTAGAAATCAACTTTCACAAGCCATTACCCCTTACTAGATTGGAGGGTCGAATCTCCAAGTCATATTCTTGAGTCTTTGCAATCAAATTTCCTATTTTAGCTCTGAGATCCTATTGTTTCAAAATGGACTTGATTGCACTACCGGGGACCATCACCACCGTATGGGAATTGAGGATGTAAAACTTGAATTTTTTTACAGCCTTGACCACCACATAGGCATGCTTCTTCAATTGGATGTATTGTAGCTCATGTTTTTTCAAAGGACAACTCATGAAATAAATAGGTGCTTCCATGCATTCATCATTTTTCTGGATGAGAACAGTAGAGAGTGTATGTTCTTATGCATAACAATACATGATGAATTATTTGTTAAAATCTAGAGATACAAGAGTCAGAGCCTTGGCAAAGGATTTCTTGATCTCTTCAAATGTTTCCTTCCCTTCATTGTTCCATTTGAATTTTTCTTATGGTTTCATCATGGAAGTGATGTGCTTCGTCAACTCAGAAAACTCATGCACAAAAAGACGAAGAAAGTTCACCTTTCCGAAGAATGAATGAGCTCCTTTCTTGCTTGTGGGAAGGACTAATGCTTGAATGGATCTAACCCTCTCATGATCAATGTTTTCTCCATGTTTATTCACAATATGCCCCAATAAATTGCCTTATGTGACTCCAAAAATGCACTTTTTTGGATTTAGTGATATGTCATGTTTCCTACACCTTGCAAGTACCTATTCCAAGTGATAGATATGATCTCCCTTCTTCTTTGAAAATACTGTGACATCATCAAGATATATGACAATACAATGCCTCATATATTTTAAGGCCAAATCCATCACCCTTTGGAATGTAGCTCCTGCATTGATTAGGCCAAAAGGCATTCTACTGTAGGCAAAAGTTCCCCAAAGTGTTGTAAAGGTTGTCTTGGTGCAGTCTTCCTCTACCACTTTGATTTGATTGTATCCTGAGAATCCATCAAGTAATGAAAGCATTTCAGATCTAGTGATTGTTTGTAAGATATGGTCCATGATAGGAAGAGGATAATTGTCTTTTAGTGATGCCTAGTTCAGGTTGCGAAAATCTACACATATCCTTATTTCACCATTCTTCTTCTGCACTGGCACAATGTTAGCCACCCATGTTGAATGGTGGATGATAAATATGATACTTTCATTAAGCATCTTTATTACCTCCTCCTTGATGGTATCGGCAATCTTTGGGTTTTACGGCCTTTGTTTCTTCCTGAAGGGTTTAACACCCTGCTTCAAAGGAATTGTGTGATACATTTCCTTTGGCTAGAAGGATTTGAGTTCATCATAAGAGTAGTCCAAGACATCTGAGTATTTCTTGATTAATGCAACAAACCTTCTTTTTTTTTTAGGTGAGCAACATTTTCCAATATTGACCACCCTTGGCTCCTCCAAGGTACCAATCTTTTCTTTATCAAAATCAACTGAGCACCAAGAAGATTGCTTTTCTTTCTCTTCAATGAATCTGTCATGTTTGTCAAAGAGGTCTTCTAAAGATACTAGGCCTTAGGGAGTTTTGTTCCCTTTCAATTTGATTACTCCCTCAACATCAATCCCTTCAATTCTTTCTTTCTCTTCTTTGGGGACTGCTTCTTGGTGGGTATTTTCACCTCCTTCGAAGAAGAGATTATTGAAATTATCCATTTTCTCCAAAAAGGATAGAATTTAGTTATCATCATTGAAGACTTTCCAATGATTTGCATTGTCTGGGACACTAGGCCTAAATACCTATTAATACGAAATCATAGCACCCCCAAATGAGTTATGGATCTGCTTTTCTAAGGCATGATCATTTGGTTTGATTTGCATAACATTGGATTATTCCCTAAGTTGTGGGACTTGCAAATGGGAATGATCCTCCAGACAAGGCTTGTTCCTCTTCCTAAACTACCTTCCATGAGCTACTCCAATGTAGGAAAACTAAATTTAACCTAACCTAACCACTCCAAGGAACCAAGGAGAGAGAAAGGGGGAAAAAACTAAGCCTACACTAAAGCAGTGATACGCTAGCAAAGGAAGCGAGATATTCTGTTGAGGGAGAAAGAAACATAAAAAATGGAGATGAGTGAGGTCAGATAGAAGTGACACAGCGCATATCTACAAATCATCCATTAAACTCCATGAAACACAACATCCTACACCTGTAAATGTGAAATACATGCATAGAAAATCAAGACTAAAAGGGAGAGGCATGGATAAATAACAAAATGATGCAAAGGGTTAAAGAACACTACAAAAACATGGTTTTTATTGCTCTAGAAGGTGCAAAAACCAATACATTTCTGGAATAGAGGCACAAATACATTTTTCAGGCGTAGGAGAAGGTTCACTGCTCAAAAATGGCGTCGAGAAACAAATTTGACAGAGTTTCTCTATGCCCAGAATGTCTCTCCTTCTCAAATTTGACAGAGTTTCTCTATGCCCATAATGCAGAGAGAGACAAGGGAAAATTTGAATCCTGCTCCAACCACAATGACAAATGCATTGAATCATGCTTTGAAAGTTCAACCACTGAATATCAATGCATTTTACAAATCCTCCCACAATATTTCACTTCTGGTTCCCCAGCGGATCGAATAAAATCGGATCTAGTAGTTGAAGAGCAAGAAGATCCTGTATTAAAGGCCCTAAGATGTTTCTCCATTTTTAACCTACCAGGGCCACACGGTAGCCTAGTGCTCATTTTTTCTTCCCTTTTTAGATTCATCTTTGGAGAAGTCCCACTATGACATGTGGCTCTCTCTACTGGCTCTGCTCCTTCATTTCTGAGCCCACCTGTAACCTATTTTTCATCCTACACTATGAGCTCGCATATCTGAGTCATTTGCTTCATAATTTCCTTATGTGCAAGAGCTGTCTTGACCAAATTTTCTGGGGGGTGAATTTAGGATAACAATCTAGCAACTCATAGGGACATCTTCCTTTTAGATGAAGAGATCAGTGGCCATAGAGCATCCATTGGGCATGGAGTCAAGAATGATGGCTTGACACTGATCCTTCTTATAAAATGGACTCCCTAAATCTCTGCACTTTGATGACCTTTGCCTGACTCTGAATCAGCTGGCGCGTCGGCACTCTCAATTTTGATAAGAAAATCTGAAAATGGAGTTTCTGAGAGTAGAAAATTGTATTGACCCAGGATTTCACCTTCCCCTGAAATGGACTGTTTTGAAACGGCTTAAGTTGCTCTGGATTTGTTCCCTTTTGGAGCTAGCAACTGTTATAGACTGTTATGAGTCTTCTTGCCATGAATATTGAAGATCCAGGCCTTATGAACCCTTAGAGAAAAATGAACAAAACTTATATATAAAGACCAAATCATACATGCCTCAAATGAGACATATAGAGCATGCATAAGAACTTCTTCTGTTGAAAGCAAAATCTAATCCTACTCCTAAACTAAATAGAGGGAAAGAATGTTAAACAAATCTTGTAACAAGCAAGGAGAAGTAGCTTCCCTTTCTCAAGAGGGGCAGCCATGCAAATGATTTGATACTAAATATAGCTGCGAGTATGAGTGAAAACTTTGCTATAAGCCTGTCCTCCCCCCAAATCATCAAGGTATCAACATTAATGGAAAATACCTCCTCAAGATGACCTACATTGGACTTCTGGAGGTATTAATAGTGACCCTTGGTACTTTGATTCTCATCCTCATGCCCTGAAGTAGACATGACTAGTTTTGGTTTCTCCTTCGGCTCCAATCAAGCCAAGTACCTGATTGGGCATGGTTTGATCCTCTGGATGTGCCCATTTCTCTGAAATTCAACTCCAAAAATGGAGTCCTCTTGTGGACCTTCTTGAGTGGATGGTGTGGAAGATATGGGGTCTTCATTGTTTCCTTCGTCCTCCTGAAAAGAACAAGGAAGATTAAGATCCTCCAACCTTGGTTCCTGAGGGCTGTTGTGAGATGTAGGTTGTTGTCCTTGGATGTTCTCCTCTGTGGCAGCATAGTCATGCTCTTGGAAGGTGGATGATGGAGGAGAAAATGATGTGATCTCCTCAGGCTCCTCTCCATCAAGCCAATCCTTCAAGTCAAACAGATAATCTACCTCCTCGTTGTTCTACTGTGTGTGTTCGACCTCCTCCATGGTGTCCTTCAAATCTATAATTTTCTCACCATGGTCCCCCTCATCTTTAAACATGAAGTTTGAAAGCTCAAAATCTTCTTCAAAATTAGAGTTTGAAGGGGATGAAGTGGGAGGAATAACTAAAGGTTCTTCTGTGGATTGCTCTACACTTTTTGCCTCTAAAACCATATGGTTATCCTCCAGAACCGTGCCCTCTTAAACTAACTGATTTTCATCTAGAAAAGGCACCTATATGATTTATTCTTCCCAATCGAAGTTGTATGAGTCATGCCATTCTTCAACTATCATGCAGTCATCGAAAGTGATGACATTGGATGGGGAAGGCGTGTTGGTAGGGGGTTGTTCATTTATGGTACAACTAGGCAAAGGGGACTTGGAAGAAAATGGGAGGATGGATGCAGAAGGGATGGAAGGTGTGCTAGATTTTTGAGCTGTCGACATTAAAATTTTCCTCCATAATTTCTATTTTATTAATGTATGTATTAGGAATAGGATGTTGTTAAGTATAATTAGTAGTGGCATCCAATAGAAGATAACGGCGCCGTCAGTACATTGCCACCAATAATGTAGAGTACGGTAACAGTCAAAGTACAATAGGAATGTTGTAAAAAGTAAATATTTTTCGTAAGTGGTCCGGTAATGTTAAAATGTCAAAGTTGGGATAAGTAGATAAGTATGGTCTACATAATTAGGAATTAGAAATATTATATTTGTAATAAGGACAAAGAGTGATGTCATAAATATTTTGTATATTTTATTTGTGGAAAAGTCTAAAAAGGTGGAGCCCATGTGAGATGATAAGGTTTATCTTATCTTAGAAGATAAGCCTACATGTAAAGGCAAGAGTTTAGGCATGGAATATGATTGGCCGGAAGAGATTTCATATCCTATCTTAGAGATAAGGTGGATAAGCCTGAATTCCTATAAATAAAGAGGCCACCCTCCCTCATTTAGCATAGAGAGAAGTAGTGAGAAATATTGTATGAGTAAGTGTGTAAAGGAAGCCATCATTTGGAAGGCGTGTTAAAGAAGCCATTAAGATGTGTAATTGTGAAGTTTCTCCCATAGTTATTATTTGAAGGCAAGTGAAGTTAATAACACTTGAAGAACCTGATGGGTGAGATTGTAACAATTTCATGTTGATATTATAATTTACATTGATATTTCAGATTTATCATTATTCTTTCTTATCATAGTCTATGGTATTCTTGTGTTATGTTTTTTGTTGTGTTTCCAGATTACATCCACCAAACTAAGAGCTGTGCATTAGTTAATAATCATAGCATGAGGAGTTCCCGATGAAGAATTATCATAGTGCCGGATTGGTGTTGACAGAGCCTCCATTCCTTCCGCCTACTTTGTAATCTGGGGAAACATCTCAATGATGAGGTACAGCTTGTGTTGGGTACTAAACCAGCCTGGTACAGGGCCGACCCATGGACAAGGGGCCTTGTAGCCAACTTCAGCTACCATTATAGAGCACTTGAATCTAAGTTTCATCATGTCCGTCTCAATCTTTTGCATCTTCCTCTCAAAATAAGCTTCGGCCAAGGAGTTTCCACCATCTACTACATAAACGTGTTCTTCATAAACATTTTGGTTACAAAAAAAGGGGTTGTATGCATTTTCGGGATAATGAGGCTTATAAAATTGATTTGCAGGAGGATATTGAAACTGCGGGGATGGAGGGAAATAGTTATTTTGCTGCAAATAAGAATTCCAAGGTGGGAAAGAAGTCATGATTGCACAAATTCATGGGATTTAAGAAGATGAAGGAGATGGAAGAAATAATGGGTTGAAATGAATGGGAAGAAGGTACACAACTCAGAGGATGGGTTGTTGACCAGATGGAGTCGCCAGATGTGCTTGAAAGTGCTTCTAAAGGCTAAAATCTTCACCAAGAACATATTGAACTTGATGAAGTGAAGTGGTAAGGTGCTTCAGACTTGTCCCATCGGGCATGCCAAAACGTTTACTACAAAATCACAGCACCCCCAAATGAGTTATGGATCTCCTTTTCTAAGGCATGGGCATTTGGTGTGATTTTCATAACATTGGATCATTCCCCAAGCTGTGGGACTTGCAAATTGGAATGATCCTCAAAAGAAGGCTAGTTCCTCTTCATAAACTACCTACCACGAGCTACTCCAGTGTAGGTAAACTAAATTTAACCTAATCTAACCATTCCAAGGAACCAAGGAGAGAGAAAGAGAGAAAAAACTGAGCCTACACTAAAGCGGTGATATACCAGCAAAGGAAGCGAGATATTCTGTTGAGGAAGAGAAAAAGAAAAATTGGAGATGGGTGAGGTCAGACAGAAGTGACACGGCCCAGATCTGCAAATCATCCATTAAACTCCATGAAACACAACATCCTGCACCTGCAAATGTGAAATACATGCAAATAAAACCAACACTGAAAGGGAGAGGCACGAAGAAATAACAAAATGATGCAAATGGTTGAAGAACACCACAAAAACATGTTTTTTACTGCTCTAGAAGGTGCACAGACCATTACATTTCTAGAATAGAGGCACAAATACATTTTTTCAGGCATAAGAGAAGGTTCACTGATCAAAAATGGCATCAAGAAACAAATTTGACAGAGTTTCTCTATGCCCAGAATGTCTCTCCTTCTCAAATGAGAAGTGTTACAATATATATAGAAAGAAAAGAGAGAGAAGAGGGAAAAGTTGAATCCTGCTCTAACCACCATGAGAAATGCATTGAATCCCACTTTGAAATTTCAACCAATGAATATCAATGCCTTATACAAATTCACCCACAATATGTCACTTTTGGTTCCCCAGCAGATCAAATCGAATCGGATCTGGTAGTTGAAGAGCAAGAAGACCCTCCATTAAAGGCCCAAAGAAGTTTCTCCATTTTTCACCTACCAAGGCCATGCGACAGCTTGACGCTCGTTTGTTCTTCCCTTTTTGGACTCATCTTTGTAAAAGTGCCACTAGGACACATGGATCTCTTTTTTGGCTCTTCTCCTTCATTTTCAATCCCACATGTAACCTGTTTGTCATCTTGGAATGTGAGCTCATGGGTCTGAGTCGTTTCCTTCATAATTTCCTTATGTGCAGGAGTTGTCTTGACCAAATTTACCGAGGGGTGAATTTGGGATGACAATACCATTTCAATAGTCACTTTGTCTTTACCAAAATAAGGATGAGGTGTCACTAGGGAATCTTACACTATAAGAGAATCAGCCTTTTCATTTTGTTCCCTTAGAACAGCTTCAATGGAAAATGCATCAACAGATTCAATGCAGTCCCACACTCTGTTTCTGTAATGTCGGAGTCTTGGATTCTTTAACTAATATTATTGCAGGACCTGCTTTACTACAACCTCTGCATCACCTCGGCATCTCAGTTTCTTGATTCCCATGTCCTCTACTACACTCATGCCTAAAAGAAGTGCTTCATACTCTGCAATGTTATTTGTATTCTCAAATTACAGCTTGTAGGCAAATGGGTACAACTCATTGGAAGAAGAGTACAATAATAAACCAACTCCCGAGCCCACTTTGGAATGACTACCATAAAATTCCATTGTCCAAATTTGATCTTCCTCTTCCTTTATGAGAAGCGGAAAGTTCTTCTCTTTTTCTGATGTGAGGAAGTAGTTTCCTATCCCACAATCTTGAAAGATAATGTTTGCTTTTGGATCATCAGAATTTCATACTATGAACTTCATCTTTCTTACTAGTAGCAACTTCTTCATCTCACTTTTTACTGGGATAGTTATAGATGACCAATCCATTTTTATATCTCCACCTAAGTCTCTGCAGAAACTCCTACTCAATAGCATACCAAAGGATGTTGGGATGTCTTTTACCAGTATGGTTAGGAGCACCTTCTTGTGTGGAAATTAAGCTAGTGCTACTTGTGCATCTTTGATTCTTCCTACCAATGGCACTTTCTTGGATTCCATTCAGTAGCAGGTGCCATTTACCTAGGTAAAGGTGAGGCCTAGAGAATTTGCAACTTTTATTGGCATCACATTGTCTGAGGTTCCGGAATCTATGATACAATTATTTAGCTGGAAGCCTTTAATGAGGAGTGACAGGTAGAAAGGTTCAACCTTGTTGGTTTTGGAGGCACTAAGGGCTAGCATGTTTTGGGAAGGTTGTGTGGATGTTGTGGATAGTAATCCTTTAGAATTAGGACTCGAGGATAGAGGGTTACCACAACGAACTATATTAATGACCCTATCAAACTGGGCAGGATTTGTTTGTAGGTATTATATTTCTGAGAGTTGACTTTGGTTTTGCTTGCGTGTTCCAAAAAGTCAAATGGGGTTATGGTGGGTGAGGAAGAGGTACCAAAAATGGAGGAAGATTTAAATGGTAGAGGATTTTCTACTTTGGATGTTGAATTATCCTTTTCGGGTGTAGGTTTTGATTAAACCTTAGATGTTTTTGTAGGAACAACATTTGAAGGAGAATTATTCTTAGCAACTTTTGAGCTAGGAGAAGAATTAGATGACTTACTTGGCATAGTAGCATGATCACTAACAACCAGTGAGTCTGGTTTTTATTTGGCTGACTCCATAGAAGGTGGTAATGGTGATCATTTGCTGATGATTTTATTTTGTGTGACTTCTAGAGGAGAATCTTCTTTATTCTTCTTATCCTTTACAGCAACCGTTGAGGATGAAGCACCTTTCCTGGGTTGTGCACGAGTGAAAATTGCACATGAGAAACTTGGAGTTTCTTCATCATCCTCATCTTCATCATTAATGTACTCAATTAGGCCATTGTTCATATCAACTTCTTCGACCTCAAGATAGTTTTCGTAGTCTTCCATATTTTCTTCTTTAGTTTCATCAATTTCTACTTCCTCCTCTGGCTCTTTGGTGTCACAGATGTAATTGACTAGTGGTGTTTCAAGAGCAAGCTGATGATGAGGTGGAGCAATCCTTGGCCTATCTGGAGGGTTTGGTCTCCTTGAATCATTCCGCATTGTGATCTGAGATAGTTGCTTCTTCAAGGCAACCAAGTCATTTACCATTTTTTGGAACACTGGATCTGTGGTGACGGAGTTTGAATTATGACCCTTTTGTTTCCCATTAGGGACTTTCACCTTTCCAGAAAGGATTATATAATCTTCAGTTTCTATTGCAAAGTCCTAGGCTTGCCTCAATGTTCTTGACTGGGCTCTTCTGAGGAAGAAACCTACTTCTGATGGTAGAGCACTGGTTAAAAACCTCTTTAAATTATTTTCGGGAGGCACCACATCTTCAGGTATCATTCTTATCACTCTATCATATCTTGTTATGAAGTACCTCATTGATTCAGAGGTTTCTTTCTTCATTTGTACAAATTGGACCAAAAGATCCTGGCAATCTTCAGTGCTCTTGAACCTGTGTTTGAATGCACTTCTTATATCTTCCCAACAGGTGATGGACCTTGGGGGTAGCATGTAGAACCATTCGGCAGCTTTCTCTTGAAGTGACTCCAAAAAGATTTAGACTGACACATCTTCATCCTCAACACCTAATACACAGCTAGCAGTGATAAATGCTACTATATGCTCTTCAAGGAGTTGATAACCATCCCCTCTAAATTTTAGGATGTTTTTTCTTGAGCCTCTTGGTAGCACATGGAGTGGTTGAGTAAGACCCAGTGGACTGATGATTCCTTCCCATGGTACATTAGGCCTACAGGCCTCACGATCACATTCATGCTCATGATCACGATCCCCCATTCTATGTTTATTTCTATCTTCCATCCTTGTTAAGGTTGTGACTTCTACTGCTACTCCTTCTTTTGCCTCAGATTGAAGTCTCTCAATTTATTCGAGTTGAGCTTTTATGTCCTTGTCTGTTCTTCTCTTTCTCTAGCTTCTTCTTCGGTCTCTACGTCGGTGAAATCTTCAAGTTTCTCTTTGATGTATGGAAATTCACCGCCCAAGGGATTGGCAACACTCAGGTTCCTAACGTGACTGGTTGTTTGAGAAGGAGGCCTCTAGATTCCGAGTAGCTCATGTCTCCTTTGAAATTCCTCAAAAATGGGATCCGTTTGTCCTCCTTGTCTCTGTTGCCAAGTGTATCTTCTATCGTCCATCTTGAAAATCTATGCTCTTCTTTGTGGTTCTGGAATTTGTCTTTGCCTCTCCAATTCAGCAGTACATTATTCTTCAAGGTCCAGAATTCTTGTGGAAATGTAGTGATTGACACTTTGTCTATTATGTCAGATAGCTTCCCTCAAATCGGAAGCAACGTCTTCTTGGATGTGGAAGAGCAATTCGGGTCTTTTAACAGGAGGGTTTCCTGGAATAGTCATGATTTGAATCCATGTGGATCATATAGCCAATCAAATTCTAGAAATTTTTCTCTTTTTTGAATTTTGTATTTTCTATTTTCTGACCTTGCGGTCGCATTTAGGTGCAGATGCTGCTAAATTTGCCGCATGGTTGGCACCAAAAACTGTTGGTGAGGAAATATTTCAAGTGGACAAACTTGTGTATTCCTTGCTCATGCTCTGGGAATCTAAGTCCCTCTACTTAACCGGTGCAGTTGTCGTATATGCATACATGTCAAAAGGTGAATTTTTGTGGTGGCCTCTCAGTTGGGAGATCCAACAGGGGCACTCCATTGACCCTACAACAAATTCTTACAGTTATCTATAACGGGGGAATTTTCTATGAAGGTGGGAAAGGGAGTGAGAAGAGAGGTAGGAGAACTAATGCTGCAGGTAAAAAATTAGGTTCACACACGCACTAGTTAGAAATTTCAACACATGCATTTATGAGAAGAAACAACTCTGCAAATGGCAATAAGACGAGAAAAGATTGTGAACTCAAAGTTTCTAAAATCTCATCATCAAAAAGGCTACAAAATCATTCTTGTATTGATTCTTAGCTAGAAGTTGTACATTATGTGGGAATGGAAGAAATTTGAGAATTGAGGAAAGTAGAATAAAATGGTTATCTGCTTTGTTGTCTCTAAGTACAATGCACTCATGATTTTACAAGATCAATTGCCAGGCATGTACAATGGCGTAAAGAATCCATTAAATCTCCTCCAATAAACGGTTACAAGTTTTTCATTAACAAGAAACATTTTACAATTTCTTTTCAATCATTCACGTCTGTTCAGATTGTTGATTCACGAAGAAATGTCAATGGCGAGAAAACCAAATTTTTCATAATGCAACCGTTACACTCATTTTTCAACTTTGAATTTAAACCGTTCATCTTTCCGTTGAAACTTTAAACCAAAGTCATCCACATAGGAGAAATTTACTGGCAACCGTTACACTCATTTTTCAACTTTGAATTTAAACCATTCATCTTTCCTTTGAAACATTAAACCAGATTCATCCACATGGGAGAAATTTACTGGAGTGGGCGTGGAGGATGCCTTTTGCATTTTGTGACTTTATAGAGATTTGGCATTTTGGAACATTTTGGCCTGCTCACTCGCTTTTGATATGGTCTTGACACGTGGCCTAACTTGAGGGAGATAGAGTCGCGGGACACTTTTATAATTTTACTTTTTTTCACTACAGGCTCAAAAACACAAATTGCTCCGAAGGCCCGCCTCTCTGCTTTGATCTTTGATGTGGGCTTAATATTTTACTTTCTCCCTTATAACATGCTCGGGGCTGCGGGTCACTTTTTAAATTTTCACCCTTTTTACAAAGAGGCTCAAAATCTCGAATCTCCCCGACAGTCTGCCTCCCTGCTTTGACTCCTTTGACGGTGGGCTCAAGATTTGACTTTTTCTTTTAAGCACGATCGGGGCTGCGGGTTGCTTTTTAACTTTTCTCCTTATTTACAAAGAGACTCAAAATCTAAAATCTCCTTGATGTCCCACTTCCTTGCTTTGACTTTCCAATGGAGGGCTCAAGATTTGCCTTTTTCCTTTAAGTCTGATCAAGGTTGCGGGTCACTTTTTAACTTATTGTTTTTTTTACAAAGAGGCTCAAAACCTCGAAGTTCTCTGCTGAACCACTTCCAATTGGATATGTCCACGTACCCGTGGATGATGGAGCCAAAAATTTTCAGGGAAGAAAACACCCATCATTCCCGAATGTAGAGAAGAAGAAAACTCCACCATTTCACGCCTGAATTTCAAATTTCTTTCGTGAGCCAAAGAATTGAAAAAAATACAAGGTTCGACGATCCATGGCCATAGAAAGATTAACAATTTCATTCAAATGAGGACAACAATAAAATTTTCATGCATATAGACAGGAAAATGGAAAATTTATCAAAACGTGTATACTGGAGAGTTTAAACAACTTCAAAGCATGAATTTCTTTATCTTTTAAGACTTCTAACTTTACTTGAAAACTTTTGGAGGGTGTGAGCTCAAAATTTTTGAATTTGAATTAGAAAATGAGGAGGGGATTTTGAGGATGATAATAGGTATATTAGGATTTCCCTTTCAATAAATGCATTTCATGAACATTGCAATGTTTTTCAATTCAATAAGTGCATTTGTGCACATGATCTGGTTCACTAGATCATTTCCCAGCGTTAGTTTGTTTTTCTTAAAGGTCGGTTTTTCAAAAAAGGACAAATTATGGTTATACACTTTTGACTCCATGCCCAATAGACAAGAGCAAGGAACTGGTCTTGAACCTAACAAGCAGCTTTCCCCACAGGATCACCAGAAATGTTGACATTTTTTGCACTCATTCAAAACTGTAAACTAGAAACTTTGTTTCACACAACAAGTGTTGATGAGCTAGACCTAACTAGGGGGAAGACATACAATTTTATTTTGTTTTCAGTTGCAATAATTGATTAACAACATGCAATATGAAGCTCTGTGTGCTATTGCAGAATGAGACACCTCACATATGCTTCCATTCCATGTTTGTCTTTAGCAAGGAAACACAAAAGCCACGAAAGACCAATATATTGCCTTGATGAAGGTGGGAATCATAGGACATGTGGGATTTTGGAAGAACTATCCCATAGCATGTTGAAGATGATCTTCCTTTTTTTGGAAAAAATATTCAAATCATCAAGGTACACAACAATACACCTTCCCTTAAGGATTCCAAAAGCTAAGTCCATTTCCCTCTAAAAAGTATCACTAGCATTGATAAGACCAAATGACATTCTCTTGTAGGCAAAGGTGCCCCAAGGGGTAGTAAAAGTAATCTTTTTCTGATATGGGGTACTGACTTCCACTTGATTTTATCTAGAGAATCCATCTAGCATTGACAACATCTCAGAACCTGAGACAACTTGCAAATCTTGATCCATCATGGGGAGTGGATAGTTGTCTTTTAGAGAGGCATGATTCAAATTCCTAAAATCCACACATATGCAAATCTCACCATTCTTTTTCCTGATAGGCACAATGTTGGAAATCCAAGTTGAATGATGTATAGGAAAAATAATCTTGGCTTTTAGTAACTTTTGGATCTCTTAAAAAATAGTATCAACAACCTTAGGATTATACTTCCTTTGTTTCTACTTGAAAGGTTTGATTCCAGTTCTCAGAGGGATATAGTGTTCCATCTCCCTTGGTTGAAAATCCTTGAGATCATCATATGAATAGGAGATAACATCACTATACTTCTTTAATAGGTTTACTTCTTTCTTCTTTTCTTCTTGGGTGCAGCATTTTCCAATATTCACCACCTTGGGTTCATCATTGCTTCCAATGTCGACCTTCTCATATTCAGCAGATTGTCGAGTCCCTTGAGAAGCTTTAGATTTGATGAACCTATCATATTTGTCAAACATATCTTCTAGGCTCACCAGTCCTATAGGGGTCCTTTGGGAATCTTGTTACCCTTCAACTTAATACATCCATCCTGATCCATTTCTTACTTGATATCTTCCTCATTAGAGGGCACATATTCTCTAGGCAGAGTTTGAATTCCTTCAAAATATAACTGATTGAAGTTATCCTTAAGCTCCAAGAAAGAGAGAAAGTGTTCATCATCATTGAAAAAATGTCAGTTGCTTGCATTATCTGGCACACTAGGCCTATGAATCATTTCAATGGTAAATTTCTCTTGAGAGAAATCTGGATGAGGAATCAACAAAGATCCAGAGATAGCTAGAGAATCATCTCTAGTATAATTTTCTCTTGGCACAACATCAATTGAGAAAGCATCAAGGAATTTAATGGAAGCCCAAACAAGATTTCTATAATGTTTCAATCTCATATTCTTGACTTGGTAAATATCCCTTACCTATTTCACAATCAACTCTGCATCACCACGAGCACAAAGATTCTTTACTCCTATTTCTTTTGCTATGCTCAACCCAAGGATGAGAGCCTCACACTCAATTTTACTATTTGTATTTTCAAAATGTAGCTTGAAAGAAAATAGATGAATCTTCCCTTCTGGAGAGATTAACACCACACTAGCTCCAGAACCATCTGAAGAGAAGCTTCCATCAAACTCCAAAGTCTAAATGCCATTGGGATCATGAATCACTCCCTTAGGGAGATTTTCCTCATCTTTTGACATGATCATATAGTTTTCATGCCCTATTTCTTCATAGAGTATTTGTTATTTTGGATCATCAGTCTTTTGCACAATATACTCAGTTTTCTTTTCTGGCAAGAACTTATTCATTTTTCCATTGACCGAGATCAAGGCATTTGACTAGTCCATCTGAATTTCACCTCCTACCTTTTTATAGAAATTCCTACTCAGCAACATACCATATGAGGGAGGAATATCAGCTACCAAACTAGTGGCTAAGATCCTTTTTCTGGAAAAGCAGCGAAGGCTACTTGTGCATCTTTAATCCTTCTAACCAAAGGTACTTCTCTACTTTCCATGGAATAGCAAGAACCAAAGGCACGTGTTAGATTCAAGCCCAAAGCATGAGCTACTTTTGCAGGAATTACATTGTCTGATGCTCCTAAGTCTATAACACAATTACTAAGTCTATGGCCAACTATGAGGAAAGTCACATAGAATGGTTCAATTTTCTCATTAGGGGAAGTGAATGTAGCCACAAGGCTTGATTGAGGTGAGGAAGAGGGAGTGAGAAAAATACCTTTAGAATTATTGGATGAGGCTTTAGATTTGGAATTGACATAGTTTACCATTTTAGCAAAGGATTTTGGATGGGTATGGTAAAAATCTACCTCTGAGATTTGGATCTTGGTCTTTTTGAGGTGATAAATGATAACAAAAGACCTAGAGGTGGATGGGTCATCACTACTACAAATAGGAGAATCTTTTGATTTATCAGTTTTAGGAGTTGAAGGACAATAATTTTTGGAAACGGAGGTAGAAGGAGGAGGATTAACATTACTTACCTTTTGCATGGAGGCAGTGGGAATAGGGGCTCCTCTTTTAACAACCACTAGAATAGTTATAGGAAACTCCTTGGATTTCTTAGCAGGTTGTATTACCTTTTCTTTTCTGTTCATTTACTCCTGAGTCATAACATCATATGACTCATTATTCATCTCTTCCACTCTTCATCATATTCATCTTCATCATCTATACCTTCAGTGGTGAGGAAATGAAATTGAGATCCACCAAGCTCTTCTATTTCTTCATCAACCTCTTCTTCTGGGTCTTCAAATTCTTCATTAAACTCCTCATCATCAGGTTCTTGAACTTCACAAGTTGCATGGACTAGAACCTTGATAGGTGGGCCTTCAATAGCCAATTTATTTTGAGAAGGAGGTAACCGGTTCCTAGGCTGAAAATTCCTTCTTGGAATATCTTGATAAGGAGTATGTTGAGCCAACTACTTTTTGATGACAATGAGATCATTTTCCAACTTCTGTAATAACAGATTTGAATTGGCTCCAGGAGAGGAAGAGGAGGATGCTTTAGACTTTGAGGGTTCTCTTTTTAGTTTACCAAATATGATTAAATCATCCCCAACCTTGATAGCCAAACACTGATCAACATCCAAAGTTGCAAGGTTAGCTCTCCATAGTGTATAGCTCACTTCAGGTAACTTAGCATTGAGGAAGAAGCATTTTTTAGTTTGATCCACATGACAAGTGTTTTGTGGAATTTTTTGATGAGCTTGTTGAATTTAGCCACAAACTGCCTCATGGGTTCATGTGGTTCCTTCTTGATATGATAAATTTGAGCCAAGAGGGCATGCACATCTTCAGAAGGTTTGAAATGTTGCTCAAACTAAGTTGTCAAGATGGTCCAATCAATAATTGACCCAACAAGAAGATGATAGAACCAATCACCAGCATTATCCTACAATGTCTCTACAAAGAGCCTGACAGAAACATCTTCATGGTCAATCCCAAGAATCACACATGCAACACTGAAGGCTGCAATGTGTTCATCTGGGTGTACCTTCCCATCACATCAGAATTTAGGAAAACCTTTCCTACTACTCTTGGAAAACTCATGCAATGGTTGAGGAAGAGGAGGAGGCCCAATCCATTGTCCCTAAGGCAAAGATGCTACCATTTGTGGGAATATTTTCTGAAGGGGAACTGAGACACCAACAAGTATTAGAGCAAGAATATTAGGGTTGAGTTGTTCTAGAGGAATGTTATTCTTGGATTTTCTGTCCTTAATAGGGAGTGTTCTTGAAGAACGGTTTCCTTTGTTCCTTCTTGCTAGAAGAATAGGAAAGTTTTGTTGCTCCAGAAGTTGAAAATGAGGATCTTCAATCCCGAGAGCTTTCTTCCCATGTGTATATCATAGATTCGCTCAATCAAAAATGATCTTAAAGTTGTTCTTTTAAAAGGGATATGTTTGAAACAAAATTCCCAATGGAGCCGCCAAAAACTGTTCAGTTTTAAAATGATACTTTGATCAAAACCACAATCAAGGGACAACAAGTCCCTCCTCTTTATGGGAGAGGTTCCCTTATTGAAAGCAAGCAACAAAGCTTATATACAAATGTACAATTTTCATCTTAAGGCTGAACTTATGACATATTGAAATATTTTTTTACCAAAATAGCTTATCAATACAAACGAATGGAAGAAACTGAAGAAAGGAAAGAGAAAAATATATTAGTAATTTCACGAAATATAGATAGTAAAGTATAACCCTATACGTACTGAGAAAAGGTGATACAGACTAGAATCATTCACATTTACAACATAAGATATCATTCCATAGACACAAAGTTCTAGAAATCATATCAATAAGAACAGAAAGTTTCTTATTACAGAAGATAAATAATCCATAGATTTAAGGGAAGCAAGAAGAGACAATAGATGAAGATAGAGAGAAAGGGGAAAATCCTCTGTATTGATTGTTTTTTACTCTATTTAAACTTCAAAAGTATCAGAGTCCAACCTTTTGGAATGAGCCAAGCTCTTACATTTATAGATGAAGCCAAGAGAGGAGAAGAGAAGGAAAAAAATATGACTTGGCACCCAACTACCAACCATCAATGCCCCTGCAAATCCACCTATAATCTTTCAAATATGGTTCTACATGTATTTGGCGTGCTGAAGAAGGATGGAAGGTCGGATCAGATTTGATCCATTTGAAGCAGTCGCATCCTGTATTAAAGGCTTGAGAGACATTTTCTATATTTTCAACCAAATCAACATATCCAGTCGGTTTCCCATGTCTGTTTGGTGTGTTGGAGAAGAAAGGATGGAAATCAGATCAAATATGATTTATTTTAAAGCAACAAGATCCCGCATTAATGGCTTGAAAGATGTTTTATAGATTTTCAACAATCAACTCCTACTAAAAACAATATTTTATACTTCCATGGTGTAGAGGATACCAAGACCTTTCCAACATAATAAAATTTGTCAAATTTCGAGCACTGGAGAAAAAGTTATGCTCATTTGAATATTTGAATCGAATTCACACAAAAATGGCGAAAATGCAAAAATGGATCCACAGGCCCAAAATTGAAATTACTCCTTTACCACAAAAGATGAAAAAGTGAAAAAGTTTCCCGTAGCCCCGTAAGCTCGCAACTTCACATTTTGCATTTGGGTCTGACATGAGGCATTACATGAGTGGTAACAGAGTCGCGACTCACTTTATAATATTACTTCTTTTAGAAACGAGGCTCAAAACCTCAAAGTTCTCTGCCGAACTTTCTCTACGCTTTGACTTTTGATGTGGGCTCAACATTTCACTTTTTCCCTCTTGGAAACAAGGCTCAAAAGGCTCTGACAATCTACCTCCCTGATTTGAATTTTCATGCGGGATTAATATTTGACTTTTTCCCTTGGCATGAGCGGGGCCGCGGTTCACTTTTTCACTTTACGCCTTTTATGGAGACAAGGCTCAAAATCTCAAAGTTCTCCACCGACCCACCTTGACTTTCAACGTGGGCTTAACATTTGAATTTTTCCCTTTGTTTGGTGAAGGCTCTATGTCTGACCTGGGACACGTGGAGGTTTCCCGCTCATTTTGAGACTCGCTTTGTATTTGGCTCTTGAAAGAGTGCTGAAGAGACACATGGCTTCTTCTGCTACCTCACCTTGTTTCTTTGTGTTTTTGCTAAGTCCCTTTTGTTTGGTGTGGCCATATGTATGACCCTGGACACATGGAGGCTCAGCGCACATTTGGGGCCTACCTCTAGAGTTTTCCTTTGAAGTTGCATCAAGATGACACGTGGAGGCTTCTGGAAACCCTTCTATACGTATTCGATTCAATGGCCAGCTCTGTCTCCTTTTCAGACATGGGACACATGAAAAGTTGGCAATCGTTTGAGGGACCACCTTTGGCTTTGACCCTTGAAGGTGCGCCATTGAGACACATGGTGTCGTCCACCAATCCTTTTGTACTTAACTAATTTGGACCCAATCCTCTTTCTCCATTTTTGGCTGGGTCTCTTCTGCTTATTTAGGAGTGACTATGTTGGGTTTTGGACACGCGGAAGCTTCATGCTTTTTTGAGGACTCACTTTGCATTTCACCTCTAAAGTTGCGCTGAGATGACATGTGGTTCTTTCTGCTGACCTTAGACCTTTCAACGGCCGATTTTACTTTTTGAGGCTTTGACCATGTGGAGAGCTGGAGCTCATTTGGGGTCTGTCCCTTGGGTCTCACTTCTGAAGTTGCACCGATGAGGCACGCTACAAGTCTACGCTCACTTAGGATCTTGCTTTAAACTTGGCCTTTGGAGGTGCACCGTTGGGACGCATGGAGGCTTCCATTGGCTCTTTATACTTAGCCAATTTTTCGGTTGGCTTTGTCTCCTTTTCAGACTCTAGACACGTGGAAAGTTGGCACTTGTTTGGAGTCTCCACTTTTTTGCACCATACCAAAAGTGCACTGAAGAGACATGTGACAGCTTCTGTGGTCCTTCTATACTTTACCGATTTTGGCCTCGATTGAACACTGCCTTTCTTCATACAAGACAAAAATTCCAAAAGTGACCCGACGACCTGCCTTCCCTCATCCAATCAGAGATGTCCACGTACTTTTGGATGCTGGGGCCAAACACTGACAGGGAGATACACCCATCATTAACGACTGCAGAAAAATATAGAGGAGGGGAAGCTCCACCATTTACACCTGAAAACAAACTACTCCTCGTTGAAAGAAGAATTGTAAACGATATTAGGCTCGATGCGATCCATGGCCATAAAAGAAGGATTTGATAATTTCATTCGAATGGAGGAAACAATTTTCAAGCATCCGGACAGGTACCATGTGGACTTGAAGATTCTAAATTAATAGGGTAAGATTTCAAATGAGTACCCACTTCTTCAAAGCACGAATTTTAGTATCTCTCCAGACTTCTCACTCTACTCAAACATCTCTCAAAGGCACCAACTCAAAATTTTTGAAAGGTTGACTTAAAAAATGAGGGGAATTTTGAGGGTGACAACACTTGCACAGGAATATAGTTTACATGTGATCACAAGAAGATAGAACAACAAGAAGACAAAATTATCCTTGCAAGTGGATGAAGTCAGATCAGAGCTACAAGATAGAAGTTGCATGCACATTGGACAAGACTTGCACTTCAAGCAAGGGATAAAATTAGCTAAAGTATTCACCCAAATTATTTATTGTAATAGAAATAGAGCAGTCAACTACACTTTGACTAAAATATATTTTTGAATTAAAGCCTATTTTAGCCTCGTTGTAACAACATGATTATTTTATCCCTTTATCTATTCATGATAAAGGCTAATATTAGCATGCATGGGAGAGTACAGACTGTAGTCTATTTTTAGGAGGGGTGGATGAATTAATTTTGTTATATATTATGTGTATTAGCAAGGCACAAGAGATGAATTTTAGGATGTATGAGTGTTGAAGCATATTTTTGCTAGTTTTTTCCTTAAATGAGAACTAGTTATTACCTTTCCAATTATTAGAAGTGGTGTGTATCTTTTATTAGTTGTTGTGAATGTTGATTCCATGAATTAATTATCTTACCTTAATGCAAATCATGTAATCTATGCATAGTCTTAGTGTCCATGCTTAGCTTTTTGTGTTGTGATTTATCCCTCAATACATAACTATCTTGCCTAGGATTCTGTTGAAAACCATTATTTTGTGCTTCTGTAATTTGTTCTCAGTTTATTTTGTATGTACGTAGTCAAAACCCTCAATCATTTTGGTGTATCACCCCATTTTAAATTTAGTTACAGCCAACTTTTATCCCTTAAAACTCCAAGACTACCCAAAAAATAGATTTAGGATACATCAATAAGGAACCAGCCTTAATACCGGAGACTCACCTCAACAATAGGTATACCCACATACCTAAAGTGTTTCCATTGTATCTACAGAAGTAAGAGATAAAGAAATCTTAGAACCCTTGTTGTCATCTCTCAAAAAGGGTACACTTCTGAGAGATAAGAGCTGTAATTTAGACAAACAAATTTTTTTACCCAATTACTTGCAAAGAAGCTAAGGAAAATATCCTTCCTCTCATACCTGTGGAAAAAATTACATATTTTCCAATAGAATCTATTAAGGTTATTCTTCATGTAGAGGAGGTTTCTGATGGGTGGAAAACAATTCACAACAATAAAAAATCTATTCTCACGAAAATTGTTCCTTCTACCTACTTGTCTTTTTCGTTGTTGTGCAACAGTTTCTCTTTGGTTCTTGGTTTGGCTATTTTTTTAACTTCTCTATCATGCCTTCTTGTTCCTAGGTAGGGCCCCAAGTCAAAAAACCTTTATCCTCGATAAATAAATTACTTTAATTTAGGGAAAGTAAATTACTCAACTGAATTAAGTTTAATTTGAGAAAATACATTTAATCAAGAGAATTAATTTAATTTACAGAAAAAGAAATTAAATAATAGGACGTCATTTCTACAACTTAATAGACTTAACTTATTAGAAGATTTTTTAAAAAATAGAAATAAAAGGAATTAAATAACTTTTCTCATTAAAATCTTAATGGGAATTTTGAGCCCAACATACGGTAAAATTTTAACAATGAAAAATTTAACTTAGTTACGAGAAATGGTAATAGATTAAATGTCGTTGTTAGGCTTAATTAATTACAGGACCCTGTTCTGGTAAACTTTTTAAAAAATCATGCATTGTTTTTAGTGGGTTGCACATTACGATAAAATTTCAAAAAAAAAAATCGCAAAAATTGTTCCTTATTTTTAGGTTCCATTTTGGGCACTAGCCGAGCAGGCGCTACAAGTCCATTTGAATGTGTTCGAAGTGTACTTTCTACTATTAAAAATTATTTCCCTTTGTTAAATGGCCAAATGAAGAAGCATAGAAGTAGTCAAAAAAATTATATTATAAATTACATCCAAAACAAATATCTAGCAAATTATTCTTAATGAAGGGCATTTTACAAGGCCATCATATTTCATATGGAGGATTGATTGATACATACTTGTAATGCACATGTGAGTAACTACTAGTTACACTAGAGTCAAGTCGTCATGTCATATTGGTTATCTTTGCTTTATTTGGTTCTTTCATGTGTTAGGTGCCAATAGATCCATTAGGTGTCAAAGTTATGTGTTCACTATTACTCTATCATTTGCCATTACCACATTAACAATTAATTTCTCTAAATTGTTTGATGTGCATAGTATGTCAATAACCATGATACAACATTTACTACTTGTTTTTCGATCATTAGATGTTATCTGCGTTGTTTATAATTTATAGTGCTTATTTTATATACTACATATGGTTAATACCTTGCATACTTTGGTTACATACTCTCTTTACTTGGAATAATTTATGATTAACAATCATTTCTCCACTTGAATGGAAAGGAAAGCCAATAAAAAAGTGTGGAACAACTAAGATTTAGTTTAACCAGAAATCAAATTTGCGAATACAAATGAAAATGAAAATGAAAATGAAAACCTGAGAAAGCAACTTTTACAAAATATAACAATTGAAATAAGTTATTATCCTCTTTAAGCCAAGCAATCTATATTATGCTCGCCACACGTTCAACAGCATCATAGAGTTCTCCACCTGATTTCTTGTTGTTAACTTCTATCAGTAATTCGGAAAAGGTGTATGGTTTGTAGCGACGGGGATTATCTTTGTCGACAAGCTCTTCAGGGGCGTAAATATACGCGTCGAGTGGAAAGTTTAGAAAAAGGGGAAGAGATAGACGAGTCTGCCACCCTCTGAAAAGAACGCGGTGATGTGCGCTGCGATACTTGCCGTTGCTCCATACCTGCAATATTCAAACAACCATTAATAAATAACAAAACGAAACAAATACATTGAAAAATAGAATTAATTTTACACCTTCATGGAATCCCCCACGTTGACAATGAATGAATCTGGTGTAGGCTTCACGTTCACCCACTGCCCTTGTTTGGAGCGAACCTCAAGCCCTTCCTTGTCATCATTGTAAACGATGGTAACAACACCTGTATCTGCGTGAGAAACCAGAGCCTCATCCCCCACACATTTGTCATGCTCAAGAAAACTGAAGCTACTTATAACCAAATCCGCTGTGCACTTTCCAAAATTAGACTGGTAGAATGCCCTTGGATCCAAACTCAGGGCAGCAATAAGAAATTTAGTGATTGTAATCGCCAGATTTGATATTAATAAACCGTACGCGTCAATTACTTCGCTGTAAGAAAATGAGAACACAAATCCACTGGTGACACATACCATTAAAGAAAACAAAAAGTATGAAAATAAAATAGCATACAAGAAAGAAAAAAACAATGAAATGAATAGCAACAAACCGAAAGAATGAGTTTCCGTCTTCGGGCCATATCTTTCGAGAAATTTCCTGAGTTAAATCTGGATTGGGCATGGCGAGGAAACTTATGTACTCGTGGAGAGGGTTATATTTGAGGGTATTATAGGTTGGGACTTTTTCTTTATACTCTAACGGCCTAGATAGTAAATCTCGGCTCACAGACAAAACTTTTTGCAGAAGATCGGATGGAAATCCGTGGTTCACCACGCGGAAAAACCCCCATTCTTCGCATGCTTCTCTGAGTTTCACTACGTCGGGATGATGAAAATAAGCTCCGTCAAATTCCTTCGGGAACTGTGAAAGGTCAATCACGGCGAGATCAATTTCTGCCATAGCTCGGCTTCACAGGGAAACTTGGAAATGAACAGATTCACCACTTCAACAACTTTGGTTTCAATAAATAGATAAACCAAAATAATGTCACGTGCTTGAGCAAAATTTCTCGCACTTGTAATCAATGTCATCCCAATTCCAATGTGACTCTTTTCGAAATAGCACGTTTTATTGCACTCCGCCCAATGCACATCAACTCAAACACCAGCCTGTAAAATTAAATTTTGGTGGAAAGCAACCCAACAATGCCAAGAGATAGAACATTTATAGAGGAGAAATGAGGCAGTTAACCTGAATCAAAATGTGAGAGGTTGTTACCGTCACTTAACAATCATTAAATTTTTTTAAAAAAATACTCTTTAGTAGATCATGATTTTTATAATATGCAGATTTTCTTTCAAAAATTTAAATTATGTGGAGAATATATTTGTAAGGGATTTAAAATAAGTATTTTTTAATACAAAGGAATTTAAGGCAACTCATTAATTGAGAATAAAATCATTTTTTATGGGTTGTGTATGTGTCACAATTTCATTGGTTAATTTATTGATGTGACTTGATGTGACTTGCTTTATTGGCTAGTTTTTATTTCATTTTTAACTTTAATTCAAACAAGTAATGGTACTTTATATCACATATCTACTCACGGCTCATGCATGGTCATTGGCTCACCAACAGGGATCAAATTTGAAGGGTTGGTCTGAATTTTATTTTGAAGGCAAGTATTGGACCAACCCTTCAATGATGAAAACTAGCACGAATATTTTACACTTCATATGACAAGAATAAATCACATACGCGTGTCAAAAAAATTAAAAATATTTTTTTTTAACGAAATATTTTTTCTTTTCAAAATCACCAGTTGAATAGCATCTTAAATAAAAAGGGAAAAATCAGTAATCCAAACACAATGACCCCTCTATCATAATGATGTAAATTAAGCCGCATTTAAAGTGGTAAAATAATCAAATTTTGATGTAAATAAAGCTCAAATTTGTAATATTATAATTTCCTAAAAATCATCATAACTAAAATAAGCATTAAATAATATTAATAAATAAATACATAAACAAACAATTGAAATGAGATAAGAAGACACGCAAATCACTAAACACATAAATACAATCAAACTACACTAGGATCTCTTATCAAAATCATTAAGAAAACTTATAAATAGTAAAATAAATAACTTTAACTTCTACTTGGAGTTTAGTCCTAAAAATAAAACCAATTTGGATTCTTACCCCTTCAATAAAAAAAACCATTTGTATTTTAAACACTAAAATAACACACATGTAAATTTTAACTAGTAAAATCCATTGACTTGAATACATCTTCTAAATAAATTAAAGAAAATGTGCATCTATACATTGAAACACCCACACTAACTTTGTCATCAATAAATACATCTAAATATTCTTAGTTGATTTCCAATCCAAGAGTTTCACCTCATGTAGAGTATGCATTCAAATATACTACATAGAAATGATGTTTTACCAAATTAGAAAACTCCATTCAACACACACACCCTTTGTAATCCTCCCTAAATCTATTCACAAGCCTCTTCCTCAACTCCTCAGGCATAGAGTTTAGCAAAATTGTCTTGAGCACAACAACGAATATAAAATTCTTGTTGGCCTCCACATCACTACTATTAAACAATAGTTAGAGAGAAGATACCAATGATGAATTGTAGGGTTTTTTTCAATGGATGAAGAAGATTATCTCTACATATTCTCCTCCTCTAAAATGATCTCCTCTCATCTTCTCTACATTCTTCCATATTGAATGGGTCCAATTAACCTTTGCATTAGGAAGCAACTCGACACTTAGCTCGGTTCTTATTTGCAAGGGTCGTAATGGGTGAACTCCTTATGCGATTCAACTTTTTTTCCTTTAAACCAAGCGCCATATATATTTTCCCCTATATCCTTCTCCATTTCATACAAATAGAGCTAATCCAATCATCGTGGCCCATAGTTTGTCTACATGTCGAGCTCAAATTGATCTAGGAAATCTGGATCAAGACCATTGTGAGCTCATCCCACCCTTTAAAACCAACATGGATCCAATAGAGCCTTCTTGGCACCCTACATTGTGAGTCACAAATTGAAGTCACTCTTTGAGATTAATTCAACACTTTTCTCCACACTCTTCCCCCACCTCAGATATCCATCTCATCACATATCCAAACTAGTGGTCAGTCTACATAGTGGATCTATTCCAAATCATCTTGTGCAGTCTCCCAAGTGCACAAATATATGTGTGCAAGTTGATCCTAGCTTTGTTTTATGTTTCTCTAGGTGGCTCCTGCAACAAAAAAATAGAAAAAGTAGAAAGTGGTAGATATTTCGTTTGAATGAATCCTAAGAAAAGCCCAGAATATAAACAGTAATAATAAATCTTTTGCTTTTGGGTATTTGTGCTCAAGTATTTGTGTAGCTGACATCAAAAACTTGCTAGTAACTTGGAATTTGAGCTTAATAGTATTATAGTGGTAGTATATTTGTTATATTAATTTTTTTGGTAATTTCAAGTATTACGACTTATCTAATGTATCTACGAGTCATACGCAGAGTCTGGAAAGCTGGAGGTGACTATTTGTAAAATTAATCAAAAATATTTCTTAAGCCATAATATTTTCAGACAATTTTTTGACAGGCATTTTTTCACCATAGCCCTTCTTTTGATAGTTGTAAAAGTAACTTGCCCTTTTGTATTGTCAAAAGATTTTTACATTTTGATTTTTTTTTTGACATGCAATTTTTTACTTGCCCTTTTCTGACAGGTTTGAGGCCTTGGGAAGGGCTGTGACGGGCTCAATTTTGAACCCTGCTCACCAACCACCACAACCAGAGCTTGTTTTTAATAAAAATTTGTTGTAAAGTCTGTGAAAATGCATATAAATATAAACTATTTTTAAATGTAAATCTCTAACTTCAATCTAAATTTCATGTGTAGGAAAGATCATTCTTCAAATGCCATGGACCCAAAGTTTGTTTTATTCTGAGGGATTTGTTAAGAGAAGTTATTACCTCTTCATTTTCTTCACGTCCATCAAACATATCAAGTGTGTTTTTCAACTATTTCAGATAAATGGTATTTGTATTCACAAATTGTGAATCATTATCCATAAAAAGAGATAGAGAGTGGTGGAAGTTTCCAAGACAATGTATATTTTTGAACTTAATACAACAAGGACGGGAAGAGGAACAAAATTATCAAGACATTTTATATCATCATCACTATAGAATGCCTTTTTCAGTTTCTCAATTGCTTTTGTAAAAAATAGAACCTCATATACCAACCACAAACACAACTCATTTTGTTAGAGAATCAATACAGCCGAAAAAAGCTCTTTGTCTAGTTTTACATTGCCTTGCCTAAGGAACTCCCACACATATAGTAACAAAATTATATTGCATAGGAGAATCTACTATGAGAAAATACAACATAGAATTGTCAATATTATCCTTCAACATCTACAAAATGATTATATAAGCATTCCATCTAGTAGTAGGTTACAAAAAAATATTCACAAAGTTCCATGCTTTAACTCTTTAAGGAATATGTGATGTTCAAAAAGTATTTTGGGATGTATGTGTTATTGCTCCTAGTGGCACTCATGTTGTTCAATTGGAAATGATTTGTAGTAAAAATAATATTACAAGTTAGAGAAGTGTTGTCATCCCCTACATTTCAAATTGGAGGAAGCATAATCTTTCCATAAATAATAAGATATTGTAATGCCCACATTTTACACCCACAAATACAACAATGAAAAAAACTAGAATAAATTTTTTTTACTTACATTGCTCACTACAAAACACCACAAGGGCTCCAAGAAGAGAAACACAACAACGCACATGGAACTTACATGAGTCATCGACTCACATAGACATATGACAACACCATATACATGTCAATGCCACACTTTCCCCAATAAACGAATACTAGTAATGACCCCATCACAAGAAAAAGGGACCCAAGGATTGGCAAAGCCACAACACATCATTACCATGATTACATCTTAGTTACAATTAACATTCCAAGAACATTTTTATACAAGGATAATTTTATCCATTTTCTACCTACAGATTCTTAAATTCTTTTCACATTCAACTTACAGTTCGACCATTTAAGTTGTCTCTTTATCCCTTACAACAATCTCCATAATTTACATAAGCATTTGCCATATTTGAAATTGCATAAAAAAATTCCTAATTCTCTCGTTCTTATGTTAAGCTTATTTTTTCTCAAATGTTTATTTAATGTTTAAATTTTATCGTCACTACATAAGTGAATATGACACGATATCAAAAAAGAAATCTTAGGATTTAAGGGAGATTTAGATTCAAGATACATTTTTCCACAAACATTCTTCGATCATGGTATCCTTATTTCCCTATCGTAGTTAATATAGTTCGATAAATTGTTGATTCCATTCACCATTTCTGAGTTGAGAAATTTTATTTAGAATTATAAATATCTTTTTTTTTTCTCGAAGTTTATCTCACCAAGGCAATTTATATTATTTTTAACACAAGGAAATGTCTAATTGAGATATAAGGACTCCAAGAGTGACATTATTCCTAATCTCAAATCTCATTTTACTCTTATATGATTTACTCTTACATTGCACTATGGTCTCGTTATTGGCATCATTTTATAACAAAAGAGTTACGAAAGTACTCGTTCAACATCTTGAATAAGTACATAATTGGAAGCATTAGAAACTATACATTAACCATAAGTGATTTTTGTCCAAGGTAAGATTCCATGTTTCTGCATTTCACGATTTTGGATGTTAAATTGATTTTATTATTAATGTCATAAAAGGGCATAATAAGGGATTACGGAACCAAATTTTTAGTTTCCTAGTTTCTCTTAAGTCAACATCTTTCAAATCAATATCGTTTGCAAAGAGTTACTTACAATTTTCTACACACAAATTAACCTCCTAATCAACTATGGTTTAGTTTAATTCCGATTTACACTCAGGGATCTATGACCTATAATAGTTCAAATTAAGGTGTAAAAACATTTTTACCCTATAAAGCCTCTGCAAAGGACCCAGGGTGCTATACTTTAACTAGCCAAGGAAACATATTTAATTGAGAGGATATAAAGAGATCATTAACAAGAGTTTAAGTAATATAACAACTATTTCAGTAGCTCCATTGTGTCATCTGGATCCCACAAGAAACTAATTTGATGATGAAATTAAATTCTAAATCTACCTTCATTAGACAATGTACTCCACTAGGATACTAAGGAATTGTTAGTTCTACAAACTTCATATATGGTAAGGTTACACTGTAGAGTCATTGCTTTGAACAAATACTCTTATGTTATTGAAATAATCTATTGAATACATTGCTTAGGTGTAGTACAAGAAATTTTAGTTTTGAGGATTAATTATCATTTAGGACGATAGTGTTTTGCAAACTAATGTGGCTAAAATGAGAGGGAGGCTACAACAAGTGTTAAATATTAACTTCATTGGTAATCCCAATTGTTACTGGTGACTTTTAAGAGTAGATGGTGATGGTTTCCACCTAACACATAAGTCAGACCAGAAGAGGAAAAATTCTCCTTACTACACACGCAATAATCAATACTTGAAAGGTACCGCATACTCCAGATAAAGTTTGACTATGTTGTTCCTAATCATCGGGTTCATGATGATGTCACTAAAAATACTGGCTATGAGGACAACTCAAACTTGGTCTCTTATTTACTTAAACAAGAAGGTTTTGTCGAGTGCAAAGTTTAAGTTCATTTTACGGTTTCAATTTCTTCTGTGCTAAGAAGGGCATGCGAGAAGGGTAGATATGCACTAGTTTTAAACTAGGGTGGACTGTTATATTTAAGTTTCTTTTCTATATTTGTTAGTTAAATAATACAACACTCTAGAGATTCCATCATAAATTTCACGAAAAGAATGCACTATAAAATAATAAATTCGATTTCATTTAACATACATATCCAACTATTTCCATATGCAAATCTAAATCAATATGGTATCTATGATTAAATGCACATTTCCCAAGGCATTCCTAAAACTAGCATCTCATACATATTACCAAATTTTGAATATAAATTTGTGTAACTTGGAAATACATTACACATATATACACTTTCCAATAACCTATATAAATTACAATAATAAACAATGAATTACACCACGCCTTTTCACCATTTCATTTCCATCCTACAAAACCTTTTGAGCATGAAATTATCGATACATCACTGGCATGCCATCCACCCAAATCTAGCATAATTAACATTTTTAGTTTTTCATTTACATAATAACATTAATAATATGCATTCGAAAGGAGAAGGTTAGAGACATATATGTATTTAATTTTAGTTCACTTCATTTCTTAACCAAGGAGAGAGAAAGAAATAGGGAAGAGAGAGAAATACGTTTTTTGCCAAAAGTTCAATTTCACAAAACAAGTCATAGAGTAGAGTTGCAAGAAGTTTCCATGATGGTTTGGCAACCCGATAGGGGTCCTACAACTATTTTTTAATGTTTTCCTCCTAGTTGCAAAAATGTTCAATTTAGGCTCAGAGGTGAAGAAACCACTTTCAAACATTGCCCTATGATGAGCAAGCACACCACGAGTAATTTTATACATGTCCTCCTATACACAAATAATTCAAAGGAACTAATAAAATTCAGAACTGGTGAACGGTTTACGATTGGTGGTCATTTTTCTGAGGCCATCGATCGTTTTTGATCTAGTTAAAAATGATCAAAAGTTAGCTAGAGGGATAAGAAAACAACGTCCAAAACTAACGTTCGATGGATGAACGCACAATGAGATACTTCCTACAAGTTTCCTTATATATGGACAATTTGCCATAGTTGATAGGACTGAGAACTAGCAAATGGTTTTCTAATGGTGACAAGTTTTCTAGAGCCACCGATCGTAATTGGTCCAGTTTTGACCTAGTCAAACTGTGACCGGACACCTATAAATCCATTTAACAAAATATCAAGAATATTATTTTTCCCTAAAATTAAGGTTCTAGGTAATTGTCTAGTGAAAATACTAGTGGTTTGTGAAGGCGGGAAATCATTTCGAAGTTCAAGATCCAAACGGCCAGTTGATACGAAACCCAACTTTTAAGTTTTAGTAGCTTCTAGAGAGTGTAAAAAGGTGTAACAGGATTCCTAGAAGAGCGGCGAAGAGAGTACAAATAGTCGACTGGGGTCAATCTAAAGCCTGTTTTTACTCTCCTCATATCAAAGGACACATACGATGTTTGACCTCTCTTTTACGAGGTTCAAAAGGCATATTTGTAAGTCTCAAAATGTGGTGTTTTTCCAACTTTGCAAGTAAAGAAAAAGGTTGTGTTTGGTTGACAAATCAACTAACTCTTGATAATATCAGCAGACACAAGCACCTAATTTGGATACCCGAGTTACATCGTATGAGGTCATGGTGGTAACCACAGTTGTTGTTCTAATGGTAAAATAGTTTCAAAAATCACAAGGTGAGGTTTTATTTCTTTACACTAATTAAGTTTTGTTAGATATATAATTGTAAACTTATTCAGTAGTTTAATGTTTCTAATATAACGAAAATGAAGAATTAAATTATGAAAAAAATATAAGATTGAGGTAAGGAGACCATGCCTGAGTAAAAAAAAATCATCCCGAGCTGTGGAGCTCGATTCCACATCTGCACCAGACATTTTGCCAACAGTCTGTGAGCCTACCCTTGGCTATCCTCCATTCAACAGTCAAAAAAGAAATAATAAACCACATGCATGCCTCTCAGTATAGTCTTATTTTTGAAGATGTCATAAGTCATTCCAACAAACCATTTTGTTTACACCCAACAATCATTGTTGTCCTAGAGGAACATATACCTAAGGCATTTTGTCAAGCAATTCACCTACCTTGCTCTAACTACAAAAACGCTGAAAAAATGCTTTGGAAACTTAATTTATACCCACCGGCGGCCAAAGTAACTTTTCTTGATATTTTCGAAGGGTTTTTCAATTATCCCATATGCATAGGAAGAGAATATGTTAGCAAGGAAAGATGCAACACTATTTAGGTATCTAGATGCCTTTGATCGTGAGATTTCAGAGATACATATGCACCACTAGGTGCATCAACTACATCAAAACTAGAAAATTCTTTTATGTAGGGCGGATATATCACAACATACAAAAAGGAGATTTAAACAAAGTTGGAGACACTATCTTGGGAGATGAAGGCAGAAGGATATTATCCGGCTCTAAGAAATTTGTTGAATGATACGAAGGAGAGAATTATTTATCTATTATTATAGTCAAATGCTAGAAATAACCTTTGGATAAAATTACCATCACATTTGTTTGAAAGGTTCCAAGGATTTTTCAACAAATCCATTTCTCATGGTGCTTAACTTCTTCTGTTTTTTCATACGACAAATAAAACGGTGGTACTAGTAATTTATTTTCTCTTCTCAGACCACCCCTCTGAAGGAAAAGTGTAACCCCTCCAAGCGCAACATTTTGTGCCCAAACAGAAACTCAATGCATTCTAAGAAGAAAACCTACATATTTAGAGGATTTTTTTATTTTTTTCAAATAAGGGGGTTCATGCAGGGGGAGAGTGAAAGGAAAAATTCTTGTAGAGTCATAAGTGGGATGGCAGGAAAGGGCATTTTCAACCACAACTCACGTTTGTTACATGTCATCACCTGCAACTGCAAGATCATAAAATTGGCCTCTTTTAACACGTCTCCACCAACTTCTAAATAATTTCACCCACTACTAGCACACATCCCATCCACTCCTGCCAACTCCGTTAACTATCCCTTTTTGTTTATTATTTATTTTGTTAAAAGTGTTGGGAACTACATTTCCCTCCCCTTATAAAAGCATCTTCCACGATGCGATATAATGCTAAGGGTAGAAGAAATGATAATAAATGAAGGAAGATAATGACAAAAAGTTATGTCTAGAAATAAGATCTCTTTCGTTAGAACATGACCATAGGGAAGTAAAGAAATATTAACAATTTCATAAACTCTTAATGTTCTATGTAAGCTGATAGTTAGTTATCTTTTACTTTATTACTTAGTTTTTTCCTTTAAAGTATTTATTAATCTCAAATCTCAGTATTTCATTGTTTAAGATTTAAGTTTATCTATATTTGTGGGTGCCCAATATAATATCACATCGCAATACTACAAAATGGACAAAAACAATACCAATGGTTAACAAGACATCATGATATGTAATTTCACAGCTATATCACATCACAAAAACTCAACCAAACCATGTAAGGAACATAAAAAATGCACACAACATAGTACTTATTACACATGCCCCCAACACAATAGTACTCATAACCTAAGTAGACTACAATAACGTGAAATTCCCAACAGGTACACATACGAAGATTTCACAAAACTCTAGACCATAACTGCGAGCACATAGTGTCAAAAAGGGGACCAAATCATACTCTCAATGATAAGAATCAATCTTCATCATCACAAAACATGACCAGACTCACATTAGTACACATAAAATATAACACCAACTCCACACACCTCCCAAAACATCACAAAACAACTCCATATATCTGCCGAAGCATAAAAAAACATCTCCATATACTTCCCAAAGCATCACAAAACAACTCCATATACCTCCCAAAGCATCATAAAACAGCCACATACTCATCCCAAGCATCACAAAAAAACCACATACTCCTCCTAAGCATCACAAACCAACTACATATACCTCCCGAAGCATCACAAACAATCTCTATATACCTCCCAAATAATAAAAAAAAGATAGATTTTCCTTTTCACTCCCCAAAAGAGGTCCGCCACCCTATGGCCCTAAGTGCATAGAGTCCAGACACCTCTAACCAAGTCACATAATAACTTTTTGTTCGACAACCCACTAGTTATTTGTAACTCCTTGGTGCATACCCCTATATAACGAATCAAGTCCAAAGGTTCTACCACTCCATGGTGAATCCCATGACCCTATTCCAACACATTATGATATTAGAACCAAAAAAACAATCCATTTCAAATGCCAAGTGGAAAATATTCCAAGACTTGGGCTAGGCTATAATAAATTTAAAATTAAAAACAAAATTTAAATCTAAGTAAAACGAATCGCCAAATAGCCATAGTTAGTGAAAAAATCTACATGTTAGTGCAACAACCAAAGAAAATGCCCAAAATATAAGAACATATCAATCAAGGAAACTACTGGTTCTTACAAAAAAACAAAAAAATGTTAAATTTTAAAATAAAATAGGTATATAAGAATATCACATTATGATAACTATGTGGCCTTCTATGGTACTCAATGAGTTGTTGGCACTCAAACATCGAGCCTCAGCTAGTAAAAAAACATATTAAATAATACAATTGTCATCGTCTTTGTCTGAATCATCCCTCCACCACTTCCACAAAGCTCAACATAGTCGTAACTACACTTAGGTTGAATCCATAGGATAACCATATAGGGAGAGAGAAAGGAGTACAAGTCGCCATCTATTGAGCCTAAGGTGTTTGTGAAACACAATATGCATGACACCCATTGAGCAATTTCCATACATACCAAATGAACAAAAGTGATTTTTCAGCCTATGTAAGACTCCACTTCCTATCGCGTAATCATCTCGAGTAACTGGTCAATGGTACACATTTTATCACTCCAAACGTACACCTTACCGATTTCTCTTAGGGTCGGTTAGTGTAGGGTTCACAACATAACACATAACCACATCACTGACACAATGGTGATTCACATAAATTAACCATAGAGTCTTACACATGGTATATATATAGGGTATAACAAAATCATTACTTTCACGTTTTACAATAAATCACATTACAACATTCTACACCCAAAGAGAAATAACTATACAATAGGGATCATATGCCCACCATATTCCCCTAATTCATGACATGAACCATCACATATTACATGAATTATACGTATGAGGAACACAATGTCTAACATTACAACATATAATCAATTGTAATACAACAAGGTGATGCACACAATTCATCACAATATGGTGACGAATTCATGATACAATCTAATTAACTATACACAAATCTTGTCATATAACATATAAGCACACCTACATATCACAAATTTTGAAAATTCTCCAACACTCTGTAATAAACAATAACATTCCTTTCACACACAACAAGGTGATACATCACACACAAATTCCTCATTGAATTCATGAATAGGAGGAAGAATACTCTCATCTCCATCACATCAACATGACAATAGTTACGCACTAAGTGACATGCACAATATGTGCATTCATAATATTAGAATGGCAACATTGTTCACATCACACTTATATCACATTACTTTTCCAATCTCCACCACCACCATGCAAAACCATCACAACTCTAGTCTGTCCCAGAGGTTCGTGAGCATGAACCTCCTCTCTGATACCAAATGTAACGCCCACATTTTACACCCACAAATACAATAGTGAAAAAACTAGAATAATGTTTTTTCAACTTACATTTCTCACTACACAACACCACAAGGGCTTCAAGATAAGAAACTCAACAACACACATGGAACTTACATGATTCATTGACTCACATAGATACACAACAACACCATATACATTTCGATGCCATACTTTTCCCAATGAACGAATACTAGTAATGACCCCACCACAAGAAAAAGGGACCCAAGGATTGGCAAACCCACAACACATTATTACCATGATTACATCTTAATTACAATTAACATTGCGAAAACATTTTGAGACAAGGATAATTTTATTTTCTACCTACATATTCTTAAATTCATTTCACATTAAACTTACAGTTCAACCATTTAAGTTGGCTCTTTATCCCTTACGAAAATTTCCATAATTTACATAAGTATTTTCCATATTTCAAATTGCATACAAAATTCCTAATTCTCTTGTTCTTATGTTAATATTATTTTTTCTCAAACGTTTATTTAATGTTTAACCCTCACTACATAAGTGAGTCTGTAGTGATATCAAGAAAGAAATCTTAGGATTTAAGGGAGATTTAGATTCAAGATACATTTTTCCATGAACATTCTTCTATCATTGTATCCTTATTTCCTTATCGTAGTTAATATAATTCGATAAATTGTTGACTCCATTCAATATTTCGATAAGTCAAGAAATTTAATTTAGATTTATAAATATCTTTTGTTTTCTTGAAGTTGATCTCAGCAAGGCAATTCATATTCTTTTAAAGATAAGGAAATTTCTAATTGAGTTATAAGGACTCCAAGAGTGACATTATTCCTAACCTCAAATCTCATTTGACTCTTATATGATTTTCTCTTACATTGCACTATGGTCTCATTATTGACATCATTTTATAACAAAAGAGTTATGAAAGTACTTGTCTAACATTTTGAATAAGTACATGATTGGAAGCATTATAAACTACACATCAACCACGAGTGATTCGTGTTCAAGGTAAGATCGCAGGTTTCTACATTTCACGATTTCGCATGTCAAATCTATTTTATTATTAATGTCATAAAAGGGAATAACAAGGGATTACTAAAAAAAAAAATTAATTTCTTGGTTTCTCTTAAGTAAACATCATTCAAATCAATCTCATTTTCAAAGAGTTACTTACAATTTTCTACCCACAAAATTAACCTCCTAATCAAATATGGTTTAGTTTAATTCTGATGTACACGTAGGGATCTACACCCTATAATAGATCAAATTAAGGTGTGAAAAACATATTTACCCTATAAAGCCTCTACAAAGAACCTAGAGCGCTATACTTTAACTAACCAAGGTAACACATTTAGCTGAGAGGATCTAAAGAGATCATTAACAAGAGTTTAAGTAATATAACAATTATTTCACTAGCTCCATTGTGTCATCTGGATCCAACAAGCAATAGATTTGATGTTGAAATTAAATTCTAAATCTAACTTTGTAAGACAAGCTATTCCACTAAGATATTAAGGAAGTGTTAGTTCTACATACTCCATATATGATAAGGTTACACCGCATAGTCATTGCTTTAAACAAAGACTCTTACATTATAGAAATGATCTATTGAATACATTTCTTATATGTAGTATAAGAAATTTTAGTTGTGATGATTAATTATCTTTTAGGATTATAGTGTTTTACAAAATAATGTGGCTAAAATGAGAGGGAGGCTATAACAAGTGTTAAACATTAACTTAATTGGTAATCCCAACTGCTAAAGGTGACTTTCAAGAGTAGTTGGCAATGTTTTCCACCTAACACTTAAGTCACGACGATGCTGCTAAACATACCGGCTATGTATACAACTCAAAATTAGGCTTTTATTTACTTAAACTAGAAGGTTCCATCGAGTGCAAAATTGAAGTTCATTTTACGGTTTCAATTTCCTCTTTGCTAAGAATTTCATATGAGAAGGGTTCATATGCACTAGTTTTAAACTAGGGTTGACTGTTATATTTAAGTTTCTTTTCTATATTTGTTAGTTACATAACAAAACACTCTAGAGATTCCATCATAAATTTCATGACAAGAATGCAATATAAAATAATAAATTCAATTTCATTTAACATAGATATCCAAATTTTTCCATATGCAAATCTAAATCAATATGGTATCTATGATTAAATGCATATTTCCCAAGGCATTCCTAAAACACACATCTCATACATATTACTAAATTTGTAATATAATTTTTCATAACATGGCAATACACTACACATATACACATTTTCCAATAACGTATATAAATTAAAATAATAAAAATAAATTTCACCACACCTTTTCGTCATCTCACTTCCATCCTGTAAAACCATGTGAGCATGAAATCAACGTTAAATCGTTGGCATAGCATCCACCCAAATATATCAAAATTAATATTTTTAGTTTCTCATTTACATAATAACATTAATAATATGCATTCGAAAGGAGAATGTTAAAGACACATATTTATTTCATTTCAGTTCACTTCATTTCTAAACCAAGGAGAGAAAGAAATAGGGAAGAGAGAGAAACACTATTTTTCCAAAAGTTCAATTTCACACAACAAGTCACACACTAGAGTTTCAAGAAAGTATTTGCAAGTTTCAACAAGTTTCCACAATGGTTTGGCAACCCGACAGGGGTCCTAAAACTTTCTTTTTACATTTTCCTACTAGTTGCAAAAATGTTCAATTTAGGCTCAGAGGTGAAGAAACGACTTTTAAACATTTTACTCGGATGAGAAAACACACCACGGGTAATTTTCTATGTGTCTTACTATACACCAATAATTCATAGGAACTGACATAATTCAGAACTGGTGAACGGTTTATGATTGGCGCCCATTTTTCTGAGGCCATCAATTGTAATTGACCTAGTTGAAAATGATCAAAATTTATCTCGAGGGCTTAGAAAACCACGTCCAAAACAAATGTTCGATGGACGAACATGCAACAAGACACTTCCTACAAGTTCCCTTATATATGGATAATTCACCGGAGTTGATGGGACTAAGAACTAGCAAATGGTTTTCAAACGTCAAATGGTTTTCTGGAGCCACCTGTCGTAATTGGTCCAATTTTGACCTAGGCAAACTGCGAATAGAGGCCTACAAAATGCTTTTGCCAAACTATCAAGAAGAGTGTCTTTCCCCAAACTGAAGGTTCCAAGAAATTGTCTAGTAAAAATACTAGTGGTTTGCAAAGGCGGGAAACCAGTTCATTGTTTAGGATCCAAACGGCGGGTTGATACGAAACCCAACTTTTCAATTTTTGTATCTTCTAGAGAGTGCAAAAGGGGGTATCAAGATTCCTAGAGGAGCGGATAAGAGAGTAAAAACAATTGGCTGGGGTCAATGTAAATATTTTTTTGACTCTCCTCATATCAATGGACACTTACAATGTTTGACCTCTCTTTTACGGGGTTCAAAAGGTGCTTTCACATGTCTCAAAATGTGGTGTTTTTCAAACTTTGAAAGTAAAGAAAAAGGTTGTTTTTAGTTGAAAAATATACTAACTCTCGACACTATCAATAGACACGAGCACCTTATTCGGATACCTGAGTTTCATCGTATGAGGTCATGGTGGTAACCACAGTTATGTTGTAATGGTAAAATAGTCTCAAAAATCAGAAGGTGGGGTTTTATTTCTATACACTATTTAACTTTTCTTAGATATACAATTGTAAAATTATTCAGTATTTTAATGTTTCTCATATAATGCAAATGAAGAACTAAATTACGAAAATTATAGAAGATGGAGGTAAGGAGACCATGCATGAGTGAAACAAAATCATCCCAAGCTGTGGAGGTTGATTTCACATCCGCACCAGACATTTTACCAACATTCTGCGAGCCTACCCTTGGCTATCCTCCATTCAATGGTCAAACAAGAAATAATAAACCACGTGCATGCCTCTCACCACTATCCTATTCATGAAGATGTCAGAAGTCATTCCAATGAACTATTTTGTTCATACCCAACAATCATTGTTGTCCTAGAGGAATATTTCCCTAAGCCATTTTTCTAATCAATTCACATTCCTTGCTCTGACTAGGAATGTAGTGGTACATCAGACAAAAATATATAAAATATTGGGATATGACGATAAAGGTAGAAATTTAACGAGGTAGTTGGAGATTTTATGGGGATCATGTGGAGACATGATGGCGTTATTTAGCATGTGGTAGGAGCTAGCAGGGTATGACCACCTAAACACCCTTTCCAAGATGCCATTATTGTTGCATAATAATGCAAGTTCTGTATTTGGCATCCATAGGACAAAACCAAGTTGAATCCCAAGTGAATGTTGTAATCTAGTAGTAATGGGATAGTTGTAGCAATTGGATGCTTTCAGTTTGGTTTTATGTGCTATTGGGGATTCTACTTTGCATTGAAGATCTTCCCTTGTGATATTATTTTTCTCAGTTTTCCTTTATTGTGTTAGCTAGAGATTTTAGTTTGGGTTCTCGTTCAAGGATTTTTTTATTTCTTTTTTTTTTGCTGGAGAGATTTGAGCTCGAATCCTTCAAATTTGGTTCTATTTCTTCTCACTATCCAGGCTTGTGATTTATTGTGTTGCATTAAGATATCATGGTAGAGATAGGGATTTTGTATCTTTCTTGATCTTCTTTGAAAGGACCTATTATATGTGTTGGTGCAAACTAGGATATGGATCTCTGGTTTATTGTGAAGATCCTTAACGAGCTCAATTTTGTTACTCTTTTGTATGGCCATTTCCACTTTCACTCTGTCTGAACTCAACATTTCTTCTTTGTCTTTCGTTTTTTGTTTCATGTTTGACTCTTATAGGTCATTTGGCTCGTGTTGAGTATTTTCTTAAGTTTCAACCCTTTTCCAACACTCTCTGCACTAACACAAAAATGAGATCTTGATCACTTCACCATTTGGGACAGAGGATGTGATTCCATCAAAATAGTAAATTGAAATCCCATTTTTCTTATCCAATATGATTATTCTGCTATCCTGTTAGCTTGTTGTGGCTAAATGAGAGCTTGGAAATAGGGCATAGACTTATACCAAGGAAATGGCGAATAGATGTGTGTTTTTTTAGATGTTGTAGTTTCAAATGCTTGGTAGATATGTTTCAAAATGTGAATGCACAGGAAAAACATGTCCTCTGTTTGATAAAATGTCTCAACCAAAACGGGGGCATCATATATCCATCATCCACATAAATGAAACAATTTACAAAATAAATGGCCATGTGGATAGCTCCCACTGTAATATATTCACGAAATGGGCTTGTTGTAAAGGCCTTTGAAAATTCTAATAAAATGCATTGGTATTTATAAAGCATCACTTAGAAACCATTTCTAAGACCCTCCTCATTTGTGCCAAAATAAGAAGCCTTGTAATAGGGTGTAGACATCCATTGAAGCATAATAGGAAGGAGGATTTTTTCAAATGTTACCATGGATGTAGAATGTGGGAGCATATGCGTAGGCTGATGAACTGTGTGATAAAATACATGAAAATAATTATATATATATATATATATAGCCTCATGGGGATGTGCTAGGAGCTTGATATGATTTGAATGGTGTCCATGATGGGACTTAAAGGATTTTCAAGAAATGTCTCAACCATATTTGATCTGCTAGAAAGTCACACTTGTATGTTTGTCCAAAAGACCACATAGGGATTGAATTCAATACCGTTGACAGATTTATAGATGAAATTTGAGACCTTTGTGAGCCTCATTCCTATTTTTACCAATTCAGAGGTTCAAAATAAGGTATGGGCTCCCATCAAGCAACAAGAATAGTGAAAATTTGTAGATGGAGAGGTGGTTGTCCTGGAAGTCATATATTCAAGCATATGAGCATAGATGAAGCAGGAAACCACTTGTCGGAAAGCCTAAAGGATATTTGGAGTCTCATGGAATGTTGGTTGTCCTTGCAGAGCCCAACTTTAATCATGTCATTCAGGGACAAGTATGTTCTCCTTACCTCTTTCTTCTTTAGTTTTCGTAATTTAGTTGTTCATATGCATTATATTAGAAACATTAAACCACTGAATAATTTTACAACTGGATATGTAACCAAACTTAAATAGTGTAAATCAATAAAAACCCCACCTTGTGATTTTTGAAACTGTTTTACCATTTGAACATCAATTGTGGTCACCAGCATGACCTCATTAAATTCAACTCAGGTATTCGAATAAGGTGCTCATGTTCGTTGATATTATCGAGAGTTATATGTTTCGTCAACTAAACACATTTTTTTCATTTACTTGCAAAGTTAGAAAAACACCACAATTAGATACTTGCTAAATATCCTTTTGAACCCTGTAAAAGAGAGGTCAAGTGTCTTTGTGTTCCTTTCTATGAGGAGAGTCACATCAAGCTTTAGATTGACCCCATTCTACTATTTGTACTATCTTCATTGCTCCTCTAGGAGTCCTGTTACCCATTTTTGCACTCTCAATAAGCTACTAAAACTGAAAGCTTGGGTTTTGTATCACCCCGTCATTTGGACTGTGAACAACGAAATACTTTCCCACCTTCACAAACCACTAGTATATTTACTAGACAATTTTCTAGGATCTTTAGTTTGGGTAAAAAACTCTTCTTGATAGGTTTGAAAAGGAATTTTGTAGGCCTCTGGTCACATTTTGACTAGGTCAAAACTAGACCAATTATGACCGGTGGATCAAGAAAACCTGTTGCCATTTGAAAATTATTTGCTAGTTCTCAGTTCCGTCGAATTTGGTGAATTATCCATATGTGGGGAACTTGTAGGAATTTTATTGTTGCATGTTCATCCATAGAATGTTAGTTTTAGTTGTGTTTTTTCAAGCCCTTGAGCTAAGTTTTGATCATTTGCAACTAGGCCAATTACGACCGATGGCCTCGGAAAAATAGCCGCCAATCGTAAACCATTCACCAGTTCTGAATTACGTCAATTGTTGTGAATCCTTGGTGTATAGGAGGACATGTAGAAACTTACCCATGGTATGTTTTCTCACTGGAAGATAACATTTGAAATTGAGTTCTTATCCTCCGAGCCTAAATTGAACATTTTTACAACTAATAGGAAAACGTAAAAAAGAAATTTGTAGGACTCCTATGAGTTTTTCAAACCACCGTGGAAACTTTTTGTCACTTATAAATAACTGTTTGAAACTCTATCGTGTGACTTGTGTGAAATTGAACTTTTGGAAAAATAGTGTTTCTCTCTCTTCCCTATTTCTTTCTCTGTCCTTGGTTAAAAAAAAGAAGTGAAGTGAAATGAAATAAATATGTGTCTCTAACCTTCTCCTTTCAAATGAAAAGTATTATTAGTATGTAGATGGAAAGAAAAAAACCTTAATTATGCTAGATCTAGGTGGATGCCATGTCACCACTTTATCGTTGACTTCATGCTCACATGGTTTTGCAGGATGCAAGAAAGATGAGGAAAAGGTGAGGTGTAATTATTTGTTTATTATTACAATTTATATTGGTTAATGTAGAATTTATATATGTATAATGTATTGTCATGTCACATGAACGTTTATATCTTAAATTTGGTAATATTTATGAGATGTTAGTTTTAGGGATACCTTGGGAAATGCACATTTAATCATAGGTGAAATTTTAATTCATATTTACATATGGTAAAAAGGTTGGATATATATATATGTGTGTGTGTGTGTGTGTGTGTGTGTGTGTGTGTGTGTGTGTGTTAAATAAAACTGTAGAGGATATTTCAACATTTTTGAATTATGAAAAGGTTTATAATTGAAGTTCTGCAATATGTTAGATGTTAGGGTTTAAGGGAAATGTTCCTCTACACATGGGTGTTATCTTGATCTTAATATTTTGTATTGTAAAAGTTAGATATGTATGTAAAATGAATTTTAATTTAAAATCTTGTAGTTCATTTACAGTGTTCAATAGATGATTAAGTAATTAGTGTGTTGCTCTTATCTCTTGAAAGTGCACCCTGTAGAGAGATGGCTGTAAGTTTTCTAAGCTTGCACAAATGATCTTTCTCTTTTGTAGATATAATGGAAACACCTCAGGTATGTGGGTATACCTATTTTGAGGTGAGTCTCTGGTATCAACGCTGGTTCCTTGTTGGTGTATACTAAACTACTTTCTGGGAGTTTGAGGGTAAAAGATAATTGAAAAAATGATTAAAACTAAGGTGATACACCAAATGTGTCTAAGGGATTTGACTGAGTATATGTACAACTGATCTGTGAAGAATTATTGACGCACGAACCAATAATTTTTCTGTAGAATATTTAAGGGAAAAACACTTGATTGTACTGAGGGAGGATCACAACAGTACTAATAAGTTAACAAGCACATTAAAATTTAAGCAGAAAGGACTGAAATTTTACAGCAGGGTAAGGTGGTTGATCAGGGAATTTGCATTCACAAGATTAATTTAACATACACAAGACTGCAAAGTAACTTGGAAAGGCAGAAAACACTTCACACTCAGAGGGAGAAACTGGAAATATTTTCTTTAGTACTCATATATTAAAAAAACCCTTCAGGAAGAATCCCCTTGTGCTTTGCAAAGGCACACAATATATAGCAAAAATAAATTTCACCCCCTTCCTAAAAATAGCCTAAGGTTGTACTCTCCTATGCATCCTAATTTTATCCTTTATTTAATAATAAATAAAGGGATAAAATAATTCAAACTAGAGGATGCAATTAAAATAGGCATTAATAGCCTTGTTTACAATGCAGTCAAACTGAAGTTGACTGTTCTATTTTTAAGAAAAGAATGGGTGAATAATTTGCTAATAATAATAAAACTACTTCCTAGGCAAGTCTCACTCCTTAGTATGCAAATTCATCCTCTTCTATGTTCTGTCTTTTTGTGAAGCATGCAAAAATAATCTCCCTGTGCTAGCTCCATGTGGGGACCACCCTTTGATATATGGATTTGCCTTTGTTTGAGTTTGGCCACCTTGTGGACCTAGCAAATTATTGTGTTTGAAATAATATAAGGGGCACTTTGCTTTAAAAGAGGGGCACCATATTACCTTCGGCCACCTTGTGGACTTGTTACATCACTATAAGACCTGCCACCTTTCCATTGTTTACTACCATGCATAGTTTTCGCCACTTGATTTATTTGATATGTTGCATGGTTTATATTTTAAAGTTTCACCTTTTTGGTGATCATTGGCAATATAATGTTGATCGGTCCCTTTTAGTCATTTGATTGTATACACTATATTAGGAACTTTGGAAGTCAATGCAATTATTTTCGTATTGACACGTGGGCTGGCCCCTTCTCCAAGGTGACTCAACCCTTGGGAAATATTGTCAATGACATTTGTAACTAAACCCTGATCAAAAGAGAGTAACTCGGGTCTATGTGGAAGTTGGTGATCATCCTGGGATGTCAATCTCTGTACCTTTTCCATGGTGACCATTGATCTGTAACATGTGGTTAGGGTTTTAAATCCAACAATTAATGTGGTTAGTGGGAGGCTAGCCGTGGTTATTCTTTGATCTTTGAGCTCGTTTCTTAGACCATTGATCCATTGTACTTGGTGAATTTGAGCCGTTGATTCTTGACCCTTGATTAGGATTAGGTTAAGCCAAATTTGTGGTGGGTGAGTTAAAACACTTGAACTCGTCCATTTTTCTAACTTTGCATCTAGTTTGCAGGTGAAGCCCTAGCAAACTTTTTGTGGCCACCATAGTTGAAGCTTCTGAAGCTTGGATCAGCCCATTTTTCTCACTTCTTTTCCTTCGAGCATCTGTATACTTTATGAGGTATTTTATTTCTCAATCCCAAGCCTTCAAGATGAAACATTATAGCAATTGTCGCATCTTTCTTATGAACCTTGAGCTCGGATTTCACTATATCCTAGAGCTCCTTCTCTACAGAACTTTCTATCATATTGGGTTTCATGGTCAACACTTTTGGGTCATTAAGCTTTATCTGGTTTATATTTTTTTTGTGACATCCATGAGAGCTCAACATTGATATTTTTCTGTCATTTTGGGATTTGGGTGCTCAGCTTCTATGGGGGGACTCATACATTCAACTTCCTTGAGTCTTTGTGGTCATGATTTGGTCATTCTCAAGCTTTTACTATTTGACATTTTGTGCTCTTGGAACTTTGTGAGATTTTCAAAAATAGTCGCCATCAATTTGTTTGAGCTCAGTTCTTTGAGGTTTGTTTGGCTGTACATTTTATTGTTTCCGATCTCTACGAGTTGTTCTTTATTCTCTGGATACTTGTGTTGTTACTTGACCTCCAAGAAATATTAATAATCAGTTATTTCTTTGTATTTCCTCTGTTTTCATGGCTTGACCTTGGTCATTTTGAGTAGAAACTCTTTTATGAGCTTCCCTTACCTCCTCTACAACTCGAGGATTTGAAGAAAACAATTCGAAATAGTAAGCTTCTTGATCATTTTTTTTTAAATGGGTTTTTAATGAAACTTTTGGAAAGAAAGAAATGCCGTAGTTTGTGAAATAGTTGACATCTTTCTCCAAATCTTCAAATATCCTTTGTCAGGTATTGCAATATTTTGAATGGTTTCTGTTCGAATGATGAATATAAGGATTCATTTGAAGGGTTTTTCTGTTCATACATTCTTTGCTCTGATAGTCGCTCCACCTAGTTTTCTCTGAGATTTCTTTTCTTGAACCTCTACGGCCATGTGGTTTTGTCACCATTGCATGATTGTGGGGTTTTGATATAAATTTCCTCTCATTTTATAATTTTGAGCTATTTCGTGATCACTGATTGTAGGTCTTGGAAGCTACGGCCTGTTAGGATCTATACTTTAAATTTGATCATAACTGGAAAATTTTCCTTTATCTGAATGTGTAGGCCTGCAGGCTACTCTGAATATCTTATATCTCTGTTTTGCGTAGCTTTGAATTTGTTCTAATGATGAAATTTTCCTTTTCTTTATCATTCGGAACTGGAACAGTGGCTTGAATTTGATAGCTTCTTTTACTTATTACATTACCTGTTCCTTATGAATCCTCCAACTCAGAAACTAGTTCTGCCATCATCTTAGGATTTCAATATATAGTTATTTTGAAAAAAAAAAAGGGTTATCTTGTTCAAAACTATATCTGTATGCCTGACTCTTCTCCAACCATTTGACTTGGATATGAGAGTCATTTGTATGTTATTTACCTTGTGTTCTGAAGATGATGATCTGATGCACAATTTAACCTTTGTACTCCAAGTTTGATCATTTCCTAGAAAAGGTAATGATGTTTTACATGCTTTCCTTCTTTTTCTTATTAGCATGAAGTATTGTTTATCTGTTTGCAAAAAAACTCTGAATTTGATGATTTCCTTAATGCAAGTCTGAACCTGCAATCTTTGTATTCCTTTATTTCAAATTCTGAGATGGTCCTTTGTAATATTGTGGGTGGCTTTCTTGTGGACTTTGTACACAATTCTTCACCTATTGTAACACCATTTTTAGCCATAAGCCTTGACTTAGATGCTTTATTGAAATACTGTAACCTATTTCTTTTACTTAGATGCTTTTATTTCCTTGATAGTAGTATTTCTGGCATGTTGGAAAATTTTGAAAGTTGATTTTACATGGCGAAGCCCTGCCAATTTTTTTCCAAAATTATCTCTCTTTTCAAAACATCTTCAACCTAGACATGTTCCTTGCCTGCAAGTAACCCCTCATATTCTAAAAAATTTGAGCTCATGACGACCTGTAGCTTACTTCAAATAGTTCTTATATCTACTTTTAATGTCATCATGAGATAAATTCTTTGTTCACCTGTAGTGGCTTCTACTTATGTTGTAGATGAGTACTACCTTGCTTGAATGAATGTACTTCATCGATATTATATTAATTATGTGCTCTCATATCTGCTTTATTTTGAAAATTGCAACTTAGAGAAGCTGAAATTTGTAAGATTATCTTGGAATTTCAATTCCCTTATGCTGTTTAAGTTATAAAGAATTCTTTTCTGCATAATATATTGTATTTCCTTTCATTACAGCTTTGATATGTATGCTGAAAAATTTGAAATGTTGATTTTATAAGGTGAAGCCCTGTCAAAATTTTCCTAGAATCTTCTCTCTCATCCTATTTCAGCTGTAATCCTTTTTTTCTCTTAGCTTCAACTTGTTGAAATTTTATTCTCCCTCTACTTTGCAAACTGAAAAAGAATACTTCTATCTTCCATTCTCTCTTCTAAGCTCCAACTTCTTCCATTTGTAGAATGTTTAATAAACTTTGAGTTGCACTTTGTGTTTCTTTGATGATGCAATTATGACTTCTTTCTTTCTTTCTTTGGCTGTAACCTGTACCTGCACACTTAGGAAAATAGTTAGGAAATATTTAGGCTTTTTGGCCTCTCTTATGTCCATGTTTTCTTTTTTCTTTTCACTTTCTTCTTTTTGAGTGATTAAAGCATGCATGCAGTTTGTCCTTCAAGTAGAATACATCTCCTATTTAGGAGAAGATTCATATGCATGAAGTAGGATATTGTAGGAATATGGTTTGATGCCTGAGCTCGTAACTGATGGTTGACTTGTTTTTTCTTTTCAGGTACCATGATTTGAGGATGAAGGAGTTGACTAGGAAATGCTCTACACAAAGAAGAATAGACAAGGCAATGATGGGTTCACCCTCATACTCCTTTGCTTTCTCCTTCATGCATGTGTATCTTTCTTTTTAGTAGTTGTACTTTACTTTTCAGTTACATCCCACGGCTTGTGTTGGAAACATTTGACTCTCCTTGTGAATAAAACATTGAATTCTGTAAATGATTTGTATATCTCTTTTTGCATTTCTACTTTCTGTATGGATTGTATAATGAACTAAACAACTCAATAACATAATTGAATGTCTTAATCATAAAGGAAAGAACATTGAATAGAACTTGTAACATTCAATAATGAACTCTGATTTCTTGTGATCTGCACTTATGTTTGTTGTCCAAAAACTTTACAATTCACCTATTCTGCAATTGGATGTCCTCATCAAGACAACATAATTGTTCTTCGGGGCTTGTGTTCTTTTTCTGAGGATGATCATGAAATTACAGACTATCGGATCTATTACCTTTTGTAACAACACACATAGTTACAAATTTCATGTAATCCTTTTTAAAATAATTTAGCAATAATGACATAATCTGATGTGATCTCCCCTAGCTTAGGTATAATTCACCTATTCTATCCATCGTAACAAAGTTTTGAGTTGCCCATTTTTACACAAGTGTAAAAATTGTCAACATTTCTAGCGATCCTGGGGGGAAAGCTACCTGCTAGCTCATATACCAGTGCCTTTCTCTTGTCCATTGGGCATGGAGTCTGAAGCATATAAACAAAAATTTCCTTTCTGAAAGGTCCAACCCTTCCAAAACAAACTAAATTTGGGAAAGGATCTGGTAAACCAGATCACTTGTATGAATGCAATTATTGAATTGAAAAACAATGCAATGTACAGAAACTACACTTATTGAAGGGAAATCTTACTCTAACAATCACTGTAAGATTTTCAATAACAGTGTTTCAGAAACATACCATTCACAGGAATGGGAAGTTCCTCTCCATTCAGCTTCTAAAGTTGAAAAGCATTGTGTTCCTTGCAAGATGAAATCATGTAAGGGCCACTCTAGAGTGTATCAAACTTTGAGTGTCTTCCTGGCTTTACACAATTAGCATCCCACTTTAACACAATATCTCCTTCATTGAAGACTCTAAATTTGGATTTCTTGTCAAAAGTCTTCTTGATTTGTTTCTGATTCTTTTCCATATTTAAATGAGCTTGATCTCTTAGCTCTTGCAATTCCATTAACTCTGCATAACGAACCTATAATGGTTCATTCTCAAGTAGCTCCATTTGACACAGCAAATCTAATGCGGGTAACTCAGCTAAAATAGGAATTCTTGCTTCTTTTCCATACACAAGCTTGTATGGTGAATTTCCAACTGATCTTTTAGGAGTCACTCTGTCAGCCCAAAGTGTGGAATTCAACATCAGATGCCAAGCTCTTTGATTATCCTTGAGTGTTCTTCTGATGATTCTTAACAGATTCTTGTTAGTACTTTTAGCTAAGCCATTACCTTGTGGGTAATAATTAGATGAAGAACTCAGATATATTCCATGTTTGACAGCCCAATCTGTTACCTTTGCACCGAGGAATGCTAAAGCATTATCTGATATGATCATTGCTGGAACACCAAATCTGTAAACTATGCCTTCATAAAAGGATAGTATCGAAGCTTCGTTAGCATCTTTCAAGGCTATTGCTTCAGTCCATCATGTAAAATAATTTTTAGCAGTTAAGATCCACTTATTCCCTTGTGATGAAGGTGGGTTTATCATTCCAATAAAATCAAGACCCCACTGCATAAAAGGCTGATTAGATGAAATAGGATGCAAAGGAAACGAAGCAAGACGTTCTTTTCCAACAAAGAAAGCACATTTCTTACACTTTCTAATCCATTCAAAATAGTCTTTGAATATGCTAGGCCAATAGTAACCTGCTTTCATAATTTTTAAAGTTGTAGTACGTGTTGAGAAGTGACCTCCTGCAGGTCCTTCATGGAATTCTGATAATATTTTCTAAATTTTATCATAATCAACACATCGCAACAAGATCCCATTTATATCCCTTTTGAACAATACACCATCAACAAAAAGATAAGGAATAGCTTGTAATCTGAAATATCTTCATTTATTCTTATCCATACCTTCTAGATAGGTGCCATGTTGTAAGTAGTTAACCAAATCAGTCATCCACCTTGATTCTTGGATCTCTTGAGCAAGTTCAGGTTGCTGATTTCTTGGTTGGACCATGATATTTGATTGTTGATATGTAACTTCAGCATGTTGTTCTGAATCTTTGGGTTCTGTAGCCTACTATTTTTCCATATCAGCGATTAGATGTTCACATAAACCTTTACCTCGAACCGTCTTAGCAACCCAGATATCAACATCATATTCCATAACCTTCGTTATCCAGCCTGCTCTTTTCTCATTCAATTCTTTATTTAAAAGGAAAGATTTCACACTTGGATGAGAAACAAGAATATGAATTTTATTGTTTGAAAGCATGTACTTAAAAAATTTAGTCCTCTAACTACTAAAAGTACTTATTTTTCAAGAAATGTGTACCTTTTTTCGTAATCATGCAAACTCTATCCAAAGAAAGCAATTGGCTGCTCAATATTTTCATCATTAACCTGAGTCAAGATAGCTGAGATTGTTTCAGCTCCTGCAAGTGCATACATTGTAAAATATTTATCGAAATTTGGGTTTGCAAGAGTAGGATCCTGAGAGATAGCTGATTTTATTGCTTCAAAACCTTCCCTTCCTTCGCTGGTCCAAGAGAAAGTTTTCTCTTTCTTTAACATAGTTGTTAATGGTTTAACCAATGCTGTAAAATCTAGAACAAATCTTCTAACAAAGTTGATTTTTCCAAGAAAAGTTTGCAATGCCTTCTTATGATGAGGCAGTGATAGCTATGATATAGCTTTGATTCTGAAAGGATCAATTGCTAAACCCTGCTTTGAAACAATATGACCAAGTAATTTACCTTGATGTACTAAAAAGATAGACTTCAGAGGATTTAGAGATATTCCAAACTACCTGCATAACTGAAAGGTCTACCTTAAATGCATCAGATGTTCTTTTGGGTCTTTTGAAAATACAGTCACATCATCTAAATAGACAAGGATGCATCTATTTAACAAGCTCTAAAAATCCATGTCCATTGCACGTTGAAATTTTGCTCCAACATTTGAAAGACTGAAAGGCATTCTTTTGTAAGCATAAGTACCCCACTTGGTAGTAAAAGTTTTTTTGTATCTATCTTATTCTCGGACCAAAATCTGATTATAGCCATTGTAGCCATCCAAAAGAGATAGTCTATTTGAACCTGAGACTATTCTCAAAATTTGATCCATATTCAGAAGTGGGTAATGATCTTTTAATGAAGCTTTATTAAGATCCCTGAAATCTACACATAGTCTGATTTCACCATTCTTCTTCCTAACAGGAACAAGATTGGCTACCCAACTTGAATGCTTAACTGGAAAAATAATACCTGATTCGATCAACTTGGATAACTCTTTCCTCATCAAAGGTTCTATTTTTGGATTTACAGGCCTCTGTTTCTGTCTTACAGGCTTAGCATTTGGATGTAACTTGATTGTATGTTGTGCTAGACTGGGATCAAATCCTTTCAGGTCTTGGTATTTCCAAGAAAATACATCCTTAAACTCTTTGTAAAGATTAATAAATGACTATTTTTCAGCTGAGGAACATACCTTTCCAAGAAATAACTTTTTCCCTTCATCAATTGAAATCTCTTCATAGTTATCAGCATGTGTTGACATCTTAGTTTTGTCTTTTCTTAATTGATCATCAGTACTGAAGATGTCTTCCAATGTAACCAGACCTCGAGGCAATTTATTTGTCTTCAACTGAACAATCTGATCACCATATAAATGTTGTAACTTATCCTGATTAACTACAGAGAACTCAGCTTCCTGCTGCAAAAACCTGTAGATTTGATCATCATTTTCAAAAACCTACCAATTTAAATCATTATCAAGTATTGAGGGCCTGACAATTAGCTTAATATGAGGCTGAATTTTGTTGTTTTCAATCTGTTCCAGCACTTCGAAACTAGCACCAACTGGTGCAAGTCTATCTGCATGCTTGTTTTCAGCTCTAGGAATAGACTGAATATTAATAGCTTCAAAATCTTCCATTAAGTCTAAAACTCTATGTCTGTAAGACTTCATTAGTGGATTCTTACAAACATTGAAGTTTTTTACTTGATTGATAACTAACTCAGAATCACCAAAGATTTGTAATGTGTTGATACCTCTCTTTCTGGCCCAAAGTAAGCCATGAATTAATGCTTCGTATTCAGCCACATTACAAGTGCATGAGAATTGGAGACTCAAGGCTGAGAAATACCTTTCATTTTTTCCAGGGAAGTGAGCATCAAACCTGCTCCCTGTCCTTTCTTGTTCTTAGCTCCATCAAAATGAAGCTTCCAAATTCCTTCTGTTGAATCATCTATTTTAGACAACAAGGGAAGTGGTGTATTTTCTTCATGCATACAATACACACCAAAAAGATGTTCTTCAACCTCCTTAAAAGGATCATGAGCATGTTCTTCAACTGTCTTTTCATCCATAAACAGGTTAGAAACACCATCCAATGTTGAAACATGAGCTACCTTATCAAAATCAGATTGATCCAGGGCTAAATAATTAGCCACTGCATTTGAAGAGTGAGGCTCAATGTGAAATCTGGCCAATGGCTCTAAATTGATAGTAACCTTAGTTCCATAACGTGTGGTAGAAAAATAAGGACCAATCTAAAGAGAGATAACCTCCTATTTTTGCTGTGAAATCTCTAGATAAGCATAAACCAAAGTATGGAGGAAAGTCCACAATAGTAACATCTTGCAGAATAGAAACATTTGGACAAGCATGTAATGTTACCTCCAAATTTTTTATTATACCAACCGTGTTAGTTGCAGTTCCATCAAGCTGTAAGACACTCCTTTCTATAGGCTCATACTGCAAGCCTAATTTTTCTGCAATCACTTTTGGCATAACTGTGCTACTTGCACCATTGTCCACCATGCAATTATGAACTAAATGTTCTCCAATAATCAGTGATAAATAAAATGGTGGTGGTTTCTTAGATGTCATGAGCATTCAAAACTTTTTGTACCATCCACTTAACTTCCTTAATACAGTCTTGCTCAAATGTTCCAAGGACCATGTTTGTCTTCTGAACTTCCTTCTCTGTTGTATTTGAGGAAATCTGCAGCTTAGCTAGTTCATGAGAAAGTAAATCTTGTTGTCCAGGAATACTTAGAGCATCCCACATTGAGATGTTAACATTATATTTTTTCATTACATCAACAATGTTAAAAGAAGCAACTGTCTTAGAGACAGAATCAACTGTCTTGGAGTAGGCTTTAGCGAAAAATGATTTTGCTTCAGCTGCCTTATATATCTGAGGTATAAACAATCTTCTTGGATCAGGTTGTAGCTGTTTTTGATGAATTTTATCAACTGGGACACTTGCTGATTTTTGAGGAACAACAGGGTTGTTAGTTGACTTTGGAGTTGTTGTCTTGTCAGTGATGGTAGGCAAGATAGGCCTATTTTGTTGCTTTTGATTTTCAGCAGCCCTCCCTTGAGCCCTAGTAGTGACTGTAATGAAATCTTCCTCATTAAAGCTGACTAAATTCTATTCAGGTGCTTTCTGAACATGAGTTTCTTGCTGCCCACCCTCCATTTGAGGCATAAACAATGTTTTAGATTGAGGTTGTGCAACAAGATTCAGATTCAGAAAAGCATTTGGGAAAGTTGCAGCTGAATGAGGTTGATTACAAGGTTGACACCACTCCTCTGTAGTCATATTAACTAGAACTAAAGCGTTAGAAGAACTAGGAGCCTTTGGGTCAAACTACCTTTGCTGGTAAGGCTGCCTATAATTCTGATTCTATTGATAGGGCTGCCTGTTTTGTTGATTTTGTTGATAGGGCTGATAAGGAGCCTGGTAGGGTCTGCTAGGTAATGTAATTTTATTCTCAATTGAAGTCAACTTATTTCCCATAGTCTGCAAAGCTTTAAATACATCATCTGATGGAGCTACAATAGTGGGTTCTATGATTGTAATAGGCTGAGGAATAGGTGCTAAATCTACCGAAAATGGCATTGATGGCCTTGGTGACTAAACTTTCCAGCTTGAATAAGGCTATTTTCAGCTTGGATAGCAATATCATAAGCTGTTGGGAGTGTCTCTCCACCCATTGACTAAATCATAGTTGAGATATCATTGTTTAATGCTCTAAGATAATAAAGGAAAGCATGATCAGCTTGAGGCTTGACACTTGCTGGAATTCTCTCCCAAGTTCTGGGAAAAATGGATATTGAAACTAGACATAAATTCGTCGGGAGCTCTTTTAATAGTAGATAACTGTTTAATGAGAGACAAATGATCTGAGTTGTCTTGGAATTGTTTCAGCAATTTTTCACCTAAAATATCCCAAGTTCATATGCTTCCAATTTCTAAGTTTCTATACCATTGCAAGGCTTGTCCTTTAAAATATGCAGCTAAAAGTCTTAGGGCTACGTCTTCATGAGTGATATTATGGACTACACATAGGGCTGCAACATCTTTGATATGTTTAGCTGGTGTAACCTAATTTTCACCCGTAAATGATGGCAAACTTTTCATGGCAGCGTTGGGAATATCATGATAAACTGGAATTACTAATGGGCTACCATTAGTAAAGGGCAGAAAATTCCTCGGTGGTTGTTGGGCCATTGGAAAAACTGGGATATTGATTGAAAAATTTATATGTGGTGAAGGAATATTAGGAGGAGGGTTACCAAAACCAGGTCTATTATAAGGCAAAGTATTACCAACTCTTCTCCTTCTAGCAGAATTCAAAGGTAAAGAAACAAAATCAGAAGGAATCCCTCTTACCGATGATCTTGTAGTCACTTTAGGCATGGAACATGCTACAATACTGGTCTAAATTAAGCTTTACGGAGTCGCCAAAAGATGATGAAATCTTTAGAATAGATTAGCTGCAGTCTGCTCCTGAAAGTGACTTTTAATTTGCTGTAAATATGCTGTTGATCTGAAAATCCCATGCAGATCTGATTCGTAGTCCCACCGGACATGCCAAAAACTGTTATCTCTCGAAAGTGCACCCTATAGAGAGATGGCTGTAGGTTTTCTAAGCTTGCACAAATGATCTCTCTCTTTCGTAGATACAATGGAAACACCTCGGGTCTGTGGGTATACCTATTTTGAGGTGAGTTTTGGTATCAAGGTCAGTTCCTTGTTGGTGTATACTAAACTATTTTCTGGGAGTTTTAGGGTAAAAGATGACTATAAAAATGATTAAAACTAAGGTGATACACCAAATTTGTATGAGGGCTTTGACTGAGTATATGCACAACTGATCTGGGAAGGATTCTTGATGCATGAACCAATAGTTTTTCTGTAGAATATCTAAGGGAAAAACACTTGATTGTACTGAGGGAGGATCACAACAGTACTAATAAGTTAACATGCACATTAAAATTTAAGCAGAAAAGACTGAAATTTTACAGCAGGGTAAGGTGGTTGATCAGGGAATTTGCATTCACAAGATTGATATAACATACACAAGACTACAAAATAACTTGGAAAGGCAGAAAACACTTCACACTCAGAGGGAAAAACTGGAAAAACTGTCTTCAGTACTCATATAAATGAAAATCCTCCAGGAAGAATCCCCTTGTGCTTTGCAAAGGCACACAATATATAGCAAAAATAAATTTCACCCTCTTCCTAAAAATATCCTAAGGCTATACTTGCCCATGCATCCTAATTTTATCCTTTATTTAATAATAAATAAAGGGATAAAATAATAGAAACTAGAGGATGCAATTAAAAATAGGCATTAATAGCCTTGTTTATAATGCAGTCAAACTGAAGTTGACTGTTCTATTTTTAAGAAAAGAATGGGTGAATAATTTGCTAATAATAATAAAATTGCTTGCTAGGCAAGTCTCACTCCTTAGTATGCAAATTTGTCTTCTTCTCTATGTTCTGTCTTCTTGTGAAGCATGCAAAAATAATCTCCATGTGCCAGCTCCATGTGGGGACCATCCTTTGATATATGGATTTGCCTTTATTTGAGTTTGGCCACCTTGTGGACTTAGCAAATTATTGTGTTTGAAATAATATAAGGGGCACTTTTCTTTAAAAGAGTGGCACCATATTACCATCAGCCACCTTGTGGACTTGTTACATCACTATAAGACCTCCCACCTTTCCATTGTTTACTACCATGCATAGTTTTCGCCACTTGATTTATTTGATACGTTGCATGGTTTATATTTTAAAGTTTCACCTTTTTGGTGATCATTGGCAATATAATGTTGATCGGTCCCTTTTAGTCATTTGATTGTATACACTATATTACAGACTGTTGGAAGTCAATGAAATGATTTTCGTATTGACATGTGGGCTGGCCCCTTCTCCATGGTGACTCAACCCTTGGGAAATATTGTCAGTGGCATTTGTAACTAACCCCTGATCAAAAGAGAGTAACTCGGGTCTATGTGGAAGTTGGTGATCATCCTAGGATGTCAATCTCTGTACCTTTTCCATGGTGACCATTGATCTGTAACATGGGGTTAGGGTTTTAAAGCTGGAAATTAATGTGGTCAGTGGGAGGCTAGCCATGGTTATTCTTTAATCTCTAAGCCTATTTCTTAGACCATTGATCCGTTGTACTTGGAAAATTTGAGCCATTGATTCTTGACCCTTGATTAGGATTAGGTTAAGCCAATGTGTGGTGGGTGAGTTAAAACACTTGAAATTGTCCATTTTTCTCACTTTGCATCTGGTTTGCAGGTGAAGCCCTGGAAATTTTTTTGTGACCGCCATGGTTGAAGCTTCTAAAGCTCAAATCATCCCATTTTTCTAACTTTTTTGCCTTCGAGCATCTGTATAATTTTTTAGGTCTTTGATTTCTCGGTCCCGAGCCTTCAATATGAAACATTGTAGCAATGGTCACATCTTTCTTATGAACCTTGATCTCGGTTTTCACTGTATCCTTGAGCTCTTTCTCTACAAAACTTTCTATCATATTGGGTTTCATGGTCAGCACTTTTGGTTCTTTAAGTTTTATCTTGTTTATATTCTTTGTGTGACATCCATGAGAGCTTGACATTTATATTTTTGTGTCATTTTGGGATTTGGGTGCTTAGATTCAGTGGGGGGACTCATACGTTCGACTTCCTTGAGTTTTCATGGTCGTGATTTGGTCATTCTCGAGCTTTCGCTATTCAACTTTCTGTACTCTCGGAACTCTGTGAGACTTTCAAAAATAGCCACCATCAGTTTGTTTGAGCTCAGTTCTTTGAGGTTTTTCTGGCTATACATTTGATTGTTTCCAATCTCTGCGAGTTGTTCTTTATTCTCTGGATACATGTGTTGCTACTTGACTTCCAAGAAATATTAATAATAAGTTATTTCTTTGTATTTCCTATGTTTTCATGGGTCGACCTTGGTCATTTCAAGTTGAAACTCTTTTCTGAGCTTCCCTTAACTCCTCTGCAACTCAAGGATTTGAGGAAAACAATTTGAAATAGTAAGCTTCTTGATCATTTTTTTAAATGGGTTTTTCGTGAAACTTTTGGAAAGAAAGAAATGCCGTAGTTTGTGAAATATTTGACATATTTCTCCAAATCTTCAAATCTCCCTTGTTGGGTATTGCAATATTTCAAATAGTTTCTGTTCGAATGATGAATATAAGGCTTCATTTGAAGGGTTTTTCTGTTCATACATTCTTTGCTTCTGATAGTCGCTCCACCTAGTTTTCTCTGAGATTTCTTTTCTTGAACCTCTACGGCCATGTGGGTTTGTCACCATTGCATGATTGTGGGGTTTTGATATGGATTTCTTCTCAGTTTATAATTTTGAGCTATTTCGTGATCACTGATTGTAGGTCTTAGAAGCTTCAGCCTGTTAGGATCTATACTTTAAATTTGATCATAACTGGAAATTTTCCTTTATCTAAATATGTAGGCCTGTAGGCCTCTCTGAATATCTTGTATCTCTATTTTTTTGTAGCTCTAGATTTGTTCTAATGATGAAATTTTCCTTTTCTTTATCATTCAGAACTGGAACAGTGGCTTGACTTTGATAGCTTCTTTTATTTATTACATTACCTGTTCCTTGTGAATCCTCCAACTCAGAAACTAGTTCTGCCATCATCTTGGGATTACAATATATAGTTATTTTAAAATAAAATAAAATTTTAACTTGTTCAAAACTATATCTGTATTCCTTAATATTTTCCAACCCTTTGACTTGGATATGAGATCCATTCGTATGTTATTTACCTTGTGTTCTGAAGATGATGATCTGATGCACAATTTAACCTTTCTACTCCATGTTTGATCATTTCCTAGAAAAGGTAATGATGTTTTACATGCTTGCCTTTTTTCTTGTTAGCATGAAGTATTGTTTACCTGTTTGTACAAAACAAACTCTGAATTTGATGATTTCCTTAATGCAAGTCTGAACCTGCAATCTTTGTATTCCTTTATTTCAAATTCTAAGATGGTCCTTTGTAATATTGTAAGTGGCTTTCTTGTGGACTCTGTAAATGATTCTTCACCTGTTGTAACACCATTTTAGGCATAAGCCTTGACTTAGATGCTTTATTGAAATTCTGCAACCTATTTCTTTTACTTAGATGCTTTTATTTCCTTGATAGTAGTATTTCTAGCATGTTGGAAAATTTTGAAAGTTTATTTTACATGGCGAAGCCCTGCCAAATTTTTTCAAGAATTATCTCTCTTTTCAAAACATCTTCAACCTGGACATGTTCCTTTCCTGTAAGTATCCCCTCTTATTCTGAAAATTTTGAGCTCATGAAGACCTGTAGCTTACTTCAAATTGTTCCTGTATCTACTTTTAATGTCATCATGAGATAGATTATTTGGTCACCTATAGTGGCTTCCTCTTATGTTGTAAATGAGTACTACCTTGCTCGAATGAATGTAATTCATGGATATTATAGTAATTCTATGCTCTCATATCTACTTTATATTGAAAACTACAACTTAGAGAAGATGAAATTTGTAAGATTATCTTGGAATTTCAATTTCCTTCAGCTTTTTAAGTTATAAAGAATTATTTTTTGCATAATATATTGTATTTCCTTTCATAACAGCTTTGATATGTATGCTGAAAAAATTGAAATGTTGATTTTATAAGGTAAAGCCCTGTCAAAATTTTCCTAGAATCTTTTGTCTCATCCTATTTTACCTGTAATCATTTTTTGCTCTTAGCTTCAGCTTGTTGAAATTTGATTCTCCCTCTTCTTTTGAAACTAAAAAAGAATAATTCTATCTTCCATTCTCTCTTCTGAGCTCCAACTTCTTCCATTTGTACAACGTTTAACGAAATTTGAGTTACACTTTGTGTTTCTTTGATCATGTACTTATGACTTCTTTATTTCTTTCTTTTGCTGCAACCTATACCTGCACACTTAGGAAAACAGTTACAAAATATTTAGGGTTTTTGGCCTCTCTTATGTCCATGTTTTCTTCTTTCTTTTCACTTTCTTCTTTCTGAGTGATTAAAGCATTCATGCAGTTTGTTCTTTAAGTAGAATACATCTCATGTTTAGGATAAGATTCATATTCACGAAGTAGGATAGTGTAGGAATATGGTTTGATCCCTGAGCTCGTAACTGATGGTTGACTTGTTTTTGCTTTTCAGGTACCATGATTTGAGGATGAAGGTGTTGGCTAGGAGATGCTCTGCACAAAGAAGAATATACAAGGCAATGATGGGTTCACCCTCATACTCCTTTGCTTTCTCCTTCATGCATGTGTATCTTTATTTTTAGTAGCTGTACTTTACTTTTCAGTTACATCCCACTACTTGTGTGGGAAACATTTGACTCTCCTTGTGAATAAAACATTGAATTCTGTAAATGAGTTGTATATCTCTTTCTGCATTTCTGATTTCTATATGGATTATATAATGAACTAAACAACTCAATAACATAATTGAATGTCTTAATCATAAAGGAAAGAACATTGAATAGAACTTGTAACATTCATTAATGAACTCTGATTTCGTGTGATCTGCACTTATGTTTGCTGTCCCAAAACTTTACACTTCACCTATTCTGCAATTGGATGTCCTCATCAAGACAACACAACTTTCCTTTGGGGCTTGTGTTCTTTTACTGAGGATGATGATGAAATTGTAGACTATGTGATATGTTAGGTTTTTTAACAACACATATAGTTGAAGATTTCATATAATCCTTTTTAAATAAATAAGCAATAATGACATAATCTGATGTGATCTCCCCTAGCTTAGGTATACTTCACCTATTCTATCCATCGTAACAAATTTTTGAGTTGCCCATTTTTGCGCAACTGCAAAAATTGTTAACAGTTGCATTCTTACCTTGTAAATTTAATAAAGAGATTTAATCGAAACACTCAACTCTAGTATAATATTCGTGGATAATTGTCTTCATTGCTGATCCTTCTTACCATAGAAGAAATTGAAACCGTAGAATGAACTTAAACTTTGCACTCGATGGAGCCTTCTAGTTTAACTAAATAAGAGCCAATTTTGAGTTTTCATCATAGTTGGTATGTTTAGCAACATTTTCGTAAACCTGACGGTTAACAATGACATGGTCCAACTACTAATTGTGTAAGCAGAACTAACACTTCCTTAGGATCCTAGTGGACTACCTAGTCTTTTGAAGATTGAAAGGAATTGCTTGTGGGATCCAGATGAGACAATGGAGCTAGTGAAATAGTTGTACTATGACTTAAACTCTTGTTAATGATCTCTTTAGATCCTCTCAACTAAATATGTTACCTTGGCGAGTGAAAATATAGTGACTTGGTATTTTACAGAGGATTTATAGGGTAAATATTTTTTTACACCTTAATCTGATCTATAATGGGGCATAGATCCCCGAGTGTAAATTGGAATTAAACCAAACCTCATGAACTTGATTAGGAGGTTAACTTGTGGTTCGTGTGTAGTTATAATGTTCTAATCAGGTACTTCTTAAAGATGTTAGACAAGTACTTTCATAACTCTTTCTGTTATAAAGTGACGCCAATAAGATACCTATGAAACAATGTAAACGAGATGAGAAACAAGAGTATATGTGATAATGGTTTAGGAACAAATTTTCACTTGAAGTCTTTACGATTGATTTAAGCAATGACTTTTTATTAAGAATGGATATAAATTGTTCTTGGTGGGACTAGGAATTTGAGCTAATATAGAGTCCACTAAAAATAAAATAAATTAAAATTATGACGTGTAAATGCTTAATTGACTCAAACTAAATTTGGAACTAAACAACCATAGTACAAGCACAAATGTGCTTCTAATAGAAGGAAGTTTATAGGAAAGGAAAACTTGAACATTCACCTCCTTTGAATCGTATTATTTTCCCTCGACAACTTCTTGTTGGTTCCCTTGCATAATGAGAGTAAAATTAAACATCAACTAAACACATTTAAAAAAAAAAACCTTTAACATACGAACGAGGGAATCAGGAACTTTGTATGAAATTTGAAATATGGAAAATAATTATGTAAGTTATATTGTCGTAAGGGATAAAGATCCAATTTAAATGGTTCAACAGTAAGTTGAATGTGAAATGAATTTAAGAATTTGTATATGGAAAAAGGATAAAATTATCCTTACATAATATTGTTCTTGGAGGGTTAATCGTAACAAAGATTTAATCATGGTAATTATGTGTTGTTTGTTTGCCAATCCTTGAGTCCCTTTCTTGTGGTTAGGTTATTGCTATCATTTGTTCTTTAGAGAAAGTGGGGCATTAACATATATAGGGTGTTGTCATGTGTCTATGTGAGTCGATGACTTATGTAAGTGTCTTATGCGTTGTTGATTTTCTCTACTTGAAGCCCTTGTAGTGTTGTGTAGTGAGAAATGTAAGTCAAAAAAAATTTATCTTGGTGTTTTTACTATTGTATTTGTGTGTGTACAATGTGGGTGTTACAAGGAAGATGCTGACATAAGGCTTTAGAAACTCAATTTATACCCACAAAAATCCAAACTCACTTTTATTGATATTTTCCAAGGTTTTTTCAAAAATCCCATATGCATAGGTAGAGAATATGTTACCAAGTCGAGATGCAACACTATTTAGGTATCTACACTCCTTTGATCATGAGATTCTAGAGATACATATGTTCCACTAGGTGCATCAACTACCTCAAAACTAGAAAATGATTTTATGTAGGGGGGATATATCACACCATAGAAATAGGAGATTTAAACAAAGTTGGAGACACCATCTTGGGAGATGAAAGAAGCAAGATATTTTCAAGATCTAAGACATTTGTTGAATGATATAGAGGAGAGAAGTATTTCTCTATTACTATAGTGAGATGCTGGAAATAACGTTTGGATAGAATTACCAGCACATTTGTTTGAAAGGTTCTAAGGCTTTTTCAACGAACCCATTTCTCCTTATCCTTAACTTCTTCTAGTTTTTCATACAACAAATAAAATGGTGCCAGCAGTATTTTCCTTTCTCTTCTCAGAACACCCCTCTGAAGGAGAATTCTAACCCCTCCAAGTGTAACATTTTGTGCCCAAACAGTAACTCAATGCATTCCAAGAAGAAAATCCACACATTTAGAGGATTTTTTTTTCAAACAAGGGGTTTCACAGAACGGAAGAGTGAAAGAGAAAAATCTTCCAGAGTCATAAGTGGGATGGCATGAAATGGCATTTTCAACCACACATCACGTTTCCTATATGTCAGCACCTGCAACTGCAATATTTGACAAAAGGGCCTCTTTTAACACGTCTTTACGAACTTCTAAATAATTTCGCCCACTGCCAGCACACATCCCATCCACTCCTGCCAACTCCACTAACTTTCCCTTTTTTTAATTATTTATTTTGTTAAAAGGTTTGGGAAATACAGAGATTCTATTTATCGTATTTCTCCCTACTCATTGAAGATATATAATAACAATCTATCTCCTATGCATAATCTTTTTGATAAAGAATTATCTAGATGGCATTGTAAGATTGAGAATGCATTTGGTATCCTAAAATGGAGATGGGGGTTTCTTTGAGATGTAGGTGTAGAGATAAATAAATTTTGCCAAATCATAGTGGCATGTTGATGTGCTATATAATGTTTTACAAATGAACAATGCATATGAACTAGAAATCTAAGTAAATTCATGTCACAAATCAGTAACTCAATTTCATACTCAATCAATGGAAAGAGATCAAGGAAAGTCATAAACAAACATTATATTTGGCGAATGGAAAAGATAATATCATATTAGTTTGGAGCATTGATGTACTCTTTTTTAAGATAATATATATTATATGTTGAAGTTATGGACCAATGTTCTATGCATGAATAAGATAAAGTGTTTTACCTTTGTAGATCAACTTTTCCATTTAAAGGTATACATCCAATATCTTTTCCAAATTTTCATGCTCAATTCGAATTCTTCGTTGCTCTCTTTCTTTCATTATTTGATTAAAATTATGCATTCCTTTCTCCATTATTTCTCCCAAATCTTCAAAGGATGTTCTTTTTAATTTTATATGTTTTCCCTCTACCCCTGATTTATTCAAGGAAGTTGATTTATTTTCACTCTCTTCTTCAAAATTAATGAATGAATTATCTTAATTTTATTTTCCTTTCATATATTTATCTGATGAAGTTTTTCTTACGATAACCCATTCTTTTCCAATGTATCCATTTATAAGGAAAATCACCTTTGGTGTTTTTCTATGATACAATGGATGTATTCATAAAACATTTATGTGGAATGTGGTTCTCCTGTGGTGTTTTCCAAATGTTCGTCTATTTTCAAAGTATTCCTCAACCTCTTCCACATGTATTTGCATTGAATCCCATTCCATGATGGTCCACACCTCACATTTTGCAAGGTTTCCATGCTTTATTTTGCATTGAATCCCATTCCATGATGTTCCACACCTCACATTTTGCAAGGTTTCCATGCTTTATTTATTCATACATCTCTTCAAACTTTAAAATTAATTCTTTCATAACATGTTTAAACAAAATATACTCTTTGGATTTGTTTTTTATCTCCTCATTAGTACTCTCATTATCAAATGTTTGAGTTAAGGGTGTGATTTCCTTAAATTCAAAAACTTGTTTTGGAAAACTATCAACTCAATGATTATCATGAAGAACAAATTATGGACCACTATTTAATTCTTCAACATCAATTGCATTATTTAAATATATTTGTAAATTCAGTTTTCAATCCATGTCCAACTTCAATATTAATACCTTGCAACTATTTATCAATATGTAAAATTTGTCAAACTCATGTATGCATTAATTGTAATATTTTTTTATAGTACATAAAAATAAGTTCATAATATTTATTTTTAGCAACATTATACATGACTGAAATATTAAAAAAAATACTACAGTGCATACCTTAAAATTCCTTTTTTATTTTACCTCTCAGCTCCTACAATAACAATGTAATTTTCCATTGCAATCTGTATATGATGAAAAAAAAAATTCAATTAAAAATTCCCTTGCATCTGCGAATTAAATATTTGTAGGTGGCTATGAATATTTTATAGGAGATGTACTTAAAGATTGTATTTTAGTTAGCATCATGCATTGAATATTATAAAAATAGTATTTGCAATCACCAAGGAATGGGATGCACCAAGCCTCGAGGTGAAGCCCCATCTGGAAGCACTATTTCTCAATTTAACCCTTCTTTAGCTCGCTTTACACATGCATGTGCCCAAGATTTGCACAATTTAATTTAATTTTTAGATATTAATGTCCACAGAAGGCCATGAATGGCCTATGGGACAGAAAAATACAAACTAAGAACCAAATCATAAAAGGAGTGCCAAAACATCTCCAGAAACAGAAAAAAAGGAAACAAAAAATCAACTGCTAGAAGGTTGCAGATCATGAAACCAATAGAAAGTGAGTTTTCTAACACATCTAGACCAAGTTGTCTACATATGAGATCTCTTATGATTCTTGAAATCTGTAATGTGAAAGTAAGAATTGATATTTTTTTATTCATTTGTATTTGAGGACTGCAATTTGAGTGTTCTTTCCCGAATTTGAAGTATTTCGTGAATAAATAAAGTTAAGCATTTATGATCTTCATATCGAATGAGACTCCTTAAAGATCCATTAGAATATATGAAAAGATAGTGATATCTTCCATGGATTTCATAATAGATGGGACACTTGAATATAAAATGATCTTCACTTTCAGGTTCTAGAAAAGACAACTGAAAAATCCACTCATGTTGTGAAAGGCTATGATCAGATTCCATCTGAAGAGGGTGAGAGAAAATGTGAAATTGAGCTAAAGGGATCCTTGTGCATGAAGGCAAAAACAATGCAAACACGCGTGTGAACTAAATTTCTCACGCTTTTAAATCATGTCATCTCGATTCCCATGTGACTCATTTGAAAATGGTATGTTTTATTTTTTATCCAATACTTAATTTGAGTCATAACTCGACATCAAAGGGGGGTTTTAGTATGGATTTAAAATGAATAGTTTACTCAGATTAACAAATAATAAATGGAATAACCATTGCATTGGATAAGTAGTAATATTTCACTCAACCAAAAAAGGCATGCTTTATGTGTTGCACAATGTGATGACACCCATGGGCCCCACGTCTAAAATTTTCACATTATTTAAAATAGGGAACCATCCACGAGTTAAAGTAGATGCCCATTTAGACATTTTTTTTATTTTTAACCATAAAAACAAGAAATTTTTTTATTAAACCGTATCAAAGAATGGAAATTTTTTTCTCAAACTATCATATTGACGTTTACTCTATAAAATCAACCATTTAAGTTTTTTAATATATTTTTTAATTTTTATGGAGAATTGAGCGTGTGATTTAGGACTGGTTTCGTATGATTGTCGACTGAAGTTGAACTATTAAGTTGTGTTATTCTTGAAGGAGCATGTCTATTCTAGAAAGGTCTTTTTTGGAAGGGATTTTGTAGTATACAAATATCAAACAAGCTTATTATTAGTAATATAAATATTAGAGTGTGTTGTCTAAGAAATTACAATAGAAACCTAGGCATGATACTTACGGAATACGAGAGGTGTCACTTGGAGAGCGTATTCATGCATTTGGATTTTAATGTTATGAGGTTGTTGAAACATATCCCCATCATATGGGAATAGTGTTGGAAAGACCATATAAAATAATCCCTTTATATAATATTATTGAATGGGGTTAGAACTTAGCTGGTGCCAATCATCTAAGGTTGGGGGATGTGAGATTTGTTTTACAATTATCACTTTTATCTCTTCAAGATATGCGTGGGTGGAGGGAAAAAATGAAATAACCAAAGCTGAATTGAATGTAGTGATCCCTATTTCTTAAATTAAATTCATATTTGGTACATTACGGTTATAACAAGGTAGGTGATTTCTTAGATATGGAAGCTAGCGTAGTAGATATATATTCACTGATAGTAAGTAATATTTAAAGGGCGTCTTCATCTATGATGACATCATTGTAGTATGGTTCACTATGTATTTTTTGTTTGAGTGCATCACTGACATGCACCCTACTTATAAAGCATTCATATGGTTTTGTTTATGTTCCTAGTCTCAAGTATTAGGATATTTATGTCTTATGGGTGGAGGGGAAAGTAACGCAATATGTATGAAATTTCTTGGGGGAAACTTATTGTATTCCCCCTATACATGTATTGTCCCCCATGAGCGTGGGTAACCTGTAGAAACGGTTAAACTCTTACAATAAGAATTTATTCAAACTGTGTTAAAACGACTAGTTCTTTAGGCTAGGGCCTTAGATCCATGTTGTTCGAGGAAGAGAATCGGTGGATTTTTTTTATCGTTAAAACACCTACATCACATACGGCTAATTTTTGTAGTTTTTATTTACATTCACGAGTATGATTCAATACAGACCAAGAAAGTATGTTTACAAAATAAGGCATCCAACCCATTACAGAATCTTTTCTGAATGTTGCTTTAATAAATAGGTGCACTATTTTTTGGTAGGTGGTCTTCTTGTACCAATAGAAAAAGATGGGATTCTTTCCTGTTATGATGAGATACATTTAGTCTTTCTTTCATTTCAGCGTAGATGTGTTGCCATTTTTCATTTAGTGCATCTTTAGTTTGAATGTAGGTAAAACATAATGATCATGTAGTTCTTGTATCTGTGCCATTAAACCCAGATAGTTAAGTATATCTAAAATAAAGTTTTTATTTCAAATATGAAATAAGTATTAAAAGGAACATGACCAAATCATATTGAATTTATTAGATGAACCAATTATTTATGCATAAGTATGCTTGTTAGCATATAATATTTGCATGAAAATGTGTGAGATATCTAAACACAAGAATAATTAAATCTACATGCTACACATAATAAGAGACCCTTCTTGGCCTACAAGGCTCATTATTTCCAAGAAACATCTTAAGTATTGGCATAACTTTTTGTTTTCATATTACAATCAACTGTAATGATTACAATTCATGTACATGAATTCAATGTTAATCTTGAAGAAGTTGTAGGATTACTAACTAACATGGAAATTTTGGTGTGTTATTCATCCATATTTTTTATATTGGAATAATCTTATAATATTTTAATTCCATGTTTTCTTTATTAGAAAAATCCTATTGAGATTAATTTCACCATGTGGAATAATGTAAAAAACATCCCCAAGGAGGTTCAAATCAATATTAATGCGGATAATAATGGAATTTCATATGCGGCGTAATTTCAATTATGATAGGGAGCGGTTCTTAATGGAAGTGAAAGATCTTACTTATGCGATTTATCCCCCTCTCTATGGCAACTATAAAGAAATCAAGCCTCACACAGATGGGAGGTATTTCAAAATATAGGACAGATACAGGACAATTACAGTTCTTTACGAGGGTTTTGAGCATGATTTTTGCTGAATTTACAGGAAGAAGGAGAATATGGGAGGGGCTCCGTGTCAATTAGATCCGAGTTACGACCCAACCTGGAAGAATAATGAGATTCTCTGGAATCTCCTGCACAAAGGAGGCACCTCTAATTTCATCGAACGCATTCAGGGGCAAGACCTAAATATTTCGGTCCAATTTGCTATGAAGTTGAAGGATATGAGGGTTAAATATGGTGGACACAACATTATTATCAAAGAAGAGCTGATTGCTAAGGCTACGGGCCTGGAATTAGAGGGCTTTCGATTCTTCAGTAAGAGGGTAGACAAGGCCACTGAGGCCAAGAAATTTACAGACGAGGGAGAAGAGCTGGATTTTGTTGCTACGCATTTAAAGGTAAGTCCCATCCCTACACCGTATGATGAAGTAACTCGAACGATGGTTAAATACATTTCACTGGAAGGGAGGTATAAAATGGTCCCCATTAAGCATCTTGTTTTTTTGAAATCATTTAAGAAGGGATCTCACTGTCTTTTTCCCACACTACATTCTTAACTCTCTTTAGTGCTCAGTGCTTGACTTCCAAAAACATGCCCGAGCTATTCCCCTGCATTAGGGTCTCATCCTTCTACTTCACAAGCTCTACGTTGCCAAGTTCCCTCGCTTTCTGTTCACCCCTAGCAAACTACTCTTTACCACCTCCCCTGTTCCTTTTCCCACTCCTACCACCCTTTCCAAGTCTAAACCCAAGAACCCCTTGCAAGCTGACATTCCTACCACGGGCAAGATCCTCAGAAGCTCCAAAGATTTGGAGGTTGCCCAAAAACTGCTTCATATCAGCAATATTGGTACTGAACATGACCTGCATCCGGAAGATTCTCAAGTTCCTATAAGACTACATGCCCTGGAGACTGAGGTGAAACAAATGAAGAAGGAATTTTAGTGGTTGAGCAAGAAAAACGGGAAGAGAAAATTTGAGGAAGAGAGTGACACTGATAAGGATCAGTTCTATGAGATTTACAAGAAGTTGAGCTCTCTTGATACCAGGCTGGGAAGAGCAAAAGATAGACATGAGTATAATTTGGCTATCTTTAAATCCATAAGTGATTTCTTGGAACAACAAGTCTGAAGCATTGTGATGTTAAGTGGGATCTCCGCTACTATATGGGGGAATGAGAAAGAGAGGAATATGACCCTCTCGCAGCTGGATGCTTCAGACTCAACGCACACAACCACTCTTGCTCTTTTCACCTCATTGCAGATGATTTAGTCAAGAATTGAAAGAACATCCAACAAATAATTTGTCTTGGGCTGGTGGAATTCGGTTTTGTGGCTGTTTTTATGCTTTGCTTTTGTTGTATAGTTGCTGCTTTTTTGCGGTATTGTTGTGGGCTTCGTCCTTCTTTTGTTCCTTGTTGTTCCCCGATGTTCGTTACCTTTGGGAACTTTGTTACTTCTGGGTTTTGATCTTTTATTGTTGTATACTCATTGTTATATCTAGCTGGTGAGCCTTCCTTGTAATTGGGTATAGTCCCACCAAAACTATTTACTAATAATAATAAAAAAGGCCTATTGAGATTCAATTCTCTTTCTTTCCTAATTTAAATTTAGGAAAATTAGAATATTGAGCATCTAGAAATTTTCAAGCGTTGTTATATATTTTCCTTATAATGATTGGTTTTTAAAAATGAGTAGCAATGGGGTATTTTAGTGTCTTATCCATTCTCAAAACCTCCACATTAGACTATGTTTTTGACCTACTTTGTGTTATGTTCCAATTTTCTTCTTCAAGTTTTGGTCTTCCCAATTCAATTTCTTTGTTATGATATTTTTACTTGCATGTGATTTTGGAATTGAACCCTATATCTAGACTGAACAAAAACACATTCGTTTGGGATCAATTGTTGTTAAGTAAGTAAATAAATTAAATAATACTACAAGATTTCATAAGTTGAACCCTAAATTATTTTCTACATGCCTCTCAACCCTTCTCTTTTGGTGAATAAAAATATAGATAAGCCCACTCTAAATTACTCTCAGAAGAATAAATAAAATTGATCAAAATCACTATACATCTATCCTTAACATGTTATTTTTCTCGTCAAAAATACATGTCGTAGGAAAATTCCTTACTCTATATGTTAGCATAAAACTGATATATTACATTGTTGTCGATTTTTATGGTTCGTTGATCCATGTAGGTATTTAGTTTGGTAATTGACCCACTGGAAACCATCCAAAAACCTACTTCCCTCTTGTATGTATACACCAATTTACATTTGATAAAATATTTTAATACTTCTACATTTTTTGTCTTCTATCAGTGGTTTCAGAGTGATTAACGTCCTTGGGTTGATGATCTCCTTTTGTAGCCATGATCAAACCCTCGCCTCTTCTTATTATCAATGCCCACAATTTATCGAGTATAATAACATAGAGACTAATTTCACAGAGGAATTGTTGACATCAATTTATGACAAATTTACTCGTATCATACACAAAACAACAAAAGATTTTTTTTTAAAAAAGTGGGAGGGTGGGATTTAGTCCATGGTATTCTAAGGGCATCTAAGGAGCTGTCATATTTCTAAATTTATTTTTATTTTTATTTTTTATTTTTTATTGATAAAGTGGGTTGAAAGGACCCGTTCCCTTTCCAAGAAAATAAGGCCAAATCCTCAGGAAACCTAATGTCCATAAAAGGAAAAAGTAACTACATGAAAAATGCCCTCCAACAAAAATGCATAACCCTATTTGCTTCCTAGCTTACGATGGAAAAAAATATTCAATGTTTCCCATTTATCCCTTTTTGTTTTTTTGTTTATTCACTTCTTTCCATTTTCCATGATCAAAAGAAATAACCAATGCCGTGTCATTGGGATCAATCGATGGAATCAATTTATCAGACACGGAATCACGATCTAATTCATAGTTTTCTAATATATGCCCCCTATTTTTCCTCCTATTACGAGGCTATTTTCTTGTATTTCAATTTCTCTCTCATTCTTTTCTGTATATATTGTACCATTGGTATTAGGATCTCTCAGATCATCCTTGAATTTTGAAACAGAAACCAATTCCATATTTAAATTACCCCATCCACTAGAAGAATTTGATCCATTCTTTTTTGTAGCTTTCTGATTTTTGTTGTAGGGACAAGAAGCTTACAGATGACCTGAATTTCTATAAATTCTACATCTAAAAACAGTATTCTCATAATCTAAAACCTAGGAATGTTGAAACTTAACAAATTTTAGATTAATTTGATTTAGTGATCCTTTTCTTGAATCTATTTCAATGCACATGCAGGCATAAGAACACATAATCGAATCTGTTCTATGCAAGTCCTCTTTGAAAAAATTGCCCAAAGCATTTCCAATGTCCTATAGGGCATACCACAAATGCAAAGGGAGGTTAGGAAGCCTAACCCAAACTGGCGTTTTAGAAACTGAATAAGTATTCAGATCAAAATTCAGAAACCATGAGGTTAAAAATAAACCCGCATGTCCCCAGAACCACAGACCCTCTGTCAAGCAACGTTGATAATCCTCAGATTCCCTAAAGTGGACAACAAAAAATCCCTTAGAACAAAGATAAATATCACATTTATTGGTTTAGTTTTCAAAAAACCATTGATAAAGTGCAGAGGAGGAAGGCCAAAAACCATTGAATATATCGATCACAACATCTCGAGATGGATTTTTGTAGTATTCCTCCACTTCAAGGTTCTCTATGATTAAAGAAGGAATTTCCTCAACCAAGTCTACCAAGTAGGTCTAATTGATTGAAGGATTCTTACTAGGAGTTCAACCTCCCTGGTTTTCCAATATGTATTTCAATAAAGTAGATTTTTGGGAGTGAGCCAATCCCCGGCTGCCTATAGCTCCCCCTCATTCACCTTGTTGAAATCTCTCCCATACCCCACAGTCCCCGATGAAGGTGTGATTGTACTTTTAACCCTACGGTTAGGGCATGAATTTCCCGCATTCCTAGACCTATCACCAATTCCCTTCTCTCCATCATCTTCCCGAGGCCATCCAGTTACCCAGCCAGGATCATTCAGCTCTCCAAGCAGATCTAGCAATTATCTGCGGTTATTGAAGCATCTAAATCCCTTCACCGCCTTCGTGGTTTTCCCCTCCATCACTCGCACTTTTTCACACTCATGTATGTGCTCAATTTCAAAACAATATCTTTTCTAATATTTCTAAAAAAATTATCAACAACTCCTCTCATAATTAGAAATGTTACAGAGTGGCGCAGCGTAAGAAACAAGGGAAGAGAATGCAAGCATCGAGGAGAGGATACAAATCTAGAGACAAAACCAAGTCATAAGTCTTTCTAAGCATCACATCCATCAACTGTTTGACATGGAAGAAATTGTTGTAGACCCATTCAAAATAACTGTGGTTGTTTAGGAACCTCCATTGCAAGTAATTTAACTAGAAACATGTGCATAGGAGATGAGAAAACATGACAAAGTAGTTCTAATCAATTGGATCAAATATGAGATCAAACCCCAACTTATTTTTTTCATCAATTATGCTATAATGTTGTAAGAGAAAAAATTGAAAAAATATTCAATAAATCCTATGAACCCATGCAAAAATATGAGCGCATGACAATCACAGCTGACGATGTTAGAAATATTGCAAGCAACTATAGAGACATGTAACTTCTGAGAAACTGATGTTAAGCCCACAAGAGCACCGGTTTATACTTAGCACTTCTTAAAAGTATCCAAAAATTGCAATACGATGACATAATGCATCAAGGACTGTGTGACTGAGTAATTTTCATGATACAGTGCCAAACCGAGAAGATTTGTGCCAAGCTCATAGAAGGCTACAATGTAGATGACGAATGTGAAATAGAACACCCTTAGAGGTGTTCACATCTCACTACATGAGCATACCGAAATCACCTCTTTATCCACAATTTTGAAAAATTAGAGAACATCTAGTCACAGTGATTCTCAAAAATCAAAACACCATCCTCACCACAAAAATTTGAAAGGACGGATGGCAACACAGCAAGATGGTGAAAATGAAGAAGATGATGATTATTTTGAAGGTGTATTTTTAAAAACAATGTAATAAAGCGGGAAATATTAGCATAAAACTCATATATTACATTTATGTCGGTGTTATATGGTTGGTATATCCATGTAGGTATTCGGTTTGGTAACTAAACCGCATGTAACCATCCAACTACCTACTTCACTCTCGTATTTATACATTTATTTACACTATATAAATTATTCAAATACTCACATTGAATCTCTTTTGTCACTATAAATATCTCGTATAAAAAAATCATAGAATTCTAATTTTTCTGTGTTGAAATAGTTAGTCAATATAAGCACATTTATCTGCATGTCCCATTTTAAATGGATATAGTAGAAGCCCTTGCAAAGAATTTTAACTGCAATACAACCACCATTGAGATTTAGTAGCATATCTTTATACCTGAATGTATTTCTTAAGAAGATGTTATAAATGAGTCTCTAGATATTGATGTCATATTCAAACACATTTAGGTAGATATTACAAACTATCCATGAAATTCCAGAATGACTTATAATGATTTGATAATCTAAGAATGCTAACTTGATTTAGATTATTCAAGGAGAGTAATTGAACAATTTGTTTCAATAGTATTAATATGGAAAAATTTCTTGGGTTTAGGCTATGTTCTCAAATAACTACTGCTTGACATCTCACATTTTACCTTAAATTCATAGACTTACTTTCAAGTCTTGAATTTTTCATAAATATAAAATGTTATGCCATTGTAAACGAGAGTCTAACATTTTTCAATACTTTCTCGGATACCGACCTCAAGTCTATCTCATACTTTTATTGTACCATTTCTATGTAGGAAGTGGTTGAGAGCCTTCTAGGTAAAAGGCCATAAACTTAATCTATAATTTCCATTTTTTACTAATTCTAGTAACTACATACAGATAATGATCTACAAATTGAAAAAAAAAAATCATCTTTTACTTCTTCGGAAATTGTCTTAGAGCACCGTTCAATGGTAATTTGGATTTAAACATATGAGAAATCGTATACCTAAGCCTCTTTCCCTATTTACTTGTGTTTATTATTTTCGAATGTTTGCATGGGTTACACTAACAATTTTAAATATGGGACCTTTTAAATTTATAGCTGAAGTGATATTGTAAAAACTATGACTAACATTCATGGAATTAAAGTGGTACTCATGGTGCACCGTCTCCATTTGCTATAGACCAGTAAGCTCTCCAATTGAGGTCATATAATTCAGGAAGTAGTTATTCTTCTTAGTGTTGTAATACCCCCCTTGATTGCAGACATTGAGCCGCCTTTATTAGTGCATTTTTCAGGTTGGCAGCATATGGGATGTCTCTCCCAGCTGGCATGAAGATCGAAACATCCTAGACGACCTTGCAGACCTGTCATTTCCTTGTATAGTAATTTAAGCACTTTATTATGATCCAAAGGCACTAATCCCGTTCAAAACCACTTTACGTTGCAAATTTAATATCATTGGGATATTAAATTTCTCATATGTTGTAGTTGCAAGTGTGTTGGTAGATATGTATTCAAAACATGGAAGCGTTCATTTGGCATGAGAATTGTTCGACAAAATGCCTGAAACGTGGCCTCATGGACTGTAATGATGGTAGAATATATACATAATGGGTTTGTTAAAAACGTCGTGGAACCTTTCAAGTAATGAAAATCCAGGCTTCATATCTTTTTCCAGCACCCTCCATGCCTCTACAAAAATATGAGCTCTGCGAAAGAGTATAGACATCCATCAAAGCATAATGGAAATCTTATTTTCCTTTACCTTCCTTTCCCAGACTACGCAAAAATGGGAGATTTGGAAATGGTAATGGAAGTCCATCAAAGCATAATATATAAAGGAGTTCTGTCATATGTTTTGTTGCAAGTTCCCTAGAAGATATGCATGCAAGCGTAAAAGCATGCACTTGGCATGTGAACTGATTGATTGTATGCCTGAAAGTAATTTGGTCTGGTGCACTGCAACGATTGCAGGATATACACATAAATGGGTTGTTGAAATGGCATAAAGAAGTTTTTTGTATTTTTTTTTATTATTTATGTTTGGTGCAAGAGAAGTGTGGTCTGTGGTTTTGTGGTTGAGTGCTTGGTAAATGGCGGTGTTGCCATCCAATGCAATGAAATAATTTGTAATAGATAAAGGGGAAAAATGGGTTGATCCAGAGTGGAGCTTCCTTTTGGCCTACTGTACGCCTTAAAGACATTACAATTAGTTCCTCAACAAAGACAAGATATGAGTATGAATAAGGATATCAAAACCGCAGGAGATATTTGTATCAGAAATATAGTTAAGCTGTTGGAAATGTTCACTGGGTTGGAATGGGTTTCCTTCTAGTAGCTGCAGTTTAGAGACAATGGTCACACTCGAAAATAACAAGATGGAACGCCTTAGGCTTCTCAATTCTATGAATGATCTTGCGAAAGAAATCATGCGACTTCAACCTCTTCCTCATTTAAATGAGATTCAAGCCAAAATGAAATATTTCAAGTAAATGCGAAATGGGGACTTGTGGGTGCACGCAATTTGTTTGATGGAATGCCTGGTAAAGGGATGAAGTCTAGTGGAGTGCGAGTGAAACCGCATGGATTACCTCATACACTACGGACACAAATATCTCCTAGGCATAGTTCATCTCTCCTCATCTCTCCTAATTTTTGTTCTTTAGTTTTTCATTTGCAACAGGATAAAATTTTAAACTGTAGGATTATCATAGCTCTGATTATTTAAATAATCTTATTTTCAGAACAATAAGACGTCATATCATAACGTATGTAATCCAATTATTCCTTGGTAGGAAACCATTAACTCAAACCCTCATTCAAGATGATCTAGAAAAATTCATGACTAAACTAGATAGCTACAGTACTTTTTTTTATTGATAAGTTGGAGTTGACTTCCCGGTAAATATGTTGACTTCAAATAGATAAATTGCAATTTTCTGAGACTCGCAAAGAAACCTTCGTAACTCCGGAGAGGGGATGTTAAGATTCCATTGTGTATTGTGTTATGTGAAGAGTTATGTCAATCTTTGGATCGACTTCAAATGATCATTTGTCATCTTTTTGATGCCCTACTAGGAGCATTATTACACCGTTTTGCAGTTGTAGAAAGCTACTAAAACTAACAAGTTGGCTTTTGTTTTGAATCACTCTTTGATTCTTGGACAACGAAATGCTTATTCGCCTTCGAAAACCTCTAGTATTTTTACTAGACAATATCTTGGAACCTCCAGTTTGGGGAAAAACACTCTTCTTGATAGTTTGGCAAAGGCATTTTATAGGCTTTCAGTCGCAGTTTGACTAGGTCAAAACTAGACCAATTACGACTTGGGCTCCGAAAAACATTTCTCCGTTTGAAAACTATTTTCTAGTTCTCAATCTCGTCGATTCTGATGAATTCTCTACATATAGGGTAACTTGTAGGAAGTTTCTCACTGCACATTCATCCATCGAACGTACATTTTGGACATGGTTTTCTGAGCCCACAACTAAGTCAATTACGACTGATGGCCCCGAAAACACTAGCCACCAATTTTAAACCGTTCGCTAGTTCTGAATTCCGCCAGCTCCTATGAAATCTTGTTATATAGGTGGACACATAGAAATTTAATTGTTGTGTGTTTTCTCATTGGAAGACAACAATTGAAAGTGCTTCCTTAGCCTCCAAGCGTAAATTGAACGTTTTTACAGCGAGGAGGAAAATGTAAAAAAAAAGTTATAGGACACCCGTCGGGTTACCTAACCACTGTGGAAACTTGTTGATACTTGTAAATAAATGTCTAAAACTCTATCTTGTGGCTTGTTGTGTGAAATTTTGATTTTTGGGAAAATAGTGTTTCTCTCTCTTTCCTTTCTCCTTCTCTCTCCTTGATTACGAAATGAAATGAATACATGTCTCTAAACCTTTTGTTTCAAATTCAAATTATAATCATTATTATATGTAAATGGGAAACTGAAAAACATTAATTATGCTAGATTAGGGTGGATATCATGCCAGTGATTTATCACTGATTTCATGCTCAGATGGTTTTGCAGGATGTAAGAAAGAAGGTGAAAAGGTGTTGTGCAATTCATTGTTTATTATTATAATTTATATAGGTCATTGTAAAATGTATATATGTATAAGGTAGTCCCATGTTACAAAAAAAATTATATTTGAAATTTTCTAATATTATAAGATATTAGTTTTAGGGATACCTTGGGTAATGTGCATTTAATTATAGGTGCAATTTTGATTCATAGTTACGTATGGTAAAAATGATTAAAATATATGTTAAATAAATTTCAATTTTATATCTTGCAGTGCATTTCCAATGTGTAATAGATGATTAAATAATTGGTGTTGTGTTTCTTACCTTGAAAATGTAATAAAGGAATCTAACCATAAAATAGTCAACCCTAGTATAAGATTCATGCATAACTTGTCTTCATGTGTGATCCTTCTTAGCATAGAAGAGATTGAAACCGTAGAATGAACTTAAACCTTGGACTCGATGACACCTTCTAGTTTAGGTAAATAAGACCCCTAGTTTGAGTTTAGCATTATAGTTGGTAAGTTTAGTGACATTGTCATGAACCAATTTTTTAGGAACGACATGGTCCAAATTTATGCGGAGTATGTGGTTTCTTTATAGGTTTGGTAACCATGCATCGAATGTGGGGTAAGGAGAATGTCTTCTCTTCAGGTCCGACACCATGTTGAGTGGTGAAGAATGCCTTGGAAGTCACCTTATGAGTCCTTGTACGAAGCAACAACTATGTGGTGTAACCTTACCATCTATGGAGTAAATAGAGCTATTACTCCCTTAGTTTCCTATTGGACTACCAAGTCTTAAAAAATTAGATCTAGAATTTTTACTTTTCATCAAATGAATTCCTTGTAGAACCTCTGACGACACAAATTGAGATAGGAAAATAGTTTTACTATGACTTGAACTCTTGGTAATGAACTCTTTAGCTTCTCTCAGCTAAATGTGTTACCTTGGTTGTTAACAACATAACACCTTGGTCTTTTTTGAAGGTTGTTTAGCATAAATATGTCCTCTTGCCTTAAAATCATATCTGGTTGAGGCATAGATCCTTAGGTACAATTGGAATTTAAACTAAACCTCAGTTCATTAGGAGGTTAACTTGGGGTTCGTGTGTAGTTACAATGCTTCCAATCATATACTTCTTCAAGATGTTAGACAAGTACTTTCGTAACTCTTTATGTTATAAAGTGACGGAAAAAAGAGACCTAAGAAACAATGTAAATGAAATGAGAAATAAGAGTATATATGATAATGCTTTGGGAACAAATTTTCACTTGAAGTCCTTATGGTTGATTTAAGCATTGACTTTTGTTAAGAATGGATACAAATTGTTCCTGGTGGGACTAGGATTTTGAGCCAATATAGAGTCCACTAAAATAAATAAAATAAACTTATGACATGTAAATTCTTAATTGACTCAAACTAAATTTGGAACTAAAACAACCATAGTATGAGCACAAAAGTACTTCTAATGGAGTGAATTTTATAGGAAAGGGAAACTTGAACCTTCACCTCCTTTGAATCGTATTAGTTTCCCTCGACAACTTCTAGTTGGTCCCCTTGCATAATGAGGGTAAAATTAAATGTCAACTAAACATATTTTAAGAAACAAACCTTTAACATAAGAATGAGAGAATTAGGAACTTTGTATGAAATTTGAAATATGGAAAATAATTATGTAAATTATCAAGATTGTTGTAAGGGATAAAGGGCCAACTTAAATGGTCAAATTATAAGTTGAATGTGAAATGAATTTAAAAATCTGTATATGGAAAAAGGAGAAATTTATCATTACATAATAATGTTATTGGAATGTTAATCATAAAAAATATGTAATCATAGTAATGATTTGTTGTGGGTTTTCCAATCCTTGAGTCTCTTTTTGTTGTTGGGTTATTGCTATCATTCATGCATTGGGGAAAGTGTTGCATCGAAATGTATATGGTTTTATCATGTGATATATATGGGTCCATTGTTACAAAAACATCTCATGTGTTATATATTATCCTAAGTGATCCTATGTTGGTGTTATATATCAAACGATGTAAGCCAAAAATATATATATCCTATTATTATGTGTGTTGTATTTGTATGTGTAAAATGTGGGCATTACATATGGTATCACAGTGGAGGTTCATGCTCTCAAACCTCTGTGGATAAATTGGAGTTGAGATGATCTTGTATAATTTTGGTGGAGATGGGAAGAGTAATGTGTTATATGTTGTGGTGTGAACAATGTTTTAATTGTGATATTATGAACACACGCTTGTATTGTGCATGTCACTTAGTGCATATTTTTTATCATGTTAAATGCGTTTGTGATGAGAGTATTCACATTTCCTTTTTCATGCTCTGGACTCATAATGAGGAGTTCCACGTGTAATGTTCCACCTTATTGTGTGTGAAAAGAATGTTATTTTGGATTAACTCAGTGTTCCCCTTATTATTTTATTTTTCTATGTTATATGAAGGTGTGTTGATGTGTTGCATGAAAAAATTGGTGTAGAGTGAATTGGATTATATCTGTGATGTCACCAACATGTTGTGATGAATCATTTTACCATCACCATGTTATACAACAATTGACTATATGTTGTAATGTTAGTACATTGTGTTAATCATACGTATAATTTTTTTATTATGTGATGGTTCATGTTGTTAATTAGGGGTATATGGTGATTGTATGACCCCTATTGTATAGTTCTTGCACTTGGGTACATTATGTGGAAACGTGATGTATTATAGCCTGTGAAAGTAATGATTGTGTTTTACCCTGTATATATACCATGCGTAAGACATTATGGTTAATGTGCGTGAATCACCATTGTGTTAGTGATGTAGTTATATCTATGTTGTGAACCTTACACTAGATGATCCTAAGTGGAGAAAATATCAAGAGTGTATGTGTGGAGAGAGGAGGCATGGACCAAGTTTTCATAATCTTGAGCTGAGTACGAGTGAGGAAGTGGAGTCTTATATAGACTGAAAACCCACTTTTATCTGTTTAGTATACTACATGCTTTCTCACTATATTATGGGTGTGCACCACCTTAGGCTCAACTTATGCAAACTAGTGTCCCCTGCTCTTTCCTATTGGATTGTTCATCAAATAATCCTATGTGATTTTGACTATGTTGATCCTTGTGGGAGTATGGAGGGATGATTGAGGAAGAGATGATGACAATTACATTATTTGATATACTCATTTCTGGTTACATGTATTTTTTTACGAGCTGAGGCTCAACATCTGACTGTTAGAAACTCAATGAGTACTCCTATGGTGGCCATATTAGGCCACATAGTGATTGTAATGTGTTATTTCTCAATACGTATTTTATTCGTAAATTGATCATTATCTCTTTTCTTGTAAGAACCAATAGTTTTCTTGATTGATGTGTTCTTATATTTTGGGATTTTTATTTGGTTGTTGCACTAACATGTAGATTTTTATTTTATTTATTTATTTATTTTCACTAACTATGGATAATTAGCCATTTATTTTTCTTAGTTTTAAACCTTTATTTTCATGTTTAAAAGTTTTATAGCCTAGCCCAAGGATTAGGATTTTTTCTCTTTGGCATTTGAAACAGATTGTTATGTTGGTTCTAATGTCATAATGTATTGGAATAGGGTCATGGTATTCACCATGGAGTTGTTCAACCTATGGACCCACTTCATTGTTATGGGGTAGGCTCCAAGGAGTTACAGATCACTAGTGAGTTATGAAACCACGAGTTATTACGTCACTTGGGTTAGGGGTGAAGGGGATTTATGTGCCTAGGGCCATAGGGTGACCCGAATTCATTAAAAGGGGAAAGGAGACGGGGCTCTATGGTTGAGTTACATGCTATTCATTGATCTATAGGGGAACCACTATATAACAATGTGGCTCTATGGTTGAGTGACCCAATATTCATTATGGGGCTCTATGGTTGAGTGACCCACTATTCATTATGGGGCTCTATGGTTGAGTGACCTGATATTCTTTATGGGGCTTCTATGGATTGAGTGACCTAATATGGAGAAATCAATTGACAGGGCTCTATGGTTGAGTAACCTGCATTGGTTTTGGTACTATGATTATTTCTATTTGGGAGATATATTTTATTTGTGATTTTTTGGGAGGTATATGGAGTTAATTTGTGATGCTTTAGGAGATATATGGAGTTTTTTCATGATGTTTTGTGATGTGTGGAGTCAGGTGTTATGAGTTATATGTACTCTTGTGAGTCTTGTTAGGCATTGTATGATTGAGGTTTGACGTTCCTCTTGGTTACTATGTACTATTGGATATGGTCTTGGCACTGTCAAGGTAATGTCATGGTCTTTGGGTCATGTGATACCAGTTGTATATGTATCAGCGTGATGATTATGTTTGTCAGTCACATGTGTGTGTTGGGTTTATGCCTATGACATGAATGTTGGAAATCCTTTGTTATGTGGATAACGTGTTATTTATTTTTTTCATAGTGGAATTATAGGTCTTGTGATGTGATACTATCGTGAAAGTATGTAGCAAGATATCTCATGGGTTGTTTGTGTGGTGTTGATTTTTATGTGACATCCCAAGATAAATTCTTGTTGGGTGCCCACAAACATAAGACAATTGAAATTCTAAATAATGAATATTAAGAGCTTGAGATTAAGAAATATTAATAAAGTAAAATATAAATAACTACCAATCTTCACAGAACATCACAAATTTAGGATATTTCAAAAATTAGTCTACTTTTGTGTGGTCATGTTGTACCAAAAAGTCGATTTGTTAAACGACATGTGTTATTATTAAATTTCTATCCTATGTATCCTTTGAGCTTTGAGGTTGTGTCGCATCGAGGATGAAGCTCTTATAAGGGGAGGGAGATGTAATGTCTCCCTTGATTGAAGACATTGAGCCGCCTTTGGCAGTGTAATTTTTAGGTTGGAATCATATGGGATGCCTTTTTAGCTGGCATGGAGAATGACACATCCTAGATGGCCTTTCAGACCTGTCATTTCCTTGCATAATAATTTAACCACTTTATTATGATCCCAAGGAAGTAACCCTGTTGAAAACCACTTCACGTTGCAAATTTAATAGCATTGGCAATATTACAGCACACAAGAATACATGGGTCTATCCTTCATGAGATAGTCACACTGTCACACCAATGCAACAAAGCTTTGGGTCTTCAAGGTGATCAGTTTACCTTTTTCAGCTACCTCCCTTCCTGCACAAAAATGAACTTTTATCAGATGTTGTATTTGCAAGTGTTCTAGTAGATATGTATGAAAAACATGGAAGCCTACATTTGGCATGAGAATTGTTCGACTAAATGCCTGAAACGTGGCCTCATGGACTGTAATGATGGAATAATATATACATAATGGGTTTGTTAAAAAGGTCATGGAACCTTTCAAGATAATGGAAAGACAGGCTTCATAGCCTTTTCAAGAACCCACCATACTTGTGCCAAAACATGAGATCTGTAAAAGAGTATGGAAATCCATCAAAGCATAATGGAAATCTGATTTTCCTTTTCCTTCCTTTCCCAGACTGTGCCAAAATGGGAGATTTGGAAATGGTAATGGAAGTCAATCAAAGCATAATATATAAAGGATTTTTGTCAAATGTTTTGTTGTAAGTTCCCTAGCAGATATGCATGCAAGTGTAGAAGCATGCACTTGGCATGTGAACTGCTTGATTGTATTCCTAGAAGTAATGTGTCCTGATGCATTGCAATGCCTGTAGGATATACACAAAAATGGGTTGTTGAAATGGTATAAAGAAAAAATTTGTATTTTTGTTTCTTATTTATGTTTGGTGCCAGAGAAGTGTGGTTTGTCATTTTTTGGCTGAGTGCTTGGTATATGGCGGCGGTGTCATCCAATCCAATGAAATAATATGTAATAGGAAAAGGGCAGAAATGGGTTGTTGCAGAGTGAAACTACCTTTTGGCCAACTGTACACCTTAAAGACATTACAATTAGCTCCTAAAAAAGGATAGTATATAAGTATGAAGAAGGATATCAAAATTACAGGAGAGATCTGTAATAGAAATCTGGTTAAGTTGTTGTAAATTTTCATTGGGTTGGAGTGGGTTTCCTTCTAGTAGCTGCACTTTAGCGACAATGGTCACACTCGAAAATAAACAAATGGAACACCTTAGGATTCTCAATTCTATGAATGATCTTGTGAAAGAAATCATGCAACTTCAACCTCTTCCTCATTTAAACAATGATATTCAAACGAAAATGAAAGATTTGAAGTAAATGTGAAATGGGGACTTGTGGGTGCACATGGTATGTTTTACGGAATAACTGGTAGAGGGATGGAGCCTAGTGGAGTGTGAGTGAAACCACGTGGATTGCTTCATACACTGCGGACACAAATATCTCCCAGGTATGGTTCATCTCTCCTCATCTCTCATCAATTTTTTTCTTTAGTTTTTCTTTTGCGAAAAAATAAAAGTTTAAACTAGAAGGATTTTCATATATTTAATTATTTAAATAATACTTGTTTTAAAAACAATAAGATGTATATCATAACTTATGGAAATCCAATTATTCCTTGGTAAGAAACCATGAACTTAAACCCTCACTTCGTGATGATCTAGAAAACTTCCCAACCAAACTAGATTGCTATAGTACTCTTTTTTATTGAAAAGTTGAATTTGACTTCCTAGTAAATATGTTGAGTTCAAATAGATAAATTATGATTTTAAAAGACTCACAAAGAAACCTTCGTAACTCCGGAAAGGGGATGTTAAGCTTCCTTTGTGTACCGTGTTATTTGAGGAGTCACTTCAATTGTTGGATCAACCTCAAATGATCATTTGCAATCTTTTTGATGCCCTACTAGGAGCACTACTACACCATTTTTTAGTTGTAGCAAGCTACTAAAACTAAAAATTTGGCTTTTGTTTTGAGTCGCCGTTTGAATCTTGGACAAAAAAATGATTATCTACCTTCACAAACCACTAGTATTTTTACTAGATAATTTCTTGAAACCTTAAGTTTGGGTAAAAATAATCTTCTCGATAGTTTGGAAAAGGCATTATATAGGCCTCTGGTAGCAGTTTGACTAGGTCAAAACTAGACCAATTATGACCTGTGGCTCCAGAAAACATGTCGTCATTTGAAAACCATTTTCTAGTTCTCAGTCTCATCGACTCTGATGAATTATCTATAAGTAGGATAACTTGTAGGAAGTTTATCATTGCGAGTTCATCCATCGAATGTTAGTTTTGGCTCACTTTTGATCATTTAAAACTAGGTCAATTACAACCGATGGCCCTAAAAACTAGCCACCAATTTTAAACCATTCACCAGTTTTGAATTTCGTCAATTCCTATAAACTCTTGGTACATAGATGGACACTTATAAATTTAACCGTGGTGTGTTTTCTCATCGGAAGACAACGTTTGAAATTGGTTTCTTAGCCTTTGAGCCTAAATTGAACATTTTTCTAGCTAGCAAGAAAATGTAAAAAGAAAGTTGTAGGACCCCCGTCGGGTTACCTAACCACCGTGGAAACTTGTTGACACTTGTAAATAACTATCTGGAACTCAATCTTGTGGCTTTTTGTGTGAAATTTTGAATTTTGGGAAAATAGTGTTTCTCTCTTTTCTTTCTTCTCTCCTTGGTTACAAAATGAAGTGAAATGAAATGAAATGAATACATTTCTCTAAACATTTTGTTTCGAATTCAAATTATAATAATTATTATATGTAAATGGGAAACTGAAAAACATTAATTATTCTATATTATGGTGGATGTCATGCCAATGATTTATCGTTGATTTCATGCTCACATGGTTTTGAGGGATGCAAAAATGATGGTGAAAAGGCAATGTGCAATTCATTGTTTATTATTGTAATTTATATAGGTCATTGTAAAATGTATATATGTATAATGTAGTCCCATGTTATAGAAAAATTATATTTGAAATTTGCTAATATTATGAGATGTTAGTTTTAGGGATACCTTAGGGAATGTGCATTTAATCATAGGTGCAAATTTGATGCATAGTTATGTATGGAAAAAATGATTTATATATATGTTAAATGAATTTTAATTTAATATCTTGTAGTTCATTTCCAGTGTGCAATAGATGATTAAATAATTGGTTTTGTGTTTCTTACCTTGAAAATGTAATAAAGGAATCTAACCACAATAGTCAACCTTAGTATCTGATTTGTGCATAACTTGTCTTCATATGTGATCCTTCTTAGCATAGAAGAAACTGAAACCGTAGAAAGAACTTAAACCTTGTTCTCGATGACACCTTCTAGTTTAGGTAAATAAGACCCCTAGTTTTATTTTAACGTCATAGTCGGTAATTTTAGTGACATTGTCGTGAACCCATATTTTAGGAATGGCATGGTCCAAATTTATTTAGAGTATGTGGTTTCCTTCTAGGTTTGGTAATCATGCATGTGGTAAGGAGAATGTAATCTCTTCAGGTCCAATGCCATGTTGAGTGCTGAAGACCACCTTGAAATTCACCTTAAGAGTCCTTGTTCGAAGCAATGACTATGTGGTGTAACCTTACCATATGTGGAGTAAGTAGAGCTACTACTTCCTTAGTATCCTAGTGGACTACTAACTCTTACGAAGTTAGATCTAGAATTTTTACATGTCATTTAATGAATTCCTTGTGGAATCCCAGACGACACAAATGGAGATAGTGAAATAGTTGTATTATGGCTTAAACTCTTGTTAATTAACTCTTTAGTTCCTTTCAGCTAAATTTTTTACCTTGGTTGCTAACAACATAGCACTGTGGTCTTTCTTGAAGGGTTTTTTAGCATAAATATGTCCTCTCGCCTTAAACTCATATCTAGTTGAGGCATAGATCCTTAGGTGAAATTGGAATTTAAACTAAACCTTAGTTGATTATGAGGTTAAATTGGGGTTCGTGTGTAGTTACAATGCTTCCAATCATATATTTCTTCAAGATGTTAGACAAGTACTTTCATAACTCTTTACGTTGTAAAGTGATGCCAAAAAGAGACCTAGGAAACAATGTAAATAAAATAAGAAACAAGAGTATATATTATAATGCTTTGGGAAAAAAAATTCACTTGAAGTCCTTATGGTTGATTTAAGCATTGGATTTTGTTAATAATCGACACAAATTGTTCCTGGTGTGATTAGGCTTTTGAGCCAATATAGAGTCCACTAAAATTAAATTAAATTATGACGTGTAAATGCTTAATTGACTCAAAATAAATTTGGAACTAAAACAACCATAGTACGAGAAAAAAGTTACTTCTAATGGAGGGAAGTTTATAGGAAAGGGAAACTTGAACCTTCACCTCCTTTGAATCGTATTATTTTCCCTCAACAACTTCTTGTTGGTCCCCTTGTGTAATGAGGGTAAAATTAAACGTCAACTAAACATATTTTAAGAAACAAACCTTTAACATAAGAATGACAGAATTAGGAACTTTGTATGAAATTTGAAATGTGGAAAATAATTATGTAAGTTATTGAGATTTTCGTAAGGGATAAAGGGCCAACTTAAATGGTCAAACTATAAGTTGAATGTGAAATGAATTTTAGAATATATAGGTGGAAAAAGGAGAAAATTATCCTTACATAATAATGTTATTGGAATGTTAATCATAACGAAAATGTTATCATGGTAATGATGTCCTATGGGTTTGCGAATCCTTGAGTCCCTTTTCTTGTGGTTGGGTTATTTCTATCATTCATTCATTGGGGAAAGTGTGGCATCGAGATGTATATGGTTTTATCATGTCATATATATAGGTCCATTGCTACAAAAATGTCTCATGTGTTATATATTATCCTCAATGATCCTATGTTGATGTTATGTATCAAACGATGTAAGCCAAAAAATAATATCCTGTTATTATAATTGTTGTATTTGCATGTGTAAAATGTGGGCATTACAACTGTGGTACATCACCATTACAATGCTTTAGAAAAAGTGGGTAGAAGACAAATATGCATATAGTTTCTGATATTTATCTAAATAGGAAAATATTCATATAGCCTTATATTTCTATCTAAATACTTATCAAATTCATCACTCTAGACAACTAGCCGTTATTGCACCCATTGTGCATTATTAATGGCAGATATTAAGAGACGAAAAAATATAACTCATTGTGATATGGAAATCGAAGGATAGACATTACTGTAACTGATTTGATTAAATTTTGATAGGAATTCAGTACGGAAGGTAATGATGTGTAGTTAGTTTAGATATATGTTGATATTTCGAATTATTTTCATATTAATTTTATTACAATGTTTGAAGTTATTTTTTTGATTTCTTTGATATTGGAGAATTGGTGAAATTGTGAATGAGTGAAAGTACTGCTTAAATTAGATGATTCATTTGGTTTATGATCTTAGTTTGAAACTGATGTATGAGTAGAATAGAAATGTTTAAAATTGGAGTAATTGTTGAATTACTTGGTCTTAAAAATAGTAGTTATGATATTGGATGTTGAAATTGATATTGAGATATAAGTGTTTTATTACTTCGACATCGTTAATATGTCTATGAGGCTAGATGGGTATTGTGTGATTTTTGTAGGTAATTATATCACAACAACAAACTATGGGGGATAGGAGACCAACAATGAAGGAATGTGGGCTATTGTCAACTGGTCACCCTAGCAACTTGTGTAGCGTTGTTGTCATGTTGTTTGTTATTAGGGGGTTCCCATGGGGGGATGACCCCAATTGTGACCAAGGGTTTGTGTGTAGTTCTTTTTCTTTATTTTATTTAATTTTGGTGTATGTGATTTAATTTGTGATGTAATTCCCTTTTATCATTAATTGGTTTATGTGTCTTAATTCAGTGAACTAATGATATTATTAAGCTAATTATGGGTGGGACAAAAATAAGTCATTTATTAGATTAGACGGTTCATTGGTTTATGTGTTTTAAGTTGAGTATTAGTAAATTGAGTGTTAAACACTCTACCTCACCTTGGAGACTCAGATTTGGCCTAAAGGGCCAATTTTGGAGGCTTGTGTGACAAGCTAAGCTTGTCCCACACCTCTTAATTTCTTATAACAACCCTACCTATGGGTTAGGGGGGTCAAAAATAGACCCAAATATGTTTTTTGGAAGGAAAAGGTGAATTTTAATTACACTTTCTTATATGTGATTAATTTATTATCCTTAAATGGTGTGGGTTTGAGTGGAGTGTGTAAGAGGTTTTTCATACCTCTCAACCACAAATTTTTTATTCCTTGGGGTATGGGTTTGACTTGGGTGATGTGGGATGGAGAAGAAATGATGTGGCATCCTACATGGAGCCACATCATCTCGCTCTCCCTATTTTTAATTTATTGGAGTTTTTGTGAAGTATTGGGGGTTACTTACTCTTTTTTGGGGGGAATGCTTGTAATTTTGGAGAGCTTTCTTGAGAATCGAGCATGGAGTGGATGGTGGTTACTTAGTATTTTGGAAGGATTGGAGGTTTTTGTGTATTGGTAGTCTTCATTTGTGAGGTAGATCTCCACCTTAGTTTTTACCTTGCTATTTTTTTGTGTTCCTATGTGTAGATATTGATTGTTATATTGGTTATGATTGTGGGAAGTAGACTTGATTCTTAGGTTGTGCTAGAAATGGAAATGGGGGTAAAAACTTCACAAAGGCATAAGAGAAATGTTTTTGGGTGTTTTAGGAGGGAGTTGGGTTGGGATGTCCAACTTGTTGATAGATATGATTTGTGTTTATCTTGTTATTTCTTGAGGGAGACATAAGAGTGAGGGAGGCATAAGAGTGGGTTGATTTCTTGAGGGAGGAATAATAGTGGTGTATCTTCTTAGAGGGAGACATAAAAGTGTTGTGTGTATTGTGATGGAGTTGTTGGAGGATCTTAGGTGGACACCCAAGCCCTTGGGAGGCATAAGAAGAACCCCCATGTTCCTTTCTACTCCATGGCTTTAGAAAAAAGCCTTTGTGTTTTGTTATTTGTTGGTTGGTTGTAATGAAAGTCGTATTGTGTTATTTCATTGTTTGTATTGATTGAATGGGTGTGTGGAGGCCATTTGTTTTTAGTTGCCATGGTTTTCTAATAGCCCTCATTGCCTCCTTGTTGGGTCTTGGGATCTAATGAGGAAGAAGGGCTCTCTTCCTCATTGGAATATTTGGTTGGGTGGAGAGTGTTGCCTACTCCCCCAATTTTTTTTTCTTGACTTGATGAAGATGGTTGACTCAATGGATGAAGTGCTCTTGTTGGAGAAAGACATATGGAGTTGCAACTTGTTCTACTTTTTATTTTACAACGTATAAATGTTATCGATGGAACATTGGGTGTATTCTTTTATGTTGATGGTTAGATATTGTAAATGAGTTATTGGGACTTGCATTACTTAAAATTTTACTTAGGAGGTATTGCAAATTTGTTTTAAGGATATAATGTTATTGGGTGGAAAGTAAAATTTGATCCTCTTGCATTATTGGAAATGTTGTTAAATGGGAAAAGGAATTAAAAAGGCTTATAAGTCCATGTTTTAATTTCTTGTATCTGAATGATTGAGTAAAGAAACAATAGAATCAATCCTACAATCGATCCCCTATTTATTTGCAATAGAAAAATTGCCTAAGTAGAGGAATTAAGAACACGACTAACTATAAACTTACATTGTTCTATAAATAAATTTAAAGTAATGTTTTATTTGAAATTTTCCAAGGTATGAATTTGCACTCTTTCACATTTATCTAAGTGTATGTAAATTATATCTTTCTAGGGGGTGGGGTCGGTGCCCCTCCCCCCAACACTGTAACCTCAACTATTACAAGCCCTACCTCTATGAATAGTGGTTGAATCATGTGCCACATAGTCTGCATTTTTAGTGTATAATGTGGCTTCTCAAAAATCAGGCCATTTCCTCCTTATATATATATACCATTTTGTATGGCCAATTTGACATTTAATATGATTAAAAAAATAAGGGTAAAAGGAACATATTAAATACCTATATAAATACATATATATTTATCCTCTTACTCAAATGTTATATATATACAAAGTGTATATATACAAGCCTCCAACTCAAATTTTAATATGAACAAGAATAAAATGGGTAAATACCCACAACCCGAATATGGTAGAAAAAAAAGAATGAGATAATACAAATGATAAATAGATCTCATATAAACCCTAGGAAAGGGATACACACAAATCCTTATCTTGTGTGTATCCATCATTGATCTTGGAACAATAATCCATGGCTTCATCTTCTCCTCCTCCTTCCTTAACCTACAAATCAAACAAGACAAAATGAGAGAATAGGTTTAAGACATGATTATATGGCATTCCATAAGGATATTTAGGGTTAATTTTGTCAAAACTAGATCTAAGGGTTGAGAAAGATTAGATCTAAGGGTGTAGGATGAACCCTACATCACTTAAGTGATGGGGTATTTAATGGGGTATTTAGGTGGGAATGTTTTAAATAAAAGGTGTGTGTGTGTGTGTGTGTGTGTGTGTGTGTGTGTGTGTGTGTGTGTGTGTGTGTGTGTGTGTGTGTGTGTGTGTGTAATGTTAAATGGGGCCTAAGGGGTTGGACCAAGTTGTGCACCTTGCCCCTTTTAGAAAAATGAACTTATTATAAATTGCATGCATTTAACAATGCAAGATTATTGTCCTAGTACGATTTACTATAAAATTGATTTGGTACCTTAAATAAATTATTTTAAAAAGGGATTAATGGAGTTAAATAATGAAAAGCTAAATGAGGATTATTTTTAAAAAAATATTTAAGTCTAGAAGAGGAAGAATTAAATAGTAACATTTTTTAAAATTGGGTTAAAATTATTAGTCTTTACATTTTTTTAGTCTGACTCCCATATAATTGTTTTAAAAAAAATTATAATCAAGATTTAATTAAAATCCTAGCTAAGGCCTTATAACCTTTTAAATAAAAATAAAAATTATTCCACAATTTTTCATGTTTGCTATCAGGTTTCTTGGGGATTTATGTGGGAAAAATGTGGGTGTTACACTTGGTATCAGAGTCGTGGGTTCACTGCTTGGACCCTAGGCTGACTTCAAAAATTAAAAACCGGTCGAGAAAATTTAAACCTCAATGATTAAAAAAATAATAATAATAAAGTTGTTCGAATTGTTGTACTCATCTCGTGGCATTTTTTTTGAACCTGGGTAACTATAATGTTGAATAAGATTGATATTCTTACAAACTTCTGGTGTAGCAAGAACTTGATTCTCCTTGAAAAGATGTTTTTTGATGAGTCGTAACTCTTTGTTTAATCGTATGATGTGATAAACCCATTGAGACTCTTCCTTGTTGGAATGATAAATTTTATGGTTGTGATTCTTGTGGTTGAGCATTAGTGGTTGTGTTCAGGGGGTCAGACAGAGTAAGTAATAAGTTGCTTAGTCACCTAAAGCTACCCTCTTTCCTACAGTGGTTAGACGAATTAGTTTTAGTTTCCGTTGTGGCGACTTAATACTTGTATGAATTAGTGGGTATTAGGTCTTGGTGTCACATTTTATCCAACTTTGCGTACACATTCTTAGAACTGAGCTTGAGGTATAGTACCCCTATTGGCAGCCATGAAGGGCTATGAAGTGACTATGATGTTGACTTTCTATATTTTATATTCGTAAACTTGTGTTATTTTATCAAGGACCAAAATATTATTTTATGATTTGATTTATAAGATCTGAGGTTATTTTAGTTACTTATATTTTTGCGAGAAATTTCAGACATTGCAATACAGCTACTTAGCCAGTTTCCTTGATCGCTGATATTTCTTGGATTTTACTTTGATTGGTGACTTGGAGCTCATTTATCTTGTTGAATACTTAGCTAAATGTTATGTGATTCTTTCATGCATGTTGTTGAGTTGGTTCTACACTGTTTGTATTGTGATATTTCATTATATGGGGGTACACCCTAGGTGCCTTGAATGTCTTCTAAGGTGTTTTAAGTATGCCTTGGTTTTGGGAGGATGAAACCTTTAGTGTGTCTAAGATCTTAGAGTGACTATTTCATTGCTCAACCTTGCTAGAAAGAGAGTTCATTTTGTTGTGCGGTGTAGTTGGGAGTTTGATATCAGTGGTGGTGATTCTCTTGCAATATAGTAAGAGCTTGATCCTCATTGGAGTAGAGGTGTTTTATTATGGGCTTATGGATTGTGTTAGCATCAGATTGACTCTTAGTTTAATATAGATGTTAGCCGATAAAAAAAAAATTGGTAGTGATGTTCCATCATGGCATGCTAATTTTTACCATGTTTTCTTGATATAAAGTATTGATTGGTGGATTGTATGTATCTTGGTAATTATGGCTAGAATTAAGCCCATTCGGGCAATGTGTTTAATAAAGTGTACTTGATTTCTCTCGTTGATCCAAAAATAAGTCCACCCTTATCTTAAATCTTTCTAAATGGTTATAATTACCCTTGTATAACCTATTAATCATTGGGTTATGTAGAGACTCGTATGGATGTATGTGGGCCTTTTGGACCTCGTTTTAGATATTTTAGTTTTATTAAATATTAATATCTTAATCGCAGCTATACTTATGTTGTGCCCTTATTTTAAAACTACAACTCTTGGTCATTGAGGCCATGTCAGGTAGACTAGTTGATTCTCCTCTTGTATTTGATGTCTTCTAATGAGAAATGTGGTGTCCGTGGAGTAAAATTTTCCTTGTCATCTTGTTGTTTGGTTGGTGGTATCTTGTGGAAATATGATTGTTGATTAGAAAATTCCATTGTCTTATTATGTACACAAAATTGTGAGACTAAACAACAAACATTGTTAAACCTCTTAAAGTCGTAAAAGTAAATATGCCTCTTTAATGACCTTTTTCATTGTAACTTCCTTGATACTTGTGTAGAACCACTTGGAGTGCTTTAGTGATGTTTGTAATTCTTTGGTAAACCCTTGAAAGTTTTTGCGGCACATGTTGGTTGATTTATTCGTAGTTCTTACAAAATTAATGATGTATTTATTTATGTTGAATGTCTCTTATTCCTTTAGAATTAAAAATGTGATATGATGATTTATCTCTTATTCGTATAAAGGTAATAATGTGATAGGTTTGAATCCTCCTTCCCATTAAAATCTATTTGGTAAAATGATTAATTGATGCTAATAAAACCCTAATTGAGGGACTTGGACTTGAAACTTGACAAGTAAACTGGAACATTAGGTAAAGGAAAATGGTTCCTTGTTATAAGCTTGGTAGAAGAATAGAAGAAATAAAACTATGTGAAAATAAAAAGAAGACCTTTCCCATTTACCTTCCCTAGAAGTGAAATAAATAATTTTTCCTCCTATACAAAAAGGCGAGATATTATGCCAACATTATCAATGCTTCTTAATGATGCAAACATGTGATGTCATAATCGAAGGAAGATTTTAATTTGGAAAACTTGTAAGAAGAGTGCTTAAAAAGTGAAACTATAACTTTTGACTCAATAGTTGATTTATAAAACGAGTAATATGTGTGTATTTAGCACAATGTATAATTAAACCCTTAGTTTTTCCACCTACTCAGAATTGTGAAACACCTTGTTATTAGTGATGTGTTTTAATTGCGTACTACTCCCTTGTTCATAGAAGTATGTGATTTTACCTTGTAGGAGTTTGGGCCGTCGTACCATTATTTCCTCATAGCTCGACGAGTGTGAGTTGTGACATTTTAGGATTGGGTCTTATCTCTTGTTTTTTTTTTGAAAAACAACCTCCTTGTGTGCTGATTTAGTCCTTGCTGACCTAGATTATTTGTAATTTTAAGGAATCATATGTTAACGATATGACATAATTTTGGGAATTTCTCCTTTCCTTCTTCCTTTCTTAAGACACCTCATTGTGGTTGTTCCCTTTTGTCATCAAGAGAATAAAGTGCAAGTTGTTTTCGTAAATTGTTACTCGTATTTTGGTACAATGCACTTTTGGATTGTAGTTGGACTCCTCTTGTTACTTGTTCTTCTCTCTAGCTCCCTTGATTTCTCTTTGGTGTTACAAGCTATGATTGTGCTCTCCTTATGGTTATTTCAAGCTTGAGAAGGATTTAAGATAAATAAATCCCATGTGTGATGTATGAGTGAAGTGGTGTTTTTGTATTGATATGCCTTTAACAATGCAAGATTATTGCCTAGTACGATTTACGTATAAAATGATTTGTACCTTAATAAATGATTTTAAAAAGGGATTAATGGGAGTTAAATAATGAAAAGCTAAATGAGGATTTATTTTTAAAAACATATTTAGTCTTAGAAGAGGAAGAATTAAATTAGGAACATTTTTTAAAAATTGGGTTTAAAATTATTAGTCTTTACATTTGTAGTCTGACTCCCATTATAATGTTTTAAAAAAAATTACTCAAGATTTAATTAAAATCCGAGTAGGCCTGATAACATTTTAAATAAAAATAAAAATTATGCACAATTTTTAATGTTTGCTATCAGGTTCTGGGGATTATGTGGGAAAAATGTGGGTGTTTTACACTTGGTATCAGAGTCGTGGGTTTACTGCTTGATTGGACCTGAGGCTGACTTCAAAAATTAAAACCCGTGTCGAGAAAATTTACACATCAAGATTAAAAAAAAATCATAATAAGTTGTTCGAATTGTTTACTCATTCTGTGGAATTTTTTTTGAAACTGGGGTAACTATAATGTTGAATAAGATTGATATCTTACAAACTTCTGGTTATTTAGCAAGAATTGATTCTCCTGAAAGATTTGTTTTTGATGCGTCGTAACTCTTTGTTTAAATCGTATGATGTGATAAACCCTTGAGACTCTTCCTTGTTGGAATGATAAATTTATGGTCTTGTGATTCTTGGGTTGGTTGAGGATTAGTGTTGTGTTCAGGGGGTCAGACAGAGTAAGTAATAAGTTGCTTAGTCACCTAAAGCTACCTCTTCCTACAGTGGTTATAGAGATTATAGTTTTAGTTTCCGTTTTTGTGGCGACTTAATACTTGTATGAATTGAATTAGTGGGTGGGTATAGGTCGTGGTTGTCACTTTATCCAACTTTGCGTGACACATTTTAGAATTGAGCTTGAGGTATAGTACCCAATGGCAGCCATTGGAAGGGCTTATGAGTGACGATGATGTTGACTTTCTAATTTTATATTCGTAAACTTGTGTTATTTATCAAGGGACCAAAATATTATTTTATGATTTGATTTATAAGATCTGAGGTTATTTTAGTTTACTATATTTTTGCGAGAAAGGAAATTTCAGACATTGCAATACAGCTACTTAGCCAGTTCCTTGATCGCTGATAGTTCTTGGATTTACTTTGATTGGTGATTGGAGCTCCATTTATCTTTTTGAATACTTAGCTAAATGTATGTGGATTCTTCATGGCATGTTGTTGAGTGGTTCTACACTGTTTGTATTGTGAATTTCATTATATGGGGGTTACACCCGAGGTGCATTGAATGTCTTCTAAGGTGTTTTAGTATCCTTGGTTTTGGCGAGGAGGATGAAACCTTTAGGTGTCTAAGATTTAGAGTAGTGACTATTTCATGCTAACCTTGGCTAGAAGAGAGTCATTTTGTTGGCGGTTTGTAGTGTCGTTGGTTAGTTTGATATCAGTGGTGGTGATCTCTTGCAATAAGTTATAGTTAAAGAGTTGAACTCCTTGGAGTAGAGGTGTTTTATTATGGGTTGGATTGTGTTAGCATCCAGATTGACTATTAGTTTAATATAGATGTTACCGATAAAAAAAAATGGTAGTGATGTTCCAGCATGGCATGCTCATAATTTTTACATGTTTTCTTGATATAAAGTAGTTGATGGTGGATTGTAGTTATTCTTGGTAATTTATGGCTAGAATTAAGCCATTCGGGCAATGGGTAATAAAAGTGTACTTGATTTCTCTCGGTGATCCAAAAATAAGTCACCCTTATTTAAATCTGTCTAAATGGTTATTAATTTACCCTTGTATAACCCTATTAAATTGGGTAGGTAGAGACTCGTCATGGAGGTATGTTGGGCCTTTTGGACCTCGTTTTTAGATATTTTAGTTTTATTTAAATATTAATATCTTAATGCAGCTTATTATACTTATGTTGTGCCCTTATTTTTAAAACTACAATCTTGGTCATTGAGGCCATTCAGGTAGACTAGTTGATTCCTCCTTTGTATTTGGATGTATTCTAATGAGAAAGTGGGGTTGTCGGGAGTTAAAATTGTCCTTGTCATCTGGATTGTTTGGGTGGTGGTACTCTTGGGAAATAGATTGTTGATTAGAAATTCCATTGTCTTCTATGTACACAAAAATTGTGAGACTCTGAAACAACAAACATGGTAACCTCTTAAAGTCGTTCGTATTAAAAGTAATATGCTCTTTCCTGGACCTTTTTCGTGTTGTAACTTCCTAGATACTGTGTAGAACCACTTGGAGTGATTAGTGATGTTGTAATTCTTTGGGAAACTTGAAGTTTTTGCGGCACATGTTGGTGCATTTATCGTAGTTCGTCAAAATTAATGATGTATTTATTATGTTGAATGTCTCTTATTCCTTTAGAATTATTATTAAAATGTGAATATGATGATTTATCTCTATTATTCGTATAAAGGTAATACTGTGATAGGTTTGGAATCCCCTCCTTCCCATTTAAAATCTATTTGTAAAATGATTAATGAGCTACTATTAAACCCGTATTGAGGGACTTGGACTTGAAACTTTGACAAGTAAACTGGAAAATTAGGTAAGAAAATGGTTCCCCTTGTTATAAGCTTGGTAGAGAATAGAAGCACATAAAATATGTGAAAATAAAAAGAAGACCTTTCCCATTTACCTTCCCTAGAGTGAATAAATAATTTTGCCTTTTTTTTTTTTTTTTCCTATACAAAAAAGGCGAGATCGAGATATTATGCCAACATTATCAATGCTTTAATGATTGATTGCAAAATGTGATTTGTTCATAATCGTAAGGCAGATTTTTAATTAGGAAAAATTGTCGAAGAGTGCTAAAAAGTGAAACGATAAACTTTTGCTTAATAGGTTGAGTTATTAAAATGAGTAATATGTGTTGTATTAGCACAAGTATATGTAAACCCTATTTTTCAGCTACTCAGAATGTGTGAACACACCTGGTTATTAGTATGTGTTTGAATTGCGTTACTACTCCCTTGTCATAGAAGTATGGATTTTACCTTGTTAGGAGTTTTGGGCCGTCGTGACATATTTTCCTCATAGACTCGACGAGTGTGAGTGGTGGACCAATTTTAGGATGGGGTCTTATCGCTTGTTTTTTTTTTGAAAAAACACACCTCCTGATGTGCTGAATTTAGTTCCTCCCCCCCTTGCCTGACCAGAATTGTAATTGAAGGAATTATGTTAACGATTGACATAATTTTGGGAATTTATCCTTTCCTTCTTCCTTCTTAAGACACATTCATTGTGGTTGTCCATTTTGTCATCAAGAGAATAAGTGCAAGTTTTTCGTAAATTGTTACTCGTATTTTGGTTACAATGCCCACTTTTGGATTGTTAGTTGGAATCCTATTGTTATGTCTTCTCTCTAGCTCCTGTGATTTGCTCTTTGGTGTTAAAAGCTATTGATTGTGGCTCTCCTTATGGTTATTTCAAGGTTTGAGAAGGATTTAAGATAAATAAATCCCATGTGTGATGTATGAGTGAAGTGGTGTTTTTGTATTGATATGTTAGTTCTAATGGAAACATTATCTAAATGTTTGACCATTTTTAAACATGTAAATGTTGTGTGTTCAAGTTTGGGTGCTGCAAGTTCAAGTTATAGGAAAACTTGTGGTCAGGACTTTGCTCAGTTTAGTTTAACCAGTGAAAATTTAATTGTACCCTATAGAGTTATAGAAGGCTCCAATGAATAGTTTCTTTATGTTTTAGATGTATTTTGATAATTATGGTCTTTGTTCTTTCTTGTTATTTAGACCCTTGTCTTGTGTGATCTCCATTTTTGAGGCCTTTGAAGGTAGAAATGTTTTCTTTTTTTGTAAAAAAAAACAGATTGATGGTCTTGTTGTTTCTAGTAGCCTTGTCGTAATAACAAAACTTGAAGCGTACTCAACCTTAGCGGAAGCCTTATTTTTTATACATTTATGTTGTATCAATGGGAAAAACTATGTGGTTTATCGAGTTCACAAAATTCTACCTGCCCTATTCCTTTACTGGGTGGTTATTCTGAGGAATCATTTGACACCATTTCATGTTTGGAGGTTGTGTTGTATTCTCTTGTTGATCACGTAGAGTTACTCTAGTGAATTAAATGTTTGCAATCCTCGCGTGAATTAAAGGTAACACTACATTAGAATTCTATTTCTCCTTGAATTAAATTGCATTGGACCCATGACTTTGCATGTAGACCCACACTTGTTGGAGTAAAAGAAACTTCCACAAATGGTTTGGGTTTGTTGTGTGATCCTATTCTTTTGAATTGTTCCCTACTCTTTCGAATGACTTCTGGGAAGGAGGAATTCAAATCTAAGGGGAGGGGGATGTAATGCCTTAACTCAACCTTAGTGGAAGCCTTAACATTTTTATTACATTATGTTGTATCCATGGGAAACTATGTTCTCGAATCGAGTTCACGAAATTCTCCATGTTATTCCTTTACTTGGTGGTTATTTTTGAGACTCCTTTGACGATTTCATGTTGTGATGTTATGTGTTGTTCTTGGTTGATCATTGTCGAGTTACTCTCTTGAATTAAATGTTGCAACCTCGCTTGAATAAATTTTAAATACATCTAGCATTCCTCCTTTCTCATTGATTAAAATTGATGGGCCCATACTGGTTCTAAGACCCAAAATTGTTGAAAGCAAAGGAAATTCCACCAAGGGTGTGATCCTATTTATTTTGCATTGTTCCCCACCTCTTTCTCCATGACTTCTGGGAGGAAGTAAAATCTAAGGGGAGGGGGATGTAATGCTCACTCCTTTTCAACACAGATTGAACCGTGTTATCAATTCCAAATTGATTATAATATCAAACCTTGTTTTTGTAATCTAGTTAGCATACAACTAAAATGTGATGAGGACATCATGTGGCTAATGTGTTTTGGTTATTGTATTTTGATTGGGATGGTCGTTATTGTGGAGATGTTGGCATTTTAAGGATAAGACAATTGATTAGATTAGAACAGTGCATCGATATAAATTGATTATGATAGTATTAATCTCCTATTTTTTTGTGATATTATCTCGGTCGAATGGACACATAGACACTATTGTGCATTTATTACCGATAGATATTAATAGATAAAAAATTTAAATCATGTTGACATTGAAATTCAATGGATAGGACATTACTGTTAGCTGAACTGATTACTTTTGATAGACATTCCGTATGAAGATAATGGTGTTCTCGGGTTAGTTTGAATATAGTGTGGATATTTGAATATTTTTGTATTGATTTTCTTACAATGTTCAAATTTATTTTGATATTTGAATGGAGAATTTTTGAAATGTGAAAGGTGAAGGATTTCTAAATTAGATTATTCATTTGGTTTATGATCTTATTTGTAAATTGATGTATGAGTAGAATAAAAATGTTGTTGGAAAATTGGAGTGTATTATGGAATTACTTGGTTTAGCAATATTAGTCTGATATTTTTGGGCGGGGGGATTTGAATTTATATTACGATTAAAGTGTTTTATTATTAGACATGTTAAATATGGGCATGAGGCCAGAGGGGTATTGTATGATTTTTTTAGGGGTACTATAACAATCAACCAACTACGGGGGATAGGAGGGACCAAACACCGAAGGGAATGTGGGGGTGGTATTGACAACTGGTCCAATATGGCAACTTGTGTAATAGTGTTGTCTTGTTGTTTGTTGTTAGGGGGTTCCCATGGGGGGAGGCCCCAATTGTGACCCAGGGTTTGTAGTGTAGTTTTTTCCCTTTATTTTATTTAATTTTGGTGTATTGATGTAATTTGTGATTGTAATTCCTTGTATCATTAATTGGTTTATTGGGTATTAATGTAGTGAACTAATGATTTATAAGCTAATTATGGATGGGACCAAAGAGAATTCAATTATTATATTAGATTGATTATTTGGTTATTGTGTTTTAAGTTGAGTGAAGCAACTGAGATGTTGTACACTCTACCCTCATCTTGAAAACTGGATTTGCCTTAAGAACCAATTTTGGAGGTTGTGGGACCAAGTTAATCTTGTCGCACCACCTATTAATTTCTTTATACCAACCATACCTATGGGTTGGGGGGTCAAAAATGAACCCATTATGTGTTTTTGGAAGGAAAAGGTGAGTTTTTTTTTTAATTACACTTTTCTTACACATCTTTAAGTTTTTGTTCATAAAGGGTGTGGGTTGGAGTGTTTTTTGTAAGAGGTTTGTCATACCTCTCAACCACCCATTTCTTTTGCCTTGGGATATGGGTTTGACTAAGGTGATGTAGGAAGGAGAAGAATAAGAAGAGACGAAGAAGAAATATGCGGGCAATCCTACATGGAGCCACACCATCCCCTCTCTCTCTTTTCTTATTCTTGAGTTTGTGGGACTATTGGGTGTTACTTTCTCTGTTTTGGGGGGATGACTTGTAATTTGGAGAGTTTCCTTGAGAATGGAGTTGGAGTGGAGGGTGGTTTGCATAGGATTTGGAAGGCTTGGAGGCTTGTGTGTATTGCTACTCTTCCTTTTGAGGTAGATCTCCACCTGTGCTTTTTTCACCTTATTATTTTTGGTGTTCTTTCTGTGTATAGGTGATTGGTATATTGGTTTTAGATTTGGGGGGAAGGAAAAGACTTGAGTCCCTAGTTGTGGGAGAAATGGAAATGGGGGGGTGGGGGTTACAAGCTTGAGGGAGGCATAAGAGAAAGGTTTTTAGGGTTTTAAGAGGGATTTGGGTTGGGATGTCCACCTTGTTGATAAATATGATTTGTGTTTATCTGATTATTTTCTTGAGGGAGGCTAAGAGTGAGGCGCATAAGAATGAGGGAGGCATTAGAGTGGGTTTTGATTTCTTGACGTGAGGAATAAGAAGTGGGGGGGGGGCGAGAGATGGGATCAGGGAGGGCAACGAAGGAGGGGGGGCTTCTAGTTATCTCTCCCTCTCGTCTCTGTTTCCGTCTTTTCGCCTCGCGCGGGGTCCCTCTACTTCCTCCAGGTGTTCCCTCTATTCCTGTCCCCCGCATCTTCCTCTTCTTTGCATTTCTTGCTTTTCCCGAACTCGTCTTCACTGCAGCTTGCTCACACTTCGTTTCCTTCATCTCCACGCCTTTCTGTTATTTTGCCTATTTCCTCACTTTTTCCCTTATCTTTTTTCGAAAAATCTTCCTCCCCCCCCCCCCCCCCCCCCCCTTTCTTGGGTATCTTCTTCGGAGTGAGGAATAACGTATTTGTGTGTATGTGATGGAGTTTTTGGAGGATCTAGGGTTGGACACCAAGCCCTTGGGAGGGCCATAAGAATAACCCCCAGTTCTGTTCTCCACTGCTTTAGATGAAGCCTTTTTGTTTTGATATTTTTTTGGTTGGTTGTAATAAGCTAATTGGTAGTAGTGTGTTATTTCATTGTTTGTCTTGGTGAATCGGGTGGTGGAAGCCATTTTTTTTAGTTGCATTGTTGTCTAATAGCCCTAATTACTTCCTGGTGGGGGCTCGGGGGGCAAATGAGAAATAAGCGCCTTCTTGCCTCATTGGAATCTATTTGGTTGGGGGAGGAGGTTTTTGACTACTCCCCATTTGTTGTGTGCTGACATGGATGAAGATGGTGGGACTCTCATGGATGAAAAGGCTCTTGTTGGAGAAAGACATATGGAGCTGCAACTTGTGCTACTATTAATTTTACAGCGTATAAATGTTACCAATGGAACATTGGGTGTAATCTTGTATGTTAATGGTTAGATCTTGTAAATGATTATTAGGGGGGGGGGATTTTTACATTACTATAAAATTTTACTTCGGAGGGTATTGAAATCTATTGTAAGGATTTAATGTTATGGGTGGAAAGTGATGAAATTTGATCCTCTTTCATTATTGAAATGTTGTTAAATTGGAAAAGGAATTGAAAAGGATTATAAGTCCATTTTACTTTTGTATCCAACTGATGGAGTAAAGAGGGACAATAGAATCAATCCTACAATTAGCCCCTATTTCGTTGCAAAGAAAAATTTCATAAGTAAAAGGAAGTAAGAAACACTACTAACTATACAATCCATTCTTCTATAAATAAATTGAAGGTACTATTTTATTTGAAATTGCCAGGTAAAACTTGCATCTTTTTACATTATTTAGGTGTTGTATGTAATTTATCCGGCAACGTATCAAAATAAAATTTATCCCTCCACACTAAACGGAAAAAACCTCACAATTAATGAACACTATTACAGTGCTACATTAGAATGTATATATCAATTTATTTTAAATTTACATACAGGATAAAATATTATTAATAAATAATAATATAGTTTAGCTTGTAGCAAATAGGATATATAGGTAATTATATAAATACATTATAATTGTAATATATTATACGTAATTAATGATCCAAAATAGAATCAAAATAAATGGACCCATTTAAAATCGGGAAAAGAAAATTTAAAATATGTAATAAAGTTTATTAAAAAAGAGAGAAAAAAAAAGGAAATGTTTGTGTGTTGGTCGGCACTTTGGTTGTGGCGGCATTTTATAAAAAAGTTTGTTGTACGTTTTGGGGAAGGGGCCATAAGAAAATGTAGGAATAAGGGGTATTTGGGGGAAGGCCATAAGGGCAATCTCAGGGATTTTTGAAAGGCTATATTATATAATACATATTTTGGTGGTTTGTTGTCAGGTGGTGATACCCATATTTCCCCTGTGGGAGGCACATAAGCAGAATCCCCCCTAGTTTCTTGCTCTTTGGCTTGACTTGAGGAAGGAATTAGTATTTTTTGTCATGTTGTAATGTAGTTGTAGAAAACAGAATTCTGTTTGTACTGTGTTCTTATTGTGATTATGTGGTTCTGTTATTGTGGAAGCCTGTTATTGCATGAGTTGGATTCACATCTGTTAATTGCATTGTGGTTGGGGTATCCGGGGCCAATGAAGAAGAATGGGCTTCTCTCTCATTGACTGTCTTTGTTTGGGTGGAGAGCGTTAGAGCGTTGCTTTTCCCTACTTTTGTTGTGATCAAAAATTGGAAGAATGAGAAATTGCATGTTGTTTGGAGAATGAGATAAAGACAGTTTTGAAATCCCTGTGAAGGAAATCTTATATAAGCCCTTACCACTTGAAG
>CM034147.1:238301792-238380369 GCA_019776745.2 Taxus chinensis
CTATTCTAGTGTCAACGAGGTACTGGATTCGCACAATGAAACCTCGAGCTTAGTTGATCCGAAAAGCTAGTTATGGTTCAAGTTGATAGGGTATGTTCAAGGTACTTCTTGAGGATGGCCTTAAACGCCTAGAAACAAGATGATAAGATAATATAAGAGTCTAAACACGTGAGACGATAAAACACATTGCACACAAACCTTTTCATTCTAAATGTTTTAAAACCGAAACTCTAAGCTGGCTAGCCCACGCATTGCTCACACTAATCCTACAACCTTTCTTTCTCGATGTCAAAAGGTTATCAAGAGAGGGACTTGCGAAGGAGCTAGCGAAAAACGTCAAAGACAAACTTGGGTGCTAGGGAGGAGCTTCATAGTTATCGTAAACTTACTTCCATGATATCAAAAAATACTAGTTTGATCAACATAATAACTTGCAACTCAATCGCAGAGAAGAATAAATACATAAACAAATAGACGAAGGTCTATCACTTGAGCAAGAGAAACATAACACCCAGAGGAGAGGGCACACACATCCTTTCGACCAACATACTGACAACGATAAAAGCTAAAACAAGAAGAAACAAGAAGAAAGGGAAATCTCCCATCAAGACATCCAACTGACAGATCGATGCAAGGAAAAAGTGGTCCGATTTCACAATAATTTTAAATAAAATAACAGTAGAAAAGTGTAGAAATATCTTGCCTTTTTTCTCCAGATTCAGAAGGTTTCATGGACACCGCCCGGACCAGCAACAACAACCCAAGCCTAATTCCATTTTCTTCAAGCTCGTTGGGCGCTAAAACATCGACCATCTTCACAATGGCACAGGTAGGAGTTTACCGCAAGGGTGGGTGGTCTAAAATACTTTCCAACATCCTCCCAACACGTGTCAAAAGGGAAAGTTATAGCGGAACATGGACATCCATCCAGCACAATGGAAAATCCACTTTTGGAGCCCATTTAACAAGCAGGAAGTAAAATCTGGTCTCTTATTTATCACTGCAGACCTGGCACAGTGTGCCTTGTTATAGTGCCAGACTATGTCTACAGATTGCTTCACATGGCATTACCAATAATCTCTACAAGAACATTTTCCTTTTAAAAAAAAATGGAACCACTTTGCATCTCTCACAACAATTTGCTTTGCAACAATCTTGGACAAAACTTGGTGTAGTGGCAGTCAACACACACATTAAGGTTCTTGACAACTCTGACAGTTGTCCCACGGGGAAGGCTTAACAATCCAAATGCAATTGCCATCTTCTCACTATGGTGGCAGAGGAATAATTTACTTTCCCATTCACTCAGTACATGTTCTGAATCTGAAAAATATCCTGCTACCTTCATCTCCCAAGAAATTTTCTCCAACATTGCATAGATCTCTTGTGCCTATGGGTGTGATCTGTCACTTACACAAAAAGAATGCACCATTCTATTGCCTTTAATCCAACTGCATCCAAGTTTCTTTTTTTTTAATTCCTCTATCCTTCATCGATCTCCTAATAAGTTCATAATTGCAAAGCAAATTGTGCTTCATGAATATTCTGATATGAAACAGATCCACCTCTATGAGATCCTCTTCCCTGAGTTACATCGTAAAACAAGTAAGGTCTCAATAGAGAATCTTTGCAAATTAATTTAATCAAGTCTCCTGGTAACACTCTCACTGTCACATAGTCGATTTGATAAAAATATCTTGAAGGAGAAACCCGAATCTGAGGATGCATCTAATACAGAATAGAAAACAACATAGTTGGACAACCTGCCTGCTGGAAGCACTCACAAAGGCTTCTACTACACTGCAACATGCCTGCCGGCTGGCTAGTTGCTACTGCGGGTCGCTGCTGCGGAACCCTGACAAGAACACACCTCGCAACACTCAAAGAAAGTGGAGGAAACACGCCTACTTCATTCGCTGGTAGCTGTGTGCGGCCAACAAAAGAAAACAACGATCCCTTTTTCCCCCACACGGCCAGGGCAAGAAGGAGGAAGGCGTAAAGAAGGAACCATGAAGAAAATGCCTTGATAGAGAAGGTTTTTCTGGCCTCTCAACCACTCCACACGCAGTCCATCAAACAGGAAAAACTCACGCAGCCAGGAACCAAAACAAGAGCAAGTGAAAGAGGTAATGAAAACAGGAATGCATCCCTCCTTCCAATGCCTGGAGCCCAAGAAAAACACACCCAACACTCCACCTATACGCATTGAAGAAATAATCAAAATAAGATCATGGTGAAGAAAAACGGGACTCCACCGACTCCTCATGCATGGTACAAACATGATGGTCATTACAGTCTACAGGTAGGGTGGTTGGGAGGAGACTAAATCCTATTCACAAACACAATCAGCATTCACTTATTCAAATTCTATCCTTCCAACCAAATATGAGAGAGACTAAGTTCCTATCTACAAACACCCCCTAGATTTACTCGCTCCACACCCATGAGTAGCCCTAAATTTATATTTAAAGATAGGCTGTCGCCACCACTCTTTATTGTGCTCTAACACAATGCAATTCATTTGAGAGCATCCCGGTGACAGCTTCAATGTTGGTTGAATTTTCTTTTAAGATCCCAGCAAATTTGCATTGGTTGAAGCTTCTCCTATACTCAGTTGCCAGCTACTTGGTCCATCCTTGCTTTTCCATCGATACCCACTCTAACCACAATAAACTGCCAAATGGGGCATTACATTCTCCTCCCCTTAAGAAAGCATCATCCTCGATGCGACATAACACAGAGGAAAAGAAATGGTTCGCAACCAAGAACAGGTAAAGGAGAAATTACACCCTATGGTTTAAAAATTTAGGTGATTAATGCACGGTCACAAAGTAGCCTTAGGAACATTTGGTAGAAATTTTAACTTTCAAGGTTCTGTGAAGATTGGCAGTTCCTTCTTATTTATTATTTTCATTAGTCTCTTTCCATTAACATTATTCTTAGTTTAATTTCTTTTAAAATTTCATCATTGAAGAGTTTTGGTTTATTCCTTATTGTGGGTGCCCAACAAGAACTGCTAACACAACACCCTATCGGTTCACAAGACACTACAGATTCACAAGCATGCAAGTATATACTTCAGGATTGTATTACACCACAAAAAGGTTACTCAAATATGGAATGGAATAGGCACAGTCCACATAACATAGTACTCATCACACATCTATGACTGACATATTAAATACTCAAACAAAAGAGTACTACAATCCACCAGACATTTCCTCAATTTGCATCGATGAAAAAATTCACATAACACCAAACAAATGCTACAGGTACATAGTTTCCACAAGGGAATCAATGCCATATCCACAACATCACAACACGTATCCATCTGACATGAGTAACACATACATCAAAAGACCACTACCAAAACATCACAATAACTCAACATATATCCCAAAACATCAACCATACAGACAAATATCATATACCTCCCTCAAACTCTTATGCCTCCCTCAAGCTCTTATGCCTCCCTCAAACTCTTATGCCTCCCTCAAGTCTCTTATGCCTCCCTCAAGTCTCTTATGCCTCCCTCAAGGAGGCCGGTTGACCCTATGGCCTAAGACACATAGAGTTCGAACACTCCTAACCCAAGTGACATAATAACGCGTGGTTCAACAACCCGCTAGTTATCTGTAACTCCTTGGGGCATACCCCCATACAATGAAGCGGGTCCATAGGTCCAACCATTTCATGGTGCATCCCATGACCCTATTTCACACATCATGACAATAGAACCAGCACAACAATCCAATCAAAGTGCCAAGTGGCAAAGTACAAGCCTTGGGCAAGGTGGTAAAAATTCCAAATTTAAAAGAAGACCCAAAATCAAGCAAAATAAATGGCCAAATAGCCATAGTTAGTATCAAAATCCCCATGTTAGTGCCACAAACCAAGGAAATGCCCAAAATTGTAAAGCATGGCAATCAAGAAAAGCTGTTGGTCCTTATAAAATAAAGTAAAAAGCTCAATTTACGAATAAAATCAACTTATAATAATGTCACATTACGATAACTGTGTGGCCTTATCTAGCCACCAAAGGGGTACTCAACGAGTTGCTAGCACTCGGAACATCGAGCCTCTGCTCGCAAAATACATATCAATAATACAACTATCATCACCTCTATCTGAATCATCCCGCCACCACTTCGACAAGGCTAAACATAGTCATAGTTGCACTTAGGTTGCGTACATACAACCACATAGGGAGAGAGGAAAGAATCACAGGTTGTTATCTACTAAACCAAGTTTTGGCTCGAGTTATTGACCTATGGTACACCATTCCTCACTCTCAACATACACTTCTACCAATTTCCCTTAGGGTTGGTTAGTGTAAGGCTCACAACATAACATGTAACTACATCACTAACACAATAGTGGTACATATACAAGGTAGATCACAATCATACATTCACCGGGTGTAACACACCACTTTACCACATTCTGCACCCAAAGTGCAATCACCATACGATAGGGTTCATGCACTCACCGTATGACCCTAAATCACAACATGAAGCATTACATATTTGCACAAATCATACATACGATGAATATAATAACATTACAACATAACATCCAATGCTACATAACAAGGTGGTACACACATTTCTTCAAAACATGGTAAAAACATCATGATACAGCTCATTTCTTTTAACATCAATCTAGTCATACAACACATTGATACACCTACATATCACAATATGTCACAATGCTCCAACACTATGTCATCCACATTATAATTCTTTTCACACATTATAAACAATAATTCACACGTGAACTCTTCATAGAATCCACAAGAAGGAGAGAGAATACTCCCATCCCTAACACATCAACATGATGAGCACTAAGTGACATACACATCATGTGCATTCACAATATCACAATTACAACATCAATTACATCACGCTTAAAGCACATTACTCTTCCAATATCATTCATCATGCAACATCATCATCATCATGCAGTATCATCATGTAACACCACCACCACTCCAAGCTGGCCCAGAGGTTCGAGAGCATGAACCTATGCTCTGATACCAAGTGTAACGACCCAAAAAAATTCACACACGAACAACACAGTAAAAGACAGGATAATTTTTTTTTGACTTGCTTCGACACATAACACGACACAACATGTCGTCACAAAGTTACAACCAACTCTAGGAACCACTTGTTACGGGGATGACCACAAGGTCAGCACGGAAACGTTCACACCCAAAAGGATAATACACTTTTTTTTGACAAGACAACATAGAAGTCCAACCACAGAACACACTTACAATTAGGGCCAACCACAATGAGATATTCTTGAGGGTTATTTATTTTAAAAATACATCTTGCAATTCTTAGCTTACGTTTTCAAGGAGGCTCAAGATATGATTCATACAATTCATCTTACCAGGCTCAGTTTATTCCTTTTACACTGAGTAATCATCCTTAAATCTTCTCTATTATGACATTTATTTTGCTTAATTCGTTTATTTAGAGAAAGGGGTAATTTTAATTCCACAAGGCCATCTATTTACACTTACGCTACTAGAACTTGTTCATGCCCATATGACAACATGGGTTTGCGTTCAACATTCTTAAGAGAAGAAAGACAAGGCACCTTGGAAAAAGGTTAGAGGAAGAAGGTTGAGTTGAAATCATCTTCAAGACCTCATTAGCTATTACCAAGATATAATTGAAACTTGAAAACTTAACCAGAATTATTAAAGATTTTACTTGGGCTTTACTACATGAGTTTTATAAAAAAAAAACATTTACCATCCAATGGCTAAGAGATAGATTGCGTGGTTTCTAAAGTGTTATCTCCTGCTTATTAAATCTTATTATCTTCCAGAACTAACCATAGATTTCCTTTAAGTTCGTTTAAGAATTTCACCATGAAAGGGATAGTGTTCACTAGTGTAGCTAGGGATATCAAGTTATATAATGTTACTTAACAAAGGATAGTTTCATCTTTGATCACTTATGGAATTACATGCTCTCAAGTTGGTCACCTCTACACTAATTTATTTGCAATATAAATTTTAGTTTAACTTCTATAAGTATTAAACAACCCATTTTATTTTACTTATAACACACTATTACTAAGTCTTAGAAAGATTTAACTCAACATTTAATCGTAGGGATAAAGTTTAACAATATTCATTTACGAAAACGAAATAAGGTTACATCAACTCTTAGAATACCGATAATCCATTAAGGTCACTCAACAAGCGGTAATCCAACTTTCTTATATTTTCCAAGATAGACAGACAATTCAAGGTTCCAAAGTTAAGACGACATAATCCACGATACAATATACTAAGACATTGATCCTCTTCTAAATTTTCCACTAGATGTTATCAATAGTTGAACAATATAAAAAGGATTCATGCAAAAGAACTTCTCAACTGAGGTTGATGTAAAAATCTACAAGTCTATCCCTCATCTACTCACAAAATCCATCTGCAACAAATTTTTCCACAAGAGTCAGTTCGCGAGAACTGAGCAAGATAAGGCTACACAAAACCACCATAACTATGATCTAACAATACCACAAAAGGAAGCACTTTATTACAAGAATTGGGTTAAACCTCTAAACACTATCAACACATCAAGTTATAATAAAGTCTCCATCATGCCAATCAAAGAAGGAGAAGACCTTGTACTTCAGTTAGGAGTAAAAGAAACGAAAGTATAGCAATCGTATGAGAATGGCCCTTGGCCCTATAAGGAGAAATAAACAATCTAGCAAAAAAAGAATTCCCATCAAGTAAGTAATTAAACAATAATTACAAGATTGAGATTTGATATATATAGACCAACCATCTAGAAATTTATCAAAGGTACCAAACGCATAGGCTAAAATAATATATCTCTAAAAGAACAAGAGTTGATTGGCCCAAGAAAGGGGAACCACGGGTTTCAAAAATTAACACAAAAAGCCATGTATAATTGAGTTTCAAACCGGAAATCAAATAGAGTATACACACAACATAAGTTTCGAAGCGAAGGAAAAGTATACTAGTTTTGACCATTAACTACAAGAGATTTTCCAATCATCTCAAGAAGGGTCAAAGTCTTACAGGCTAGTAGCAAACACGCGAGAGAAGAAGGGAGTTCCGTCAAACAAGAGTATACAATAATGTCATCAACAAATTTTATAACACTAAAGATTTGCAAACCTCCACAACAATTCTAATGTTTGGTTAATTTAAAATAAATTACCTATTTCCCAAAACAACCATATTTTAAGGCAACCCTTGGTAACACAGTCAACCGTCGCACATAGATACAAACATAATTTCTAAGTGACATTATCAAAACAAAACCTTCCGCTATGAATCCATAAGACTATCAAATGAAAGATGAGTTTTTTTTTTTTTTTCCGAAGATTAATCACATTTAAGGAAATTTCCATCACAAAATATTAAGGTAATTACGTGCATAAAAACTGACCAATATTAATTAATAGCGTTAACATTACAAAGGAGAAATAATGCAAGTTAGGAAAAATAGAAGAGCGCCATCAACAACAATTCTGAGAGGGGGATTAGACCAAAACTATTCTAGTGTCAACGAGGTACTGGATTCGCACAATGAAACCTCGAGCTTAGTTGATCCGAAAAGCTAGTTATGGTTCAAGTTGATAGGGATGGTCAAGGTACTTCTTGAGGATGGCCTTAAAAGCCTAGAAACAAGATGAAAGATAATATAAGAGTCTAAACACGCGAGACGGAAAACACATTGCACACAAACCTTTTCATTCTAAAAGTTTTAAAACCGAAACTCTAAGCTGGCTAGCCCACGCATTGCTCACACTAATCCTACAACCTTTCTTTCTCGATGTCAAAAGGTTATCAAAGGGACTTGCGAAGGAGCTAACAAAAAATGTCAAAGACAAACTTGGGTGCTAGGGAGGGGCTTCATAGTTATCGTAAACTTACTTCCATGATATCGAAAATACTAGTTTGATCAACATAATAACTTGCAACTCAATCGCAGAGAAGAATAAATACATAAACAAACAGACGAAGGTCTATCACTCGAGCAAGAGAAACATAACACCCAGAGGAGAGGGCACACGCATCCTTTCGACCAACATACTGACAACGATAAAAGCTAAAACAAGAAGAAACAAGAAGAAAGGGAAATCTCCCATCAAGACATCCAACTGACAGATCGATGCAAGGAAAAAGTGGTTTGATTTCACAATAATTTTAAATAAAATAACAGTAGAAAAGTGTAGAAATATCTTGCCTTTTTTCTCCAGATTCAGAAGGTTTCATGGACACCGCCCGGACCAGCAACAACAACCCAAGCCTAATTCCATTTTCTTCAAGCTCGTTGGGCGCCAAAACATCGACCATCTTCACGTTGGCACAGGTAGGAGTTCACGGCCAGGGTGGGTGGTCTAAAATACTTGCCAACATCCTCCCAATGCGTGTCAAAAGGGAAAGTTACAGCGGAACATGGACATCCATCCAGCACAATGGAAAATCCACTTTTGGAGCCCATTTAAGAAGCTGGAAATAAAATCTGGTCTCTTATTTATCACTGCAGACCTGGCACAGTGCGCCTTGTTATAGTGCCAGACTATGTCTGCAGATTGCTTCACATGGCATTACCAATAATCTCTACAAGAACATTTTCCTTTTTAAAAAAAAATGGAACCACTTTGTATCTCTCACAACAATTTGCTTTGCAACAATCTTGGACAAAATTTGGTGCAGTGGCAGTCAACACACACATTAAGGTTCTTGACAACTCTGAGAGTTGTCCCACGGGGAAGGCTTAACAATCCAAATGCAATTGCCATCTTCTCACTATGGTGGCAGAGGAATAATTTACTTTCCCGTTCACTCAGTACATGTTCTGAATCTGAAAAATATCCTGCTACCTTCATCTCCCAAGACATTTTCTCCAACATTGCATAGATCTCCTGTGCCTATGGGTGTGATCTGTCACTTACACAAAAAGCATGCACCATTCTATTGCCTTTAATCCAACTACATCCAAGTTTCTTTTTTTTTTATTCCTCTATCCTTCATCGATCTCCTAATAAGTTCATAATTGCAAAGCAAATTGTGCTTCATGAATATTCTGATATGAAACAGATCCGCCTCTATGAGATCCTCTTCCCTGAGTTACATCGTAAAACAAGTAAGGTCTCAATAGAGAATCTTTGCAAATTAATTTCATCAGGTCTCCTGGTAACACTCTCACTGTCACATAGTCGATTTGATAAAAATATCTTGAAGGAGAAACCTGAATCTGAGGATGCATCTGATACAGAACAGAAAACAACATAGTTGGACAACCTGCCTATTGGAAGTGCTCACAAAGGCTTCTACTACACTTCAACATGCCTGCCGCCTGGCTAGTTGCTGCTGCGGAACCCTGACAAGAACACACCTCGCAGCACTCAAAGAAAGTGGAGGAAACACGCCTACTTCACTCGCTGGTAGCTGTGCGCGGCCAGCAAAAGAAAACAGTGATCCCTTTTTCCCCCACACGGCCAGGGCAAGAAGGAGGAAGGCATCCAGGAGGAACCATGAAGAAAACGCCTTGACAGAGAAGGTTTTGCTGGCCTCTCAACCACTCCACATGCAGTCCATCAAACAGGAAAAACTCACGCGGCCAGCAACCAAAACAAGAGCAGGTCAAAGAGGCAATGAAAACAGGAATGCATCCCTCCTTCCAACGCCAGCAGCCCAAGAAAAATGTGCCCAACACTCCACCTATACACATTGAAGAAATAATCAAAATAAGATCATGGTGAAGAAAAACGGGACTCCACCGACTCCTCACGCAAGGTACAAACATGATGGTCATTACAGTCTGCAGGTAGGGTGGTTGGGAGGAGACTAAATCCTATTCACAAACACAATCAGCATTCACTTATTCAAAGTCTATCCTTCCAACCAAATATGAGAGAGACTAAGTTCCTATCTACAAACACCCCCTAGATTTACTCACTCCACACCCATGAGTAGCCCTAAATTTATATTTAAAGATAGGCTGTCGCCACCACTCTTTATTGTGCTCTAACACAATGCAATTCATTTGAGAGCATCCCGGTGACAGCTTCAATGTTGGTTGAATTTGCTTTTAAGATCCCAGCAAATTTGCATTGGTTGAAGCTTCTCCTATACTCAGTTTCCAGCTACTTGGTCCATCCTTGCTTTTCCATCGATACCCACTCTAACCACAATAAACTGCCAAACGGGGCATTACACGTATGGTAAAAATGATTAAAATTTATGTTAAATAAATTTTAATTTTATATCTTGTAGTTCATTTCCAATGTGCAATAGATGATTAAATAATTTTTGTTGTGTTTCTTAACTTGAAAATGTAATAAAGGAATCTAACCATAATAGTCAACCCTAGGATAAGATTCATGCATAACTTGTCTTCATGTGTGATCCTTCTTAGCGTAGAAGAGATTGAAACCATAGAATGAACTTAAACCTTGCACTCGATGAAACCTTGTAGTTTAGGTAAATAAGACCCCTAGTTTGAGTTTAGCGTCATAGTCGGTAAGTTTAGCAACATTGTCGTGAACCCCATCTTTTAGGAATGACATGGTCCAACTTTATCTCAAGTATGTGGTCTCATTATAGGTATGGTAACCATGCGTGGGGTAAGGATGATGTCATCTCTTATGGTCTAACACCGTGTTGAGTGGTGAAGACATCCTTCGAAGTCACCATAAGAGTCCTTGTTCAAAGCAACAACTATGTGGTGTAACCTTACCATCTATGGAGTAAGAAGAGCTATTACTCCCTTAGTATCCTAGTGGACTACCAAGTCCTACAAAGTTAGATCTACAATTTTTACTTTTCATCAAATGAATTTCTTATGGAACCCTAGACGAAAAAAATGGAGATAGTGAAATAATTATACTACGACTTCAACTCTTGTTAATGAACCCCTTAGTTCCTCTCAGCTAAATGGGTTACCTTGGTTGCTGACAACATAACACCTTGGTCTTTCTTGAAGGTTGTTTAGCATAAATATGTCCTCTCACCTTAAACTCATATCTATTTGAAGCATAGATCCTTAGGTGCAATTGGAATTTAAACTAAACCTCAATTTATTAGGAGGTTAACTTGGGGTTCGTGTGTAGTTACAATGCTTCTAATTGTATATTTCTTCAAGATGTTAGACATGTACTTCCATAACTCTTTATTTTTTAAAGTGACGGAAAAAAGAGACCTAAGAAACCTTGCACTCGATGACACCTTCTAGTTTAGGTAAATAAGACCCCTAGTTTGAGTTTAGCGTCATAGTCGGTAAGTTTAGCAACATTGTCATGAACCCCATCTTTTAGGAACGACATGGTCCAACTTTATCCCAAGTATGTGGTCTCATTATAGGTATGGTAACCATGCGTGGGGTAAGGATAATGTCTTCTCTTATGGTCTAACACCGTGTTGAGTGGTGAAGACAGCCTTCGAAGTCACCATAAGAGTCCTTGTTCGAAGCAACAACTATGTGGTGTAACCTTACCATCTATGGAGTAAGAAGAGCTATTACTCCCTTAGTATCCTAGTGGACTACCAAGTCCTACAAAGTTAGATCTACAATTTTTACTTTTCATCAAATGAATTTCTTGTGGAACCCCAGACGAAAAAAATGGAGATAGTGAAATAATTATACTATGACTTCAACTCTTGTTAATGAACCCCTTAGTTCCTCTCAGCTAAATGGGTTACCTTGGTTGCTGACAACATAACACCTTGGTCTTTCTTGAAGGTTGTTTAGCATAAATATGTCCTCTCACCTTAAACTCATATCTATTTGAAACGTAGATCCTTAGGTGCAATTGGAATTTAAACTAAACCCCAATTTATTAGGAGGTTAACTTGGGGTTCGTGTGTAGTTACAATGCTTCTAATTGTATATTTCTTCAAGATGTTAGACATGTACTTCCGTAACTCTTTATGTTTTAAAGTGATGGAAAAAAGAGACCTAAGAAACGATGTAAATGAAATGAGAAAACAAGAGTATATATGATAATGCTTTGGGAACAAATTTTCACTTGAAGTCCTTATGGTTGATTTAAGCATTGATTTTTGTTAAGAATGGATACAAATTGTTCCTGGTGCAATTATGATTTTGAGCCAATACAGAGTCCACTAAAATTAAATTTAATTATGACGTGTAAATGCTTAATTGACTAAAAATAAATTTGGAATTTAAAAAACCATAGTACAAGAACAAAGGTACTTCTAATGGAGGGAATTTTATAGGAAAGGGAAACTTGAACCTTCACCTCCTTTGAATCGTATTAATTTCCCTCGACAACTTCTAGTTGGTCCCCTTACATAATGAGGGTAAAATTAAACGTTAACTAAACATATTTTAAGAAAGAAACCTTTAACATAAGAATGAGAGAATTAGGAGCTTTGTATGAAATTTGAAATATGGCAAATAATTATGTAAGATATGGAGATTGTCAGAAGGGATGAAAGGCCAACTTAAATGGTCAACCTATAAGTTGAATGTGAAATGAATTTAAGAATCTGTATGTGGAAAAAGGAGAAAATGATCCTTACATAATAATGTTATTGGAATGATAATCATAAAAAAATATGTAATCATGGTAATGATGTGCTATGGGTTTTCCATACCTTGAGTCCCTTTTCTTGTGGTTGGGTTATTGCTATCATTCGTTCATCGGAAAAATTGTGGCATCCACATGTATATAATTTTATCATGTGATATATATGGGTCCATTGTTACAAAAACATCTCGTGTCTTATATATTATCCTAAGTGATCCTATGTTGGTGTTATATATCAAACGATGTAAGGAAAAAAAAAAATGCTATTATTATGTGTGTTGTATTTGTATGTGTAAAATGTGAGCATTACATATGGTATCAGAGCGGAGGTTCATGCTCTCAAACCTCTTGGATAGATTGGAGTTGAGATGATCTTGCATAGTTGTGGTGGAGATGGGAAGAGTAATGTGATATATGTTGTGATGTGAACAATGTTGTAATTTTGATATTATGAACACACGCATTGTGCATGTCACTTAGTGCATATTTGTTATCATGATGATGTGTTTGTAATGAGAGTATTCACTCCCCTTGTTGTGGACTCAATGAGGAGTTCATGTGTAATGTGCCACCTTATTGTGTGTGAAAAGAATGTTATTTTGGATTACGAAGTGTTGGAGTGTTTTATTTTTTATGTTATATGAAGGTGTGTTGATGTGTTGCATGAAAAAATTGGTGTAGAGTGAATTGGATTGTACTGTGATGTCACCAACATGTTGTGATGAAACGTTTACATCACCATGTTATACAAAAATTGACTATATGTTGTAATGTTAGTCATTGTGTTAATCATACGTATAATTCATTTATTATGTGATGGTTCATGTTGTTAATTAGGGGTATATGGTGATTGTATGACCCCTATTGTATAGTTCTTGCACTTGGGTGGATTATGTGGAAACGTGATGTATTGTAACTCGTGAAAGTAATGATTGTGTTTTACCCTATATATATATATACCATGTGTAATATGTTATGGTTAATGTGTGTGAATCACCGTTGTATTAATGATGTAGTTGTGTATGTTGCGAATCTTACACTAGGTCCTAAGGGGAGAAGCTGTCAAGAGTGTATGTGTGGAGAGAGGAGCCATGGACCAAGTTCTCATAATCTTGAGTTGAGTACGAGTGAGGAAGTGGAGTCTTATATAGAATGACAACCCACTTTTATCTGTTTAGTATACTAAACGCTTTCTCACTATATTATGGGTGCGCACCACCTTAGGCTCAACTTATGAAAGCTAGTGTTCCCTGCTCTTTCCTATTGTGTTGTTCATCAAATTATCCTATGTGATTTTGACTATGTTGATCCTTGTGGGAGTATGGAGGGATGATTCACGAAGAGATTATGACCGTTACATTATTTGATATACTCATTTCTAGTTACATGTATTTTTTTTATGAGTTGAGGCTCGACATCCGAGTGCCAGCAAATCAATGAGTACCCCTTTGGTGGATGTATTAGGCCACATAGTGATTGTAATGTGCTATTTCTCAATACGTATTTTATTTGTAAATTGATCATTATCTCTTTTCTTCTAAGAACCACTAGTTTTCTTGATTGATGTGTTCTTATATTTTGGGCTTTTAATTTGGTTGTTGCACTAACATGCAGATTTTTATTTTATTTATTTATTTATTTAATTTTTCACTAACTATGGATAATTAGCCTTTGTTTTTCTTAGTTTTAAACTTTATTTTCATGTTTAAAAGTTATATAGCCTAGCCCAAGGATTAGGATTTTTTCTGCTTGGCATTTGAAAAAAATTCTTATACTAGTTTTAATGTCGTAATGTGTTGGAATAGTGTCATGGGATCAACCATGGAGTCGTTGAACCTATGGCCCCGCTTTGTTGTTTGGGGTACGACCCAAAGAGTTACATATAACTAGCAGGTTATTAAACCATGAGTTATTGTGTCACTTGGGATAAGGATGATGGGGATTTATTTTTCGAGGGCCATAGGGTGACCTGACCTCATTAAAAGGAGAAAGGATATGGGGATCTATGGTTGAGTGACTCGATATTCATTATGGGGATTTATAGTTGAGTGAACCACTATTAATTATGTGGGTCTATGGTTGAGTGACCCGATATTCATTACTGGGATCTATGGTTGAGTGACCCACTATTCATCATGGGGCTCTATGGTTGAGTGACCCGATATTCTTTATGGGGCTCTATGGATTGAGTGACCTGATATGGAGAAATCAATTGACGGGGCTCTATGGTTGAGTGACCTGCATTGGTTTTGGTAATATGATTATTTCTATTTAGGAGATATATTGAGTTATTTTTATTCTTTGGGAGGTATATAGAGTTCATTTGTTATGCTTTAGGAGATATATGGAGTTGTTTCATGATGTGTTGTGATGTGTGGAGTCAGGTGTTATGAGTTATATGTACTCTTGTGAGTCTTGTTAGGAATTGTTATGATTGAGGTCTAACGCTCCTCTTGGTTAATATGTACTATTGGATATGGTCTTGGCACTGTGAAGGAACTATCATTATCTTTGGGTCATGTGATACCAGTTGTATATGTATCAGCGTGATGATTATGTTTTTCAGTCATATGTGTGTGTTGGATTTATTCCTATGACATGAATGTTGGAAATCCTTTGTTATGTGGACAACTTGTTATTTATTTATTTTCATAATTGAATTAGAGATCTAGTGATGTGATATTGTTGTGAAAGTATGTAACAGGATGTCTCGTGGGTCGTTTGTGTTGTGCTGAGTTTTGTGTGACATCCCAAGACCAATTACTATTGGGCACCCACGAACATAAGACAATTGAAATTATAAACAATGAATATTAAGAGATTGAGATTAAGAAATACTGTAAAGTAAAAATACAAATTAAGTAATAAAGTAAAAGATAAATAACTACCAATCTTCACAGAACATAAAAAATTTAGGATATTTCAAAAATTAGTCTACTTTTGTGTGGTCATGTTGTACCAAAAAGTTGATTTGTTAAATGACATGTGTTATTATTAAATTTCTATCCTATGTATCCTTTGAGCTTTGAAGTTGTGTCGCATCGAGGACAATGCTCTTATAAGGGGAGGGAGATGTAATGTTCCCCTTGATTGCAGACATTGAGCCACCTTTCACAGTGCAGTTTTTAGGTTGGAATCATATGGGATGCCTTTTTAGTTGGCATGGAGAACGAAATATCCTAGATGGCCTTTCAGACCTGTCATTTCCTTGCATAATAATTTAACCCCTTTATTATGATCCCAAGGTAGTAACCCTGTTGAAAACCACTTCACATTGCAAATTGAATAGCATTGGCATATTACAGCGCACAAGAATACATGGGTCTATCCTTCATGAGATAGTCACACTGTCACACCAATGCAACAAACGGGACTTCAACATGATCAATTTACCTTTTTCAGCTACCTCCCAGCCGGTACAAAAATGAGACTTTTATTAGATATTGTATTTGCAAGTGTTCTAGTAGATATGTATGAAAAACATGGAAGCCTGCATTTGGCATGAGAATTGTTCGACTAAATGCCTGAAACGTCTGACACAATGGACTGTATTGCTTTGATATTCAATAGCATAGATAATCGATTTTTTATGTTTACACAAAGGTCATGGAATGCCATTCAAAGCATTTGGAAAGACAAGTTTTATTAGCATTTTCAAGATCTGTTGATACTTGTGCCATTAGAACATGAGCTTTGGTGAGAGGAAGTATGGACATCCAAGAAAATGCATTTTTATATTTAAAGCTGATTTTTCCCACATGCCTTGCCTACATCCTCCTAGCCTGTGTCAAAATGGGGTCTTAGGATCAATGCTAACGGAGATTCGAAAAAAATTATAAGATATAGAGGAATAGTGTCATATGTTGTAGTTGTTAATGTTCCCTGGAAGACATGTATGAAAAGCATAGGAACCTTGAACAAGGTATGATGAATTGCTTAATAGAATGTCCTTGAAAGTAATGTGGATCCTGTATTTGCATTGTAACGCCTATAGGATATTCACAATTATCCCCTATTGAAATGGTATAACCAGAATTCTACCCACCATTGCTAATTGTTGTTTCTGTATGCAAAAGATGAATAAGAAAGAGTATTCAGAGAACCCGTCGTTGGCCTAGTTTATATTAAATTGAGTTCTTGGTACAAGAACAACAAAGTCTTTTTATTTTAGTCCATTGTGGAGATAGAAATGTAATACGAAAAGGGAATTAAAATGGGTTGTTGTACAGTGGAGCTTCCAATTAAGGCCAAAAGTACACCTGTAGGTGAGACATATACAATTAGCTGCTAAATAAAGAGTTACTTTATTTATTTGTGTACGAAGAAGGATGATCATAATGGTACAGGAAAAAATTGTGTAGTTTGATAGTTGGGATTCATGCCCTCGTAGCCCTATACCTACATTACCCTGTGATGACCACGCAGATAGCAAAAAAAGGATTCCTTATAGTAGCTGCACTTGATGATAAAGTAATGCATCATTCAAATTTCTAATTTTACCTTCTGAACTATGTATTCACTCATAGGATCCTCCATTCTATGAATCTTCTAGTGGCATATTAAGTCATTCGACTAAATACCAAACGTGTGGCCTCATGGACCGCAATGATAGTCAGAACCATGATAATGAAAGTGGATTTGTTAAAAGTCCTCAGGAACTTTCAAGAAAATGAAAAAATATGGATTTGTGGATGCTCACGAACACTTTTACGGAATAACTAGTTAAGAGAGAGTTAGATCCTAGTGCAGAATGTGCGATTGCAAACCCACCTAGAGCACCCCTTGCCTCATACACTGCGGAAACAAATATCTCCTATGTATGGTTAATATCTCCTCATCTTCTCATAATTTATTTTCTTTAGTTGTTCATTTTGCAACGAAATAAAATTTTAGAACAGAAGGATTTTCGTATAGCTTTAATTATATTTAATAATACTTGTTTTAAAAACAATAAAGCATGTCATAACGTAACTTATGGAAGATCCAACTATTCCTTGGTAGGACAACCATGAACTTAAAACCTCACCTTCATGATGAACTAGAAAACTTCCCAACCAACCCTATATTACTAGAGGTAACTCATTTTTATTGATAGGTTGAAGTTGAGTTTCCTAGTAAATGAGCTGACTGTTCCCTTGTTAAAACAGATAAATTACAATTTTTGGAGACTCACAAAAATACCTTCATAACTCTGGAAAGGAGATGTTAAGTTTCCTATGTGTACCTTTTTATGTGAGGAGTAACTTTAGTCCTTAAATCAACCTTGAGTGATCATTTGTGATATTGTTTATGGCCTTCTAGGAGACCTAGTACAAAATTTTGCAGCTGAAGGAATCTACTTAAATTGAAAACTTGGGTTTCATATTAGCACACCATTTGAATCTTGGAAAATGATATGCTTATGCACCTTTGCAAACCACTAGTATTTTTACTTGGGAATTTCTTTAGACATTCAGTTTGGGGAAAAAAACTCTTCTTGATAGTCTGGAAAATCCATTTTGTAGGCCTGTGGTTGCAGTTTGACTAGGTAAAACAAGACCAATTATGATTGGTATCTCCAGAAAACTTGTCGCTATTTGAAAACAACTTTCTAGTTCTCCGTCCAATCAACTCTAGTGAATTATCCATATATAGGTGAACTTGTAGGAAGTTTTATCTTTGCAACGTTCATCTATCGAATGTATGTTTTGGACATGGTTTCCTGAGCCCTCGAGCTAACTTTTGTTCATTTAAAAATAGGTCAATTGTGACCAATGGCCCTAGAAAAATAGTTTCTAATCGTAAACAATTTGCCAGTTACGAATTCTGCCAGTTCCTATAAATTCTTGGTATATAGGTGGACATGTAGAAATTTAACTGTGGTGTTTTTGTTCATCAGAAGACAACATTTGAAAGTGGTTTCTTAGCCTTTGAGTATGAATTGAACGATTTTACAGGTAGCAGAAAAATGAAAAAAGAAAGAAAGTTGTAGTACCCCCGTTAGGTTACTGAATAACCATAAAATTTTTTTGACCCTTTTAAATAGCTGTCTAGAACTCTATCTTGTGGCTTGTTGTGTGAAATTTGACTTTTGGGAAAATAGTATTTCTCTCTCTTTCCTTTCTCCTTCTCTCTCCTTGGTTACAAAATGAAGTGAAATGAAATGAAATGAATACATGTCTTTAAACATTTTGTTTCAAATTCAAATTATAATCATTATTATATGTAAATGGGAAACTAAAAACATTAATTATCCTAGATATGAGTGGATGTATTTCCAACAATTTATCATTGATTTAATGCTCACATAGTTTTGTAGGCTGCACAAAAGATTATGAAGTGGCATTCTTCAATTCATTGTTTATTATTGTAATTTATATAGGCCATTGTTAAATGTATATATGTATAATGTAGTCCCATGTTACAGAAAAATTATATTTGAATTTGGCTAATATTATGAGATGTTAGTTTTATGGATACCTTGGGGAATGAGCATTTAATCATAGGATAAATTTTGATTCATAGTTATGTATGGTAAAAATGATTGATATATATGTTAAATAAATTTGAATTTAATATCTTGTAGAGCATTTTCAGTGTGCAATAGATGATTAAATAATTGGTGTTGTGTTGCTTACTTTGAAAATGTAATAAAGGAATCTAACTACAATAGTCAACATTAGTATATGTAGTGCCCACTTCCCTTTGACACCTTTTGATACTGGTCATGACACTATTGACAATATCATGGACATTATTATAGTTTTGATTTAGTATGATGTTAGATGTTTGATCATGGATTATTGTTGACTATGATTCTTATAGGATAGCTCGATGATTATTCGAGACATTTTAGATATTAATGTTGATATACTGTGTGACATGGTTATGTTATAGATGTTGTTTGGACTTGCGATATATTGATGATCTTCTGATATGGCCATGAGGCCGAAGGAGGTAATTGTAATTTTGTAGGTTAAAATATCACAAAAAACATCAGGGGATTGGATACCAGCCACTTTAGAATTGTAGATGAATTCAACAAGGTCACCATGGCAACTGTATTTGTTTGTGTGTGTTTGATTGTTGTTAGGGATTCCCATGGGGGGGATCTACCATTAAATTTTACCAAGGGATTTTATGTATTTATTTTATTTGGTCCCTTTGTTAATGTTTGCATGTGTTTATTTTGTGGTGCATTGACCTTTCATTATTTACTAAATGGTGTGTTAATATTGTGAGTAATCATGTTGTTAAGATAATTAATTAAAATATTTCATAAGAAAGTAATTAATAGAGATATTAGCCTTGAATTGAAGTGTTGTAAGAAATGTGTAAGTGATGTGTAAGAGATATGTAAGTTGATTTTCGAGTATGAAACACTTCATCTTCTTTAAAATTCGAAGTTATCCTTGCAGGATGATTTTGGAGGCTTGTGGGACAAGTTAAACTTGTCCCATGCCTCTTAAATTTATTTACCAACTTTACCTATGGTTGGACAGTTAAAATTATCCCTTCTTTATACATTTTTGTAAGTCATGTTGAATTTTTTTATTGCACTTTTCTTACATGTTTTAATTTCAGTCCTTATGAGGTGTGGGCTTGATTTGAGTGTGTAAGTAAAATTGTCATATTATTTACCCACCTCTGCATTGGAGAATGAAGTTGAATATTGTGTTGGAGTTGACGATTTGTGAAGTGGCATCCTACATGGATCCACCTCATCCTCTTCCCCCTTCCTCTTCTATAAATTAAAATTCTTTAGCTTGTTTTTTGTGTTTCTTCACTTGTATCACTTGATTTTTGGGAGACTTCTTTTGGGGTTTTGAGAGCTCTTGATTCTGGAGAAGATTGGAGATGATTACATGCTTATAGATTGTTGATCTCTTAGACTATTTTGCATTGGAAAGCTTGTCTTTTATCTCTTAGGAGTCTGGATCTTGAAATTCCCTTCATTTAGTTTATGCATATGCAAATGGTTGAATAATTGAATTTGCTAATTTATTGGTTGGTTAGGTGGATGGCTTAGGGATGGTGTAGGAGAAGATTATGGGGTACACTTGAGGTAGAAATAAGTGTTTTTGGGAGGTATAAGTGGGTTCCACCTTGTAAAATGAAATAGCTTGCATTTCTTTACTCGTTATGGGGTACTATAAGAGGTTAGGGACGTATAAGTGTGAGGAATAAGGGGTATTAGGGGGAGGCATAAGGGTATGTCAGGGGCTTGAAATGATATGTATTTTGGATATTTCTTCTCAGGTGGTGATACCAATTTCCCCTTTGGGATGCATAAGTAACATCCCCCATAGTTTCTCGCTCCTTTTGCTTGCATGATGATGTCTGAGTTTTGTTTGTTATGTCTTAAAGTGGTTGTAAACTACACTTTGTTTTGGACTATGTTTTTTTTAAGTGTGAATTAGCATGTGTGTGTGTGGAATCCTATTGTTGTCATGAGTTAAAACACAAATTCTATTGCATTTCGGTTGGCACTCAGGGGCCAATGAAGAAGGATGGCTTTTCCTTTCATTGGATGTCTTGGCTAGGTGGAGAGCGTTGCCTTTCCCCTACCTTTGTTGTGATCAAAATTGGAGAATGATGGATTTGCATGTTGTTGTTCTGGAGCAAAGGAAAAGATAGTTTTGAAAGTCCCTTGTAAGATTTCTATTTGTAAAACCATTTTGTGGTGGAAAGATGTATTGTATTGGCTATGATACTTGGAATTCAAAAGGTGAAAGAGATGTGCTATATATTCTTGTTTTGAATAAAAGAAAGGAAAGATTTATATTTTGTATTTTGGGAATGAAATGGAAAAGAAAGTTGTAAAGATATCATGTCTAATTTTATGGAATTTGTTTACCTTAGTAAAACAATTTGATGTTCTTTGGAAACCTGTGTTGAAATATATTTGAAATCTCTGTTTGGAAAGTGTATTTAGAAATATTGCACCTTCTATGTGGAAAACATGTTTCTGGAAAGAAATAGAAATTGCATTCTTGTTCCACCTATCAATTGAAAGAAATATACCATTGTAGTGTTGGTTTAGAATGAATTCATTTTTTAAGCTTAGTAAATTCAAATGGATCAATTTGAATTTGAAGTGGTAGAGATCTGTTAGAAAATTTCTTATGCTGGAAAATATTTTATTAAAAATGTACAAAATGTCCCCTACAATAATGAGCAATAAGATAAAACATTGAATTGAACTTAATATGATCAAAATGACCCCAAAAAAACTAAAACACTTAAGAATTTTTTTAAAGAACCTTTCAAATCGAGCAAAGGCAAAACTACAGTCATTGCTACGAAAGGAAGGAAATTTCAAATTGATCTTCAATCGATCAAATTATACCTTGAAATCCATCCTAAATCAATTTAAGAGAAACCCTCCATGTTTGTTTTGTATGTTGAGAAAGGAAGGAGGTCGAATTGAACAATATTTTATATGTCAAATGTTACTAGTTTTCATTTTAAAATCTTGTAGAGAGTTTTCTAAAAATTTACATTTAAAACTTTATCCATATTAAAATTATTAATGTTTCTGTGCAAAGAGAATGTCGAGATATTTCTGAAAACTCCTCATTTTCTAAAAATTAAGTTCCCTATCAAAAGTTATGGCCTTCTAAGCTTTGCAGAAGAGGAAGAGATTCTAGCACGTGCATCTTGCACATGCGTCTGTGTGCCCAGAGCTTCTTGCGTGCACATTTTTTGTGCCCAAAGATTCTTGCATGCTTTTATTTCATGCCCGGGAGAAATATTCTCTCCTACGCCTCTCTTGTTCACCCGGGAGGAAAATTTCCATTCCGTGCCCTACTTCCCTGCATGGGGAAATCTCTTCCATGCCCTACTTCTGCGCCCAGGAAAATGTCTTCTGCGCGCCCCACAAGAAGATAACCTATCTATGTTCAGGATGAATTTCACTCTCTTAGTGTTATGTAGGATGATTAGATAATTCTTGTAATGGAATTTGGAATTTTTTTGGGAACAGAAACAAAAATACACAAAACAATCAACTTTTCCTAACTAAACGTAGATTGTTCTTAGGTCTCAAGTGGTAATTTTTAGTTGGGTGTTACACTTGGTATTAGAGCCATGGGTTTAAAAGCTTGGACCCTTGGGCACACTAGGAAAATTGAGACACAAACTTTAAACTTAGTACAATATTAAAATTAGCACACTTTCAAATCTAGAGAACAACTTGTTTGAAATTTCATAAATAGTGAACATGGAAAACTTAGTAAAACCTAGAAAATGAACTAAATTTCACCTTGGTCTTTGCAGGAGGTGCAGACAAGATGAGGGATATTTTCACATAGACCTAGACTTAACACAACAAGATCATGTTATAGTAGCTGCCCCTACCACATATTTTATAGACACTTCAGGATGTTAATTCCACTCTGTTGAGAAGCTCGTGGACATGATCTCTCCATTGAGGCATAACATAGAGGAGCATAGATGAGAGAACTCCCACGTGGAGTCATTCAGAGTAGAATCACTATAAAGGGGACAGGGAAATTGAGTTTTAGGACACAAAGATAGGTCTCGGAGCCCTAGGCTTAGAGATGAGCTTGCAGGGAGGCATAGGGGTCATCAAACTACAGCTTCGGACCACATCAGGGAGATTCTGAAGCTACGGCCATCATATTATTCTGGTGACATGGGTGGATTTCAGGAAAAGGCCTGGTTGGTGAGCTTGAGTAGATGCTTCAAGCTCTACCCCTTTTTCTAGCAACACGAAAGCTTGTGTTGCTGATCCATCTCTTGAGAGACAGAGTAGGTGTCTAGTGGATGACAGAGGAGCAGAAGCTCCACATAGATTCTAAGATAGTTACCTGGGAGATCTTTAAGGATCATTTCACGAGTAGATATTTGTCATGGAGGTTCATACAATAGAGGGTAAATGAGTTTTATGACATCCAACAGGCATCTCTTACAGTGGCTGAGTATGAGAGTAGATTTTTGGATCTACTCCAGTATGTTGATTACATGCAGGATGAGTAGGTACGGATCCACAGGTTCATCCGGGGCCTAAATCTAGACATTGGAGGTGCAGTTCAGATCCATTGTCCATAGACATTAGCTGAGGATGTTGAGAAGGCCTATATAGTAGAGGAGACTCGGGGAAAGACCTAGCAGGCTAGAGACTGAGTCCGAAACCGTATACAATAGATGTAGGACAACAGATTGAGGGGGTCAGTACCTCCTCCTCATGGTGGAGAGGGTTTAACATAGTCATGTTTCAGACCACAACAATAGCAGCAGCAGTAGTCCTGCTCACCTTATAGACCTCCACACAGATTTGATGCACATAGAGGTCAGAGTATGGGGCCTCCTCCTAGGGGTCCCATCAGGACACAAGGTGCCCAGAGGGTTCAGTCAGTAGGAGCTCGCCAACAGAGACCTTAACAATCCATAACTGGATCATCAGGATCCACACCACAAACCTCTAGAGTACCGGATGGACTTGCTACACATGGGAGAGGATCAGGTGGTTGTTTTGGTTGTGGTGTTGATGGAAATTTTTAGAGAGATTGTCCTCAGAACCCTCTTAACAAGGGTAAGACACAGATCTCAGAGCCTACCATTGGTGACATGGGACATAGTCATCAGATCTATGCAGTGATTGAGAACTGCTAGGCTGAGCATCAGAGTACCGTTATTTAGACCACAGGTAGCATTGGTGGTATTCCTATCTCTATTTTTGTTTGATTATGGTTCTTCATATTCTTTTATTACACCATCTTTAGTCAATCAATGCAGGCTAGTGGAAGTTAGGCAGGGTCTTAGTTGGGATGTTGAGATGGCTTCTGGAGCCAAGATCTCTATAGAATCCTTAGTTAAGGAGTGTGTAGTGGATTTGAGACCTTTCACCACTACCTCGGATCTTCGTATCCTTTCTTTGGGATTGTATGGAGTCATCTTGGCTATGGACTAGTTGTTTACAGACAGGGCCAAGATGGATTATTACCACAAGATCATATCTTGTAGAGACAATCTAGGAGTTAAGGAAGTGATAGTTGGTGTCAAGAGACCTGTCTCTATTCACACCATCTCCGCTATGCAACTTAAGCAGTGTGTGTGATGAGGTTGTCAGATGTATGCTGTCTACAGTCAGTGATAGATCAGAGGATGTGTCTAGTGGACCATCGCTAGATGACCATCCTATTTTGAGAGATTTTTCTGATTGTTTTCTAGGGGAGCTACCAAGGTTACCGCCCCACGTGAGATTGAATTCCATATAGATTTGGTTATGGGAGCAAATACTATCTCACGAGCACCTTACCGGATGACCACACCAGAGCTCTGTGAGCTCAAGTTGCAGCTAGAGGGCCTTTTGGAGAAATCTAATCAATCCTAGTGTATCCCCTTGGGGTGCACTGGTAATTTTTGTGAAGAAGAGGGACGGATACTTGTGGTTATGTATTGATTACTACCATGTGAACAAGGTAATGATTAATAATCGTTATCCCCTTCCGCACATAGATGATTTGTTTGATCAGATGAAGGGAGCCATAGTTTTCTCTAAAATTGATTTTAAGTCAGGCTACCATCAGCTGAGGATTATGGAGGTGGATATTCATAAGACTGATTTTTGTATGAGATATGGGCACTATGAGTTCACAGTGGTGCCTTTTGGTTTGACGAATGCCCCCACAATATTTATGAGTTTGATGAATGGAGTATTTAGGACTTTCTTAGATCACTTTATTCTCATCTTCCTTGATGACATTTTTATTTACTCACATATGTGTGAGGAGCACAAGGGACACCTTCGCCAGGTTCTTCAGTTTCTTCATGAACAATATCTTTACGAGAACTTGAAGAAGTGTGCATTCTATCAAATAGAGGTATAGTATTTGGGTCACATCATTTCTGGGGAAGGTATCGCAATCGATCCTTGAAATATTTGAGCTATTATGGAATGGCCATAACCCACTAGTGTGATAGAGGTGCATAGCTTCATGGGATTAGCAGATTATTATAGGATATTTGTTCAAGACTTCTGTCAGATTGCGCACCCCATCACTTATTTTTAGTGGAAAGGGAAGAAGTTTTTTTGGTCAGTTAGATGTGAGCAATCCTTCAAGACACTGAAGAAGTGCCTCATGACAACACCTATTCTTGTAGTACTGGATCCATAGGGTGAGTTTTTCATATGCACGGATGCTTCTTTGGGAGGACTTGGAGGTGTGTTGATGCAAGAGGGAAGAGTAGTGGTATTTGAGTCTTCAAAAACTCAAATATTATGAGCTTAATTATCTGACTCATGATCTTGAGCTTATGGTAGTTGTGTACGCTTTGGTTTGATGGAGACACTTTCTTCTTGGTCGGAGATTCACACTCAGGACAGATCACTTGAGCCTTCGCCATCTCTTCACGCATCCCAATCTCAACGCTCTTCAGCGGCATTGGATGGTGTTACTTTGTGAGTATGACATGGAGATAGATTATGTGAAGGGTAAGGAGAACATGGTTGTAGACGCTCTCAGCAGACAAAGACATGTGATTATGGCCACTTCAGTGGGCACAAATTTACAGAGTAGAATTCTAGAGTAGCTTCCTATTTATAGCTTCAACATTACAGGGAGAGTAAAGACCGAGTCCCATAGACCTCTTGAGGGGAAGTTTGATGGTTTATCATTAGAGGAAGATGGACTTCTTAGGCATAGAGGTCATATTTATGTTCCCAGAGATGGAGGCTTGAGACAGGATATTCTGACATAGGCACATCGTGCACCCTATTCAGCCCATCCCAAGGTGAAGAAGATGCACACTATATTGAGATAGCTATACCATTGGAGAGGAATTCATAGAGACATGGCTCAGTTTGTGTCATGTTGTTTAGAGTTCCAGAAAGTGAAGGATGAGCATCAACATATAGTTGGACTTCTCTATCCACATGATATAGCAGAGTAGAAGTGGGACACCATTTCCATGGACTTCGTTGTTGGGCTACCAATGTCAAGATATCACCACGACGCCATCATGGTCATGGTGGATAAATTGACAAAATTAGCTCACTTTTCTCCAATGAAGATAACTTATACAGCTAGTGCATTGAAACGAGTTTATCTAGATGTGATTGTGAGACTACACGGGATTCCACGGAAGATTATTTGTGCCCATGATCCCTTGTATACTTCCCATTTTTGGACTACCCTGCAACATTCCCTCGGGATGAGGATAAATTTCAGCAATGCATATCACCTTAAGACAGATGGACAGACTGAGTGGGTGAATCAGATTTAAGAGGACATGCTCAGGATGTATGTTATGGATCATCATTCGATATGGGAGGAGTACCTGTATTTGGTGGATTTTTCCTACAATAATAGTTTTCAGAGTTCTATAGGCATGGCTCCTTTTCAGGATTTATATGGCAGAGAGTGTAGGACACCTCTTAGCTAGGACAGGTTAGAGGAGAGGGTTTCTCTTGGACCAGCTTTGTTATAGGACATGGAGCAGTAGGTGGTTTTGATCAGACAAAGACTACAGAAGGCACAAGACAGGCAAAAAAATTTTACAGATCAACATAGGACTAGTCATAGTTTTGATGTGGGCATGAAGGTGTTCCTTCATGTCAAACCACATAAGATCCCTATTTGTTATGGAAAAGGTTCTAAGTTAGCTTCTATATTCGATGGTCCTTTAGATATCTTGGAGTGTATCAGCCCTTTGGCCTACCCTCTAGCATTGACACCTAGCTTGTGTCGCGTACATGATGTGTTTCATGTTTTATTACTTAGGAGATACGTTGCTGATCCTTCTCATGTGCTGGATTAGACCACATTAAAGGTGTAGGATCATGGGTAGGTGATGGTGGAGTGCGTTCGCATTATATATTGCAGGACCCTAGGCCTTCGAGGTAGAGAGATTGATCAGGTGTGAGTGCAGTGGGACAAGTATGATGAGAGTGCGGCTACATGGGAGGATGCTACTTTACTACGAGTTTAGTTCCCACATCTGTTCTAGTGACTTCTAGGAGGAAGTCGAGTCTAAGGGAAGGGGGATGTCATGCCCACTTCCCTTTTGACACCTTTTGATACTGATCATGAAACTGCTGACTATATCATAGGCATTATTATAGTTTTGATTTAGTATGATGTTAGATGTAGAGCATAGATTACTGATTTTCTTGATTCTTATATGATGCATGATGATTATTAAAGACATTTTATATATTGATGTTGATATACTGCTTGACCAGGTTATATTATAGATGTTGTTTGGACATCAGATATTTGGATATTTTGAGTAGACCTAGAAAATGAAAATTATTTGATGATGATATAGTTGTCGATAAAATTACAAATGATATTGTTGTTTTTCATGATGTTGTTGTGATTCATATATATATATATATATATATGATTGTAGAATTATATTTATATTCATTTTGGATGTTCAATGTAGCCACGAGGTTGAATGAGGTATTTGTATTTAGTAGGTTAAAAATATCAGAACAAACATCGAGGGATTGAAGACCAACCACATTGGAATTCTAGATGAATTCAACAAGGTCACCATGGAGACTATATTTTTTTGTGTTTGTTTGATTGTGTTAGGGATTCCCATGGCGAGGATCACCTATAAATATGACCAAGTGACTTTTGTATTTATTTTATTTGGTCCCTTTGTTTATGTTTCCATGTATTTATTTTGTGGTGGATCGATCCCTTTCATTATTTATTAAATGGTGTGTTATATTGTGAGTAATCATGTTGTTAAGTTAGTTAATTTAAATATGTCATAAGAAAGTAATTAATATAGTTGTTGGACTTGAATTAAAGTGTTGTAAGAAATGTGTAAGAGATATGTAGTTGATTTTGGAGTATGAAACACTCCACCTTCTTTGAAATTCGAATTTGTCCTTGGAGGCTGATTTTGGAGGCTTGTGGGACAAGTTAAACTTGTCCCATACTTCTTAAATTTGTATACCAACCTTACCTATGGCTGGAGAGTTAAATTTAGACTTTCTTTATGCATTTTTGTAAGTCAAGTTGTATGTTTTAGTTACACTTTTCTTTCATGTTTTAATTTTAGTACTTTTAGGTTTGGGTTTGTTTTGAATGTCTAAGTAAAACTGTCATATTATTCAACCACCTATTTAATATGCATTGGATATTGAAGTTGAATTATGAGGTGGAGTGATAATGTGTGAAGTGGTATCCTACATGGATTGACATCATCCTCTTCTCTTCCCTCTTCTATTTATTGAAATTCCTTAGCTTGTTTTTCGGTTTCTTCACTTGTGGATGAATCTTTTTGGGGCAACTTCTTTCGTTGTTTTGAGCTCTTACTTTTGGAAGACATTCGGGATTCTTTTTTAATACTTGTGCTTGGTTGATATTTGGATTTCATGCATTAGAGGAGTTTGTTGTTTTGAACTTGGAACAAACTCCATTATGGAGAGGTAGGATCTTGGCTCTTGAAATGCTCTTGTTTTCCTTTTATGAATATGTAAATGGTTGATTATTAGTTATTGTTTGATTGGCTGGTTGGGTAGATGGCCTAGGAATGGTGTAGGAGGAGAATATGGGGTATTCTTTTGTGAGGGATAAGTTCTTTTAGGGAGGTATAAGTGTGGAGGGATTTGGGATTTGGGTTCTACCTTACAAAGAAATAGATTGCATTTCTTTACTCGTTATGGGGTGCCATAAGAGGTTGGGGAGGCATAAGGAAGTGTGAGGAATAAGGGGTACTTAGGGGAGTCATAAGGCCATGTTAGGGATTTGAAATTTTGTATTTTGGTGATTTTTCTCAGGTGGTGATACCCATTTCCCATTTTGGGAGGCATAAGTAGCATCCCCCATAGTTTCTTACTCCTTTGGCTTGCATGATGAAGCCTGAGTTTTGTTTGTTATGTCTTAATGTAGTTGAAAACTACATTATGTTTTGGACTGTGTTTTAAATGTGAAATTATGCTTGTGTGTTGTGGAATCCTTTGTTTCCATGAGTTGAAACACATCTTCTATTGCATTGTGGTTGGGTCTCAGGAGCCAATAAGATGGATGGATTCTCATTTTCATTGGATGTCTTAGTTGGGTGGAGAGTGTTTCCTTTCCCCTACTTTTTTTGTGATCAAAATTGGAGAATTATGGAACTCCATGTTGCTGTTCTGGAGCGAAGGAAAAGGTAGTTTAACAGTCCTTATTGAGATTATTTCCTTATTGTAACCTTTTCCCACTTGAAGTAGATGACCTTATACATTATTTGTGATTGAAATATGTTATGTATTGGCTATAAAAGTTTTAATTCAAAAGGCGAAAAAGATATACTATGTTTTCCGCCTTAGAAGGAACATGAAAGAAATTGTATTCTGTCTATTATATTCGAGGAATGAAAGAAAGAAGTTGTAAAGATGTCTCTTTAATTTAATAGAAGATTGTATTACTTTCTTCGAATGGAATTATTATATTTGACTTTAATCATTTAATTGAACTACAAAATCTCTGTTTGGAAAGTTGAAAAGTGAAATACGGATGAAGAAATGTTACAATACTCTGTTCTTTTGAAAAGTATGATTTGGTAATAAGAACTATATCTTTGGCTTTTACACATTTTGATTTAAATAAACTTAGTATGTTATATTTAGGTGCAATTAATTCATAGTTTAAATGTTTGGTAAATTGAAATAGATTTGTTTGTGTGCAAATATAGATTTTATTTTGTTTCACTGTAAACTCTGCAGATTTGTTTTATCAAAAATAGAATGACCCCTGCAACAATGAACAATAAAATGAAACATTAAATTGAACTTAATATGATAAAAACGACCCCAAATAGACCTTACCCCTTAAGAATTTTTTATAGAACCTTTCAAAATCGGGCTCAAACCTTTCCATAGTCATTTTTGCTGTCAAATTGGAAAATTTCGAATTGACCTTCAATTAAACAAATTAACACTTAAAATATATTCTCAATTTACCAAAGTTTAATCCTCCATGTCTGTTTGGCATGTTGAGAAAGAAATAATATTGGATTAGAACAAATTGTGCAAGTTAAAAATTACTAGTTCACTTTTTAAGTGACATAATTTTTTCTTTCTCAAAATAGACCCTTAAAATTTTATCCAAATTGAATTTTTAAGGTTTATGTGAAAAGAAAACATTGAGAGCTTTCCATAAAGTCCTCGTTTGCAAATAACTGAGTTCCCTATCAAAATTTATGCCCTCTCGATGTTTTTACTTTATTGGGCTTCAAAAATAATCTAGGTTCGAAAAAGAAACAGTTTCCTTTCACATCCGACTTTCGCACCCACGAGAAAAAAAAATTCTGCACCTACCTTTCACGCCCATTAGAATAAGTTTCTTCTGCACCTTCCTTTCGCACCCAGGGGCAAAACTTTCTTCCACACCCAGGAGAAATTTCTTCCCCCGTCCCGCAAAAAGATAATCTAACTATGCTTGGGGTAACTTTCACCCTCTTAGTGTTTGTAAGGTGATTTGATAATTGTTGTAATGCACTCTAGAAATTGTGTTTTGATCATGTGTATATATATATATATATATATATATATATATATATATATATATAATAAAATAAAATAAAAATTATTATTCCTTAATTTTACTAACTAAACCTAGGTTGTTCCTTGGTATCGAGTGGTTATTTTAGATGGCCGTTACAATACTAACCGAGAGGTTATCAAAATAATTTGAAAAAGAAGCAAGTTTCATATTTGAAAAATATATTTCTGCCACAATAATTTTTAATTTTAAATCGTCAAACCTCCTGCCCAAACCCACACCAATGAAACCGTCACTTGCCACACACAACCAAACCACTACTTTGTCAACCACACCAACACCATCATTATACTCCACCATACACACTTATGTATCCCCATCCCACTCTATGTAAGCCTCTAATCATGAATCCTCCTCCCCAGAATCATCATCGACCTGAGCAACAAGAATGCATTAGATGCTAGAGTTCTCATTCTCCATTTGGGTCTGTGGCGGACCATGACAACATGTCCTACACTTTTATCCCACCTTCCTGGAAGTATCACAGATAATGGTCTAGCTTTCAATATCAATAACTTTTTCCCATTTATTACAAGGAGAATCTAAAAAATAATTGACACTCTGGATCCAACTAGAACATTAATACAAAGTCATGAAAATACTAGTGTGGACTAGGCTTTAGTAGAAGGGTCCACAACAAGGAACATGCCCATATATCTCGTGATCCCCTAAAAAATCTCAGGCTCCCATAACTCCAAGGGAAGATTAGGGAGATGAATCCAAACCAGAAGTTAATGAAATGTGAAATCAAATGCCAACTGAGGTATCAAGTAGTAGAGGCTAAGGGCCACCTTCCCATAAAACCAAAGTGATCCCTGAAGCACTTTTTAAAAATTAGACTCATTAAGGAAACAGATAAGGAAACCCTCCAACGACCAATAGAAAATATTTTTTCAGCAATCTATGACATGCTCATTTTTTATGACATTGATGTTTATATATTTGTATATGTGTATGCTGACTTTTGTGATAATGAATTTTTATAGTTTTTGTTTCTTGTATTAGTTATGGATGTGGTTATATGATATGATGATGATGTTGCTAACGTTTGTACCATTTTTTTACAAATTCTTAAATATTGAATTTTATATTAACAAATTGTGCTCAATTGTGTATATGGATGTTGGTTGTGATGATGATTTGTTATTAGATTTATATATTGCATTACGATATAAATTATATGTGTGAATTTGTGGTTTTTCTATATTTTATTTGATGAATTTAATGTGTATGTAGAGTTTACAATGAGGAAAAAGTTAAATAAAATAAAATTACACATATGGGGACAAAGGGACACCCATATGAAAGATGCATGAGCAAAAATCCATGGCCACCTTGAGCAACATTGGTTGTTGGTTATGAAAATTGGCTAAGCCCTTGTTGATTTTTTTGGTTGTTTGATTTATTTTAAGTTTCCCATGTTGTGATCCCCATTTGAAAATATACCCTTGAATTTTGTATTTTAAAATTTATTTAATTTATTCATCTTACCATGTTTTGATGTTACACTTGTTATGACATTCTTGGTCAGTGTATATCATATTTCTGGGTCCCCAAATTTAAGAAAATTATTAGGGGTCAGACAATTGTTTTGGACAAGATGTTTTGGCATTCTAAAGACCACCTAACCTTTTCCTTACCACAATTAATGAGATCATACCCCAAATACATTTAGGGCTAGAGTATTTTTGAAGCTTTATATATGATTTTGACCATTTTATTGCTCATTTTCCCTTGATCTTTATTACAATTGAGTTTATTTGTTTGAATTTTAAATTGTTGAACAATTTATTGTTTTTATTATTGTTGTGAACTTTTTGAGTTATATATATAAATTAAGTTTTCTTGCTTGACTTATCCTTTTTAGAAATTTATTTTTCTTGGATATAGTTGTGTACTCATGATTTGGTGGAGTAATGGATGTTTCACTACAAATTTTGAGGAAATGAATTTCCATAGAGAATGGGGTGTACCCTTGGGTGAGGTGGAGAGGGGACACCGAGTTGGCATCCATGTGGAGCCAACTCATCATATCTTTTTACAAATTTTATAGTAAGTAGTATGTTTTAAAATGTCGTTCGCTACACACACTAATATTCGTTATGGGGAGTTCTTATGCTTAGAGGAGATATTAGATTGGTTTTAAATTTGGAGCAAGTGAAATATTTTGTCATAGATCCAAGATAGGTTCTTGAAAACTCTTTTTGGTGTATTGTTGTATTGTTTTGAATCTTATATTGTTTTATCTCTTCATATATGTGGTGTTCTTGACTTGAATTTTTCTTTAGTTTATCTAATTGTTTGTCCCTCTTATGGCTATTTTTGTTGTTGCAATGAGTTTTTCTTGGGAAGGGTAGGAAGAAATAGGTTAGGTGTTAAAGGATAGTATATTTAATGGTTGGTTTTAGTGGAGGGAAAAGGAAACTAGAATTCTTGTTATGGATGTGGATGTTTATTTTGATTTTGTTGGAGGGATTTGGGGTGGATGGGAATCATGCCTTTGGTGGAGTTAAAAGTGGTGATTTATTTGGAGGTATAAGGTGTAGTGAAGGAATAAGGAGGGTTGGTTATATGAATGTTTCAAGGCCTAATTTACTACCCATTTTGAGATATAAGGAGACCAACCTTCATCCCTTTCTCTCCAACTTGACTTTATTTTAATCCATTGTGTGATTTCTTTAATTTTTGATGCATTATTGTTTAGTCTTTCTTGTTTAGACCTATTAGTGTAAGTTCAATTTGTTAGTGTTTCTCAAGGGATTTTAGTTCGTTCATGGTTCATGCGTTGGGGCTCGAGGGATAATTTGGAAGTTCTCTCCTTTCCCATTAGATATAGTTAGGTGGTGAGTATTGCTTGGATCCCATTTGTGTGTTCTTGGATAACTTTTGAAGACCTTTTACTCCATTATTATATTTATATTTGAATCGTTATTGTTGTTCAATTTCTTTAATTTTTTTATCCTTGAAAAGGGAAATGTAATGTGAATCAAAAACGATGTAATCAACAAGATTTCAGTTTTAAAAGAGTTTTTATAAATTTTTAAAATGACGTTGTAATGGAACCATTGTTGTAAATTTTGTTTGAAGTTGAAACTATAGGATTCTTGACAATGTAATACCATTTTAAATCAATATGTATTGCACTCTTGTTGTAAACTAAGTTTGGGAAAAAAATTGCACTTATTCATGGTTATTGGAAAGTTCAAGATTATAATTGTGTTTATAAATTTGTTGAAGTTTCAAATATTGTAGCTGGTGCATCCCAACTAGTAAGAGTGCACATTCATTGTGAGTGTTCTCTTACTAGATGGGATACACATGGATATGACAATCCTATCATGTAGAAATGTATGAAAGGGTGATCATATGAATGATGCATCACTCTAGCATTTCATCCATTGTTGTTTTGTATCTTAGTAAACATGTAACATAATTATTTAATATCTTGTCAAATTTAAACATTGTTATTTTTCTTTGGCATGCTTGAAATAGAAATTAAAATTAGCTTTGGATGGTAAATGATTTAAAATATCAATATTATGTTCCATGCCATTTTAATCTGTAGGAATATTCTTAATCCTTTCTAAGCTCGTGAACTTGTCATTGTTTAGAACATTTTGAGTTCCAATTTTATGTCATTGTTAACGTCATTCGTAAATCATATTTTCTATTCTTAAAGAATGCCATAAATATTTTAATTATATTTTTAACCTATTCAAATAAAATGTGACCTCTTTAAAATATCCTTTTGTTATACTGTGGAAGTTTGAATGATGGGTGAATTATTTTAACTTTTGAATGTTACATACGTGTGAAGAAATATTTTCTTACCAAGGCATAAGGTTGAAGCTAGTACAAATATTCATAGTGCAGTTACAAATTTGATTAGATAAAATGCTCAGGGATTGAAAATAATTTGATTAAGGAAACCAACCAATCTCATCAAATAAAAATTAAAACTTGCCAATGAAATTCGAGTAAAATTACAATACATCCTTTCCCTACAACCCATTTTGTACATATCCTAGAACCATGACCTATATATATATTATAAAAAAAAATTTAAAAAAATTGCAGATAAGGGTGGGCGGGTCAGTCCACCCCCCAATGATTATATATACAGATACATACATACATACATACATACATATATAAATAACAATAAAATAATAGTGAGCATTGTGGGGCCTCTTCCCTTATGCCCTTGGTGTTATTCTCATGGCCGCATCCTACACTCACCACACTTTTGCAAACCCTACACATCCTATCTCCCCACATTGTCTCCTCGTCTGAATGGTCACTCCCCTTGTGGCCGCTCTTTTCAACCTCCACCTCTAATTCTTCATGGACCCCTTACCCTAACCATCCCAACCATTGCTCCCTCTCCATTCCCCTTTCCTATTCTCTCCTTTCTTCCATCCCTTCCTTTTAGCTTCCTCCCTTTTCCTGCAAAACCAAACTCAAACCAAAAATAAATATAACAATACAACTAAAAAAATAAAACAAAAACCTTAAAACTAAACCAAGCTATACGCATATATTAGGGTTTAGTATAGGTTTTATATGATAATGTATTATATATTGTATTGGGTATATTTCATAAAGAATAATACTCAATAATTCATATACAAATATAATAGAATGTATGACGTATTTATAAAATGTAATACATAGTGTGTATATATATAATAAGATTTTAATATGTAATAGATAATAGATATCTAATATAATGTAAATATAATGTTTAATAATATATTATATATTATATATTATATCTTTATCATATAAGATATAATAATATAATATTGTTGTACCATGTTGTAAGGGTATTAAGATAATACTTAATAATAGTATATTTATAATATATTATGTATAACATTATTATAATATATAATTTATAATAATGTTACAATGTTTAATATAAGGTTCATTGTGTCATAAATTTGTTATGATGTTTATATTGTTTGTAATAATTAACATTATGACATTTATACTTCTTTTATAATATTACTATATATAGCATAATATTATGGCAACATTATGATGTTACAAATTAGTATTACTATAATCATCATAACAAAACCCATTGCATATAACATAGTATAATATTTTCATATAGCTATTATGACAAATACATCGCATAATATCATGTATTTGGACACAATATACCCAATGTAACATAATGAATGTCTCTTCAGAGACATCAGATAAAATTGGAATGATACAAAGAAGATTAGCATGACTCCTATGTAAGACTGACACACATAAATATTGAAATGATCTGTTCAAGATTCGTAACGGAAAAAAAAAAAAAACCCTAGTTTTTGGGAGAAAATTTTAGGGCATGACACTTGGTATTAGAGAAAACCTGCAAGGGTTGCTATGCTCAGAATGTAGGGAAAAAATCAAACAAACCATTGTAAATTTGTAACTATTAAAACTAGTAAACTTAACTTGTTTATAATTAATTGTATGAAACTACTAACTCCTATCCTTGTCTGTACAAGGTGCATGGACAAGCCACAATTACTAGAGCTAGGACGAAGAGAGGGTCCACTAGAGTTAAAACTAGGAATTCTCGTGTGAGACACACTCTAATGGTAGCTAGGGGTGGAATATGTGGTGGTATTAATAGAGAAGGAGTTCGAGGATAATGAGTTAGCTAATCAGAGGTAGTTCCCGATGCACGAAATAGGATAGTAGAGACATACTCACCTTCTGTAGAGGACATTGCAGCCATAGCCCCACAGATATTACAATAATTGCAAGAGTTTGTTGTTGCACTTAGAGAGAGAGAGAAAGATACCATAGATATTACTAGTGGAAAAGAGCCTACATTTTACAACAACATATAAGAAAAACACAACAGGCTAGGAAAAAGGTGAGATCTCGTATTTAGTAGTGACAAGATAGTAGATCAAGAGGTACACCACATCCCTCTAATGGTGGATTTATACCCATGATATCTAACAACTGACCACCACCTTATTCACCACAACAGGTATGTCAGCCACAACATAAGTAAAAACAACAGAGGATCGTACCTTGATAGGACACAAAGATAGGTTGTAGTGTCGTATGGACACCTACAACACCACATAGGACACATATAACACCTATATCATAATCAGTAGGAGGATGTCCATGTAGTGCCCACTTCCCTTTGACACCTTTTTGATACTGATCATGACACTGTTGAGTATATCATGGACATTGTTTAGTTTCGATTTAGTATGATGATAGATGTTTGATCATGGATTATTGTTGACTTTTATTCTTATATGATGCATGATGATTAGTAGGGACATTTTATATACTGATGTTGATATACTATTTGACATGGTTATATTATAGAGGTTGTTTGGACATGTGATAATTGGATATTTTGAGTATACCTAGAAAATTGAATTAATTGATAATCATATAGTTGCTGATAAAATTGTAAGTGATATTGTTGATTGTCTTGATGTTTTTGTGATTAATATATATATTGATGATTTTGTAATTATAGTTATATTCATTTAGATGTTTTAATATGGCCACGAGGCCGAAGGAGGTATTTGTGTTTTGCAGGTTAAAATATCACAACACACATCAGGGGATTGGAGACCAACCACATTGTAATTCTAGATGAATTAAACAAGGTCACCATGACAATTATATTTATTTGTGTGTGTTTTATTGTGTTAGGGATTCCCATAGGGGGGGATCTGTCATTACCAATTAGGCACTATGATTATTTACTAATGCACAAATTTTAGTTTGGTGGATGTAATATAGAAACACAACAACAGACATAACATAAGAATACCATAGACTATGCTACAAAGGAATGATGAAAAATATGAAATATAAGTGTAAATTATAATATCAAAATGAAATTGTTACAATCTCACCCATTAAGTACTTCAAGTGTTACCAACTTCCACTTACCTGTCCAACAATAACTTTGGGAGAAACTTCACAATTGCACCTCTTAATGGATTCTTTAACACAACTTTCTAAATGATGGCTTCCTTCACACACTTACTCATACAATATTTTCTCACTACTTCATTCTATGCTAAATAAGGGTGGTGGCATATCTATTTATAGAACTTTAAGGCTTATCCACCTTATCTCTACGATAGGATAAGAAATCTACTCTGACAAATCAATATTCCATACCTTAACTCTTATCTTTACATGTAAGCTTATCTTTTAAGATAAGATAAACCTTATCATTTCACATGGGTTCCACATTTTTAGACTTTTTACAAATAAAATACGTAAAATATTTATGACCTCACTCCTTGTCCTTATTACCAATATAATATTTCTAATTCCTAATCATGTAGACCCTACTTCTCTACTTACCCTAACTTTGACATTTTAACATTATCGAACCACTTACGAAAAATATTTACTTTTTACCACAACATTCCTATTGTACTTTGAATTTTACCGCACTATACATTATTAGCTGCATCGTACCGACAGTGCTATTATCTTCTATCAGACACTACTAATAATTATACTTAACAACATCCTATTCCTAATACATACATTAATGAAATAGAAATTACACAGGAAAGTTTTAGTGTTGACATCTTCCCCCTTCCTAGCTTCTACTCCATCCTCGGAGTAGATTATTTTGGTGCTTGGAAAATTCTTAACTTGTCATGGTTAACCCATTTTGTAATGGGAGTGCCATCCAATTCCTCCAGTCAATACGTGTAATTTTCATGCACAGCTACTATTTTGTAGGGCCCCATCCATTTGGGAAGAAATTTTCTCTGCCTTCCTTCTTTTTTAGATCTGGAATCATATACTAGAACAAGTCATTCACATGAAATGGAGACTAACGGATATTTTGATCAAAGTATTCCTTCTACTCTTCATTTTCTTTCTTATAGCTTGTATCCTTCACTATTTCTCTCATTTCCTCTAGCAAATGAAGATGTACCAACCTTTCTTTTTCTGAATCACTTTTATCCATCCTTTCATTTTTCATAACTCTCACAGTGGGAAATTCAAACTCAATAGGAAGAACTGGATCAATGTCATAAGTCAACTAAAATGGGGGAGTATCTTGTTGCTGACTTTGATGTTGCCAATATGCCCATAATGGTGCATGAATCCTTTATCGCCTTATGTACTTGCAAAGGCTCATCATTTTTTGATGTAAACCGACATCCAACTATTTACATCATCATGGACAAATTTGAATCAAAGTGAAAAATTTGAAGGAAAATATTTCCACACATGGTAGGTTAGAATTCAATTGTTGCTAATAAAACGATCTATGGGAGAATTTTAATGGAGGAAAAATCAAGAACTCACCCTCTTAAGGGTAAGCAACAAAATGGTAAAGCAAGAATCGAAGAGCACCCGAAATATTGGCGAGTTTTTTTATTCCTACCACCTGGCATCAAATAAGTCTAACAAAGACATCACATTTCATCTGATAAATTTATAAAACATGGGTCACAAGAAGAGATCACAATAGTGTCATCAAGAAAAGTTGTCCAACCAAACTCAAAATGGTAGAAGGAGAAAGTATGTGTGTAATATATCGTAAGTTTCAGTTCTATTTTCAAATCATTAGTGCTTAGAACAAAGTTGTGCTCTTGATGATGATGCAAAATTAGTACTACTTAATAGCATGCCCTCTAGTTTATTCCTAATATGGTCTTTCACTTTGAGAAAAATAAATCCAAGTCTAGAGGTTAATTTCTTTTGTACAAAGAATAAGAAAGTAAACCTAAGGAAGATTGGAATCTAGAAGAAAACTAGCAATTTATTATAAATAAATCATATGCTAAAGGAATATTCAAGTCAAGCCTGCTTTTATTAAAAAACAAAAAAATCAACCTCCCGAAGTTGCCGCAAATTTTCTTTGTCATTATTGTAATGCTCCTGGACTGGTATTATATGATTTTTAAGAAAGAGCACAAGATTTAACTTGATGGTCAATGAGATGGGGAAAATAAAGCCTTCATTTCTTCTAAAAATAGAGAGACAGATAAAGTGATTTGGATATGAAGTTACCCCTTTGAAATGAGGAAACACTTCTCAAAACGTGATGAAATACTTCTCTATTAAGTAAAGAGTACATTAACTGGAGGAACAAGGACCGAAGGCTGGAGGTCCAATCAATGACCACTGCATTAGTCACCAATGACAGGGGAGGCCATACAATTGTGGTGGAATGTGTGGTTGTGTGTGTGTGTGTGTTTGTGTGCTGCCGCGCGTGCGTGTGCGCGCGTGCACATGGTGGTGTGTTTTCTTTTATTCAGATTGCAAATAATGATTTTAGAGTTCCTATTTGCATCAGTGAAATGTTCAATTGAGGGGTGGCAATGGAACATGGTCTCATGTTCACTTTTCCCTCTAATCAGTTGTATTTAGTAAATAGTGGTTCCTACATGATTCCCTAAGGAAAATTAGCAACATGATATTTTGGGTTTTTTGGGTTTGGTGTCCTAGAAAACCATCGCCTTTTTTAATGTTTGGTTGTCCTGTAAAAACCCATTCCTTTTTTTTTTTTAGGTTGTTGGTTGACCTACAAAACCATCTAGATCATGAGTATGCATGGGCGTCAAAGCTGCAAAAGGAATTGTATTTGTTGTTTCTATAATTTCACCATTAGGGGAGTGCATATGGGAATTAATAATGTTAACATAGGGATGAATCTTTACAAATATATTTTACATTATTACTAAATTGCAAATATGATCATAATGTGTTTTATAAACTCATATGCATAATATAGTTTAATAGTTAGTATTTGATTTGGTGAGTTGTGAGAAAAATCCTAGATATTTTGGTAGTTAATAATAAAGAATGAGAGAGATAATCCAAGGCATCAATCTGAGATATTCATGGAGAGATATTGTAGGGTTTGAATTGAGTGTTGAATCACCTTGTAGGAGATCAACACTTATACATTTATTATCCATCTATGCAAGACAGCCCGCAGAATTTCAAATTGAATATTCTATTATTCTGTATAGTTTTCTTTTATTATTCCTAGTTTTTAAGAAAGCTCATAAAATATTTGCCCTTGCATTTTTATGAAGTATGAGAAGACAGCATCATGGCCTTCTTAAACCGCTTCATATTGGTATTTATGGATGAATAGAGTATGTTGAGAACATTTGAGTTGGGCTGGAATGAGACATGATATTTCTAGGACCAGCCCACTTAAGTGTTTTGAGAAACAACACTATTTATGGAAAACATTTGATTTAGCTCATCTGTAGAAGAATTAATAATGTGGATTTGAAGAGGGTGGATCGTCACTTCTTAGTTAGTGAAAAATTATTTATGAGTCTCATCGGCATAAGATCCTATTATTTTGGAAAATCTCTGAGCTCACACATCACTTTTTTGGGGCCTTTGATATATTTTAGGTTATTAGTCCCCATTTCGTACTTTCTAACCTTACTACCACACTATTTTCGATTCCATGATGTGTATCTGTTTTATGTTACAAAGATATTACATGTATAGATTCTCATGTTTTAGGATTGGTAAAATTTATAGGTGGAGGTCAAAAATAGTTATGGTTGATCTCATGCACATATTAAATTAACATGAGGCCTAACCTTCAATAATGATACCTTATCTAGGTTAGAGACAATGTGACATGTACTATGAGATTGCAATAGTTTTGGGAGGATATAGGCATTAGGGTTGGTACCCTTATCTTTTTCTAGTAGTTCCTGAGGAAATCTATTCTAAGAAAGGAGATATATTTCTCACCTCCTCTGAAATTATATTATGGATCTAATGCTCATCTTTTGATTTATCATTTATAGAGCTTATAATATTATTTTGGGATTATGTTTCCGGTACTGTAATTTTACTTTTTATTGATTTATGATGTATATTGTGGGCTTTTACTACTTTTTATAGGATGTATGTTTTATTTGTTTACAGTATTGACCTTGTGGTGACATACTATGAAGGTCTTTTTTGATTATTAGCTATAGATGCCTTGTATTTTCACGATAAATAATAGTGAACTATTATTATATTTTGGTTGTGTTATCATGTTTTGATGTATGGACATCTTTTATGATATTTTTGTCACCTGGTTGTAGGATTTTATTTTTTATTTACATGGATTGAAATGTTTCTTTAGTATATTATATTGAGGAGTATGATTTGTGGTTATTGAATAGGGTTAAGATGACAATGTGGTTTCAGGATTACTCTCATATTGGTGCAATTATTTGTTTTCCAAAATATATCCCTTTTGTATTATTGTCAAGTATTTTGTTGAATTCCTTGGGAACCTTACAATTAGATTAATATCATTTTTTCCATATTTTTGCATTTATGTTAATTTAGTGTGGGTATTATACACTTGATTTCATAGTCCTTTGTTGCTTTAAGATTAATATTTAGTTTTATTATCGTTTATTTATTCATTGTTTTCCTTCTCCCCTTACTTCCTTTGATTTTGTGTTTTTTATGTCTAAGAACTTTGTCATATCATTGATTATACCTTTCTACTTGTTTATTAGCGGATCACTCTTCCAACGAACCCTTGAACCCGAAATTATAATTGGGAACATTGGGTTTTTTTTGAGTCTGAAGGGCTGGTTAGAGCCCTTTTCCTGAAAACAGCCCCCAAAGCTATACTATGGAATACAAAGGTTTGTTTTGAATTAAAAAAAGGTTCCTTCCCACCCTCGTTATGTGTATTGACTCTCACATTTATTTATGTTTTGTGTATGACTAAAATCACTTGAGCATTTCACCCCTTTTAGTGAGACTGGTGCTTTGAGAGTTATCTTCCGCTTGAATTGTGAACTTCTGATGCTCACCATGAATTGTGTGCTTTCCTGGAACCTCTGTTTTCAAGGATTTTTTTCCATGAGATAATGCATTTTTCTCTAACATTATCAGGTCATTTTATTTGTCCACATTTTTTTTGAAACGAATGTTAAAAGGTAGAACATATTCTTGTGATTTGAAACCTTATGTCAAAAGCAATGGATAAGATTTACTTGGTGAGTTTCCCATAATTTTTTTTAGTTTTATATTATTATTTATGTTGGAAATGAATACCTCATATTTTCAAAAGTTTGATAGAAACAGTGATTATTCTGGGACCCCACTCCAACAAGAAAATTCCTAAAGATGTTCAGTTGTGAAAAAAGTTATCTAAAGTATATGAAATCATTGAAATTTTTTTTAAGCATGTAGTTGATTTGATGTCCGATGGTTAAAGATCATGGTTGAGGTCCTATAGTGTAAAATTGGGTGCCATATTTGATAAATATGCCTATAGCTGTTGGGGTAGTTCTCCATAGTTTTAGTTGATAGACCCGGTTGAGAAATGTAAAAAGTTATATAAATAGGATTAATATTATTTCCATTGTATAAAAATTTGTTCCTATGATTAGGTTTGAATCCATGAACCAACTCGTTTGTGGAGACGAAGTTATTTTTAACTCAGACAGGATTGGATCTGGGCTACAATGATGGAGGCAGAAATATCATGTTTCTGATTGGTTTATAATTGCTATAAGTTAGAGAGTGAAGAGGATCAAACAAATATTATTTAATGAATTTGGAGATCTTGAAAGTGGCAGTAAGGGTGAAATTAGTTGAGTTCTTAAACCTTCTTTCTTGGAAGTGTAGTTTGATATAGAAGGAAAGTTGGTGTGGCTTGCATGTAAAGATGTTTCATGAGCTCTAAAAATATTGAATGTGATATAAAGTTAATTTTATTATAATTAGTAGGTAACATTACATAGTTGAGGTGATATGGTGTGATCTAGATCATGATAGGTGAACACAGGTTTATGGAAACAACTTTTTTATAAAGGATTTGAGCCTTCTTAGTAGTGTTACGAATAATTAGAGTGTTGAAAGCTAATGTATGACCTGGATGATTTTTTTTCATACATGAAATTTTTAAGGGTATTGGAATCTTGAATAATCATGGTGATGATGTTTGTGGTTTTTGATGAATTGGGTGATGGGGCTTTGAGCCTTTGTTAACTTATTTGGTGTGTTTGAGCATGAAGACCTAATGGGTCCATTTAATTAATTTAACATGTTTTTTGTTTTATTGTTTATTTTAATTATTCATGATTTTGGTATAGGACCGACCATGATGTGTTTGAAATAGGAAAATCATAGATAAAAGTCCTTGTTTTAGTCATGTTTAACTTACTATCTATGAGGGGAAACGGGACTTAACGTAGAGTTTTTGAAACTAGTTCAAGTGAATATTGAAAGGACCAATGACTATGTGTGCAAAAATTGAATAGTTTTATAGATCTGTGTGCAAGGGTTTGAAGATAAATTAGGTCATGACCATTCAGATAGATCCCAGTCACAGGAGAGTGTGTTTGAATGTGTTGAAGGAGTTTTAATCTAAATCTTGTGATCACCAATAAAATACTGTTTACAACTAATTTTAGTGATTATCTTATGAAAATATTTTTTGATAAGTCATATTCATGAAATTTCTTTTATTATGAGTAATACACAGGGTTTATGGGTTGGTGCTCCTTGTGGGGTTGGTGCCACACTAAAGAAATATCATTGTGATGTTATAGTCATTGATTTTTTTGTTTTTTTTCTTCCCCTTGATGTTCCCACCACTCTTGTTTTATATTTTGTTCTCTCTCATGTTTTCTACTCATTTAATGTATGGTGGACACTTAATAAGCTCTTATTGAATCTATGATTGAATAGATATAATGATGCTGAAATAATGGTAAATGAAGTTGGAAATTTGTAGGACTGATTCACCGCCCCTTAGTCCATTGTGCTTCTAATAATTGGTACAAAATCTTGTCCTTTTGGATAATTTTAATCACTTGAAGGAAATCCTTTTGAAGCAAAAACAATGCGTATATAAATAATTTAAGGTTGAACAAGATTTCAGACGAAGTTATGAAGTTTTGGAATTAATAATCTAGGTTTTGTAGAGAAAGTGAGTTACATGGAAGATTACCATGGTAAAACAATCAAGGAGATGGAATCTGAAGTGGAAAGTGGTCTAAAAACATACTGGAAAAGACTACTATTGTGGCAAGTATGAAGATGATTCGAGAACCATTTAAAATCACATTAGAATAGGTACATAGCATGTTGAATACCTATGAAAGGTGGGATAAAGTTCAGAATCCGTAGATGATATTTTGAGTAAGCAAATGCAAAAAATGATACATTTGTCTTAGGTTACACAAAATAGTCAAACAAGGATGAAATGGCATGGCAAGATCATGCCATACCTACTAATACAAATGATGAATTTCCAATATCAAAAGAAATTTTATCAAACAACATAATTGATGAAACTCACAAGTAAGTTCAATGGATATTGGTTATAGTTAATTATTTTGATCATAGAGAAAAAGAGTGTAGATATTTGTCAAAAATGATCACCTGTACAGGATAGTATGAGTAGTAAATCAAATAATGTGACATGATACACTTCATGAGAAATTTCACATTGCAAGGTATTTTTCAAATCTTATCCTTTGTCTCTTCTACTTCCATATTGGCAACCAACTTACCTTCAAGCTAACCATTGCTCAAGGCATCTTTCCTTCTGCTACTATTTTGCATTCAAAAACCTTTTGAATCTTATCAACACACAAAGAAAGAAAATAAGAATTGAGGCGACAGATACAGATACAACCAGAGTTTTCCAAAGCTCTTTCTTGTCTAGGTTGGAATTACTTGTTTGTTTTGCTTCATTTGCAATTATCAAGTTTCAGATCATACTTTATTCCTATCAAATATAGTAGTAAAATTGTTTCATGCAATTAATTAGGAAATTACAAGTAGATGAAATCATTAGAAAGCTTGCTCTTTGACATTACCAAGGATGTTATGGGCAACAATAGCTCTTCTAGGGTTATGATTTATTCTCACCTCTGAGTAGGGTTTGAAGGGTTTTTGATTACAAAATTAGGTTATCTATTTTAGATTAGTTTCCTATCGTAGAAGCAATTGTATACTCTTGCAATTCCTTGTATTTAGTTTTTTATTAGATTAGAAGTATTTCTTAAAAACAACAAAATATTAAAAAAAAAACTACTTTTGTTAGATTAGTTTTACTTTCATTTTTTTCTCTGATATACTGTGAAAACAAACCGAAAACATAGATTAAAATTCATTAATAGTTAGTTTGTTTTACCAAATTCATGTGGGCTCTTCTTCATGCTTTCTTCTTGCATTCTTGTAATCTCCTTTGCTTGTTTGAGGGTCATTGGGTGGTCATACTTCACTCATTGTCTGATTTTTGGCTTCATCCCAGAATGGAAGTGCTTATATAGGGAGATTATCCCGCCAATTTCATCAACCACCGGCTAATCCTTCATTCCAGACTGGGGGCATCGTCGAGCTTCCTTCTTAGCTCTGAAACATGAGCATGATAATCCCGAGCTTCTACTTCTATCTGGGTAGCTTGTGATATTGATCATGAGCTCTGAATATGTCTGTGGTCAAACAAATTCTTCAAGATCAAATTTCAGTTAATCAATCTCATGAGTTTTCACATTACTGCCTAGTGTTTTAAACCACCTAAGGGCTAAACCATCCAAAAGGTAGGAAAAATTCAGTCCATTCATTTCTTCTTATCGGCCATCACAAATATAAGATCGTTTAAACTCTGAATGAAAGAGGAAGCATCTTTTCATTAGATGGGCTTGAAAAAAACATGAATCTTCCCGTTTCAAAATGTAACCACAATGAAATTACCAACCACAAGTATAATCAACAAGAATTATGTGCACAAATAATTAGAATCCACTATAACAGAAAGTGGCTTTAACCTTTCTACAGTTAAAAAGAATGACCACGGAAACTATGAAAACTTGACTTACTGCGGTAACAATTGACTTACTGTGGTTAAAACCACTATTCATGGTACCAAGTGAAGTACTGTGGTAAACTATTCACGGTAAAAATTAAGTTACTGTGGTAAATACTATTCATGCTAAAAGTGACTTTACCATGGTAACTACTATGCACAGTAAAAACAAAGTTACCCTCCAAATGATTTCTAACTAAGTGGGAATATCTCTCGAGAAAATCCACCAACGAGGAATGGTCCTGGAAACGGAACCAAAATGTCATCACCAATACAACACTATGATAATTCTCCACCGGGAACACCTCGTGCTGTGATTATTTACTAATGCACATCTTTTATTTTGGTGGACGTAATCTGAAAACACAACAATAGACATAACACAAGAATACCATAGACTATGATACGAAGAAATGATGACAAATATGAAATATAACTGTAAATTATAATATCAAAATGAAATTGTTACAATCTCACCCATGAATTACTTCAAGTGTTACCAACTCCACTTGCCTTCCAACAATAACTATGGGAGAAACTTCACAATTACACCTCTTAATGGCTTCTTTAACACATTTTCTAAATGATGGCTTCCTTCACACACTTACTCATACAATATTTCTCACTACTTCCTTCTATGCTAAATGAGGGGGGTGGCTCTCTATTTATAGAAATTTCAGGCTTATCCACCTTATCTCTAAGATAGGATAAGAAATCTACTCTGACGAATCATATTCCATACCTTAACTCTTATCTTTACATGTAAGCTTATCTTTTAAGATAAGATAAACCTTATCATTTCACATGGGTTCCACATTTTTAGACTTTTTACAAATAAAATACACAAAATATTTATGACCTCACTCCTTGTCCTTATTACCAATATAATATTTCTAATTCCTAATCATGTAGACCCTACTTCTCTACTTACCCTAACTTTGACATTTTAACATTACCGAACCACTTACAACAAATATTTACTTTTTGCCACAACATTCCTATTGTACTTTAACTGTTACCGCACTATACATTATTGGCAGCGTTGTACCAGTAGTGTCGTTATCTTCTATCAGATGCTACTACTAATTATACTTAACAACATCCTATTCCTAATAAATACATTAATGAAATAGAAATTATGGAGGAAAAATTTAGTGTTGACAGATCGCCTTTAAATGTGACCAAGGGACTTGTGTATTTATTTTATTTGGTTCCTTTGTTAATGTTTGCATGTGTTTAATTTGTAGTGCATTGACCCCTTTCATTATTTATTAAATGGTGTGTTAATATTGTGAGTAATCATCTTGTTAAGTTAATTAATTAAAATATGTCACAAGAAATTAATTAATAGAGTTGTCGGCCTTCAATTAAAAGTGTTGTAAGAAATGTGTAAGAGATATGTAAGTTGATTTTGGAGTATGAAACACTTCATATTCTTTAAAACTCGAATTTGTCCTTGGAGGCTGATTTTTGAGGCTTGTGGGACAAGTTAAACTTGTCCCATACCTCTTAAATTTATATACCAACCTTACCTATGGTTGGAGAGTTAAAATTAAAATTTCTTTATGTATTTTTGTAAGTCATGTTGAATGTTTTATTGCACTTTTCCTACATGTTTTAATTTCAGTCATTGGGGTGTGGGCTTGATTGAGCGTCTAAGTAAAACTATCATATTATTCACCCACCTATTTAATATTCATTGGAGAATGAAGTTGAATTTGTGTTGGAGTTGAGGAGTGTGATGTGGCATCCTACATGGATCCACCTCATCCTCTTCTCTTCCCTCTCCTATAAATTCAAATTCTTTAGCTTGTTTTTGGGTTGCTTTACTTTTTCATATTCATTTTGGGCAACTTATTTTAATGTTTTGAGCTCTTGCTTTTGGAGAAGATTGGATATTGTTGCATGCTTGTAGATTGTTGATATATTGGACTATTTTGCATTAGAAAGCTTTTTGTTTTACAACCTTGGAACAAACTCCATTATGGAGAGGTACGAGTTTGGTTCTTGAAATTATTTTCTTTCAATTTTATGTTTATGTGAATGGTTGAATGTTTGAATGTGCTATTTTATTTGTTGGCTGGTTGGGTAGATGGCCTAGGAATAGTGTAGGAGAATACTATGGGGTATTCCTATGCAAGGCATAAGTGTTTTGGGGAGGTATAAGTGTGGAGGGAGTTGGAATTTGGGTTCCACCTTACAAATAAATAGCTTGCATTTCTTTACTAGTTATGGGGTGCCATAAGAGGTTGAGGAGGCATAAGGAAATGTGAGGAATAATGGGTACTTAAGGAAGGCATAAGGGCATGTCAAGGTTTTGATATACTATAGTTTTGGTAGTTTGTTCTCAAGTGGTGATACCCATTTCCCCTTTGGATCTCTTGCTCCTTTGGCTTACATGATGAAGCCTGAGTTTTTTTTTTAATGTCTTAATGTGTTTTTGATGTGAAATATTTGCATGTGTGTGTGGAAGCCTGTTGTTGCTATGAGTTGAAACACACTTCTTATTGCATTATGGTTGGGGTTCGGGGGCCAATGAAAAAGGATGGATTCTCCTTTCATTGGATGTATTGGTTGGGTGGAGAGAGTTTCCTTTCCCTTGCTTTTGTTGTGATCAAAATTGAAATAAATGGAGGATTTTCATTTTGCTCTTTTGCAGCAGAGGAAAAAGATCATTTTGACAATTGTAACTGAGTTTATCTTTGATTGTAACCCCTTCCCACTTTGAAGTAGATGACCTTGTATATTTTTTTATGGAAATATGTTTTTTATTAGCTATGAGAGTTATAATTCAAAATGTGAAAGATATGTACTCTATTTCTATTTTTAAATGAAATAAAAGGAAGATTTATATCCTTGTAAACTATATTTGATCTTTGTAAAGGATAATTTGTAAAAGGAATGATTCCACCTAAATAAATGTCATGTCACCTTCACAAAATAATTTACTATTGTTTGAAACTACTTAGAAATGCATTTGAAATCTCTATTTGGAAAGTGTAATTAGAATTATTGCAATCTCTGTGTTTGAAAAACATGTTTTTGAAAGAGATAGAAATTGCATATTTTCTTCTACCTTTTTATTGAAGGAAATATAACATTATAGTATTGGATTAGAACAAGTTCATATTTTTAGGTTTGGTAAATGCAAATGGATCAAATTGAATTTGAAGTTGTAGAACACTGTTAGATATTTTTTCAAACTAGCAAATAGTTTTATTCAAAATGTACAGAACAACCCCTGAAACAATGAACACTAAAATGTAACATTGAATTGAACTTAATATGATTAAAATGACCCCAAACAAACTAAAACACTTAAGAAATTTTATAGAACCTTTTAGAATCAGGCTCAACCTTTTCATAGTCCTTTGCTGTCAAATTGAGAAATTTTGAATTGATCTTCAATCGACAAAATATACCTTGCAATCCATCCTAAATTCATGTAAGAGCAATCCTTCATGTATTTCTATCATGTCGAGAAAGGAAGGAGGTCAAATTGAACAAAATTTATACGTCAAAAGTTACAAGTTTTCATTTTATAAGCCTGTAGATTGTTTTCTAAAAATTTACCCTCAATTTTTTTTCTAATTTAAATTCTTAAGGATTCTGTGAAAATATGACATCGAGATATTTCCAAAAAGTCCTCATTTTCCAAGAACCGAGTTTCCTATCAAACGTTATGGCCTCCTAAAGTTTGAAGAAGAGAAAAAGCTTCTTCCGCGCCTGTTTTACATGCCCCGAAGAAAAAGAGATTCTTCTGCACCTGTCTTACGTGCCCGGGAGAAAAAGAGCTTCTTCCGCACCTGTCTTGCATGCCTGGGAAAAAATATCTACTTTTGCGGCCATCTTGCATGCCTGAGAGAAAAAGAGCTTCTTCCGTGCCAGTCTTGCGTGCCAGGGAGAAAAAGAGCTTCTTCCGTGCCTGTCTTTCGTGCTCGAGAGAAAAAGAGTTTCTTCCGCACCCATCTTTCATGGCTGGGAGAAAAATTAAACTAAAATAGGTTCTTCCACACCTAGGAGAAAATTTTCTTCCCACACCTACTTTCTGCACCCAGGGAAATCTCTTCCTATGCCCTCCAAGAAGATAATCTATCTGCGCTAAGGATGACTTTATTTCTCTTAGTGTTTTGTAGGATGTTTTGATAACTATTGTAATGGACTCTGGGAATTTTTTGTGAACACTTTACAAGAAAAATTTATTCCATAATTTTTCTAACTAAACCTAGGTTGTTCTTGGGTCTCGAGTGGAGAGAATTTAGGTGGCGTTACAGTCCACATAAAATGTTTAGGGTACGAACAAAGGCTTCTTTGAATATGAGTACTAGGGGTCCTTGAGGTATATCATGGCAGTATAGGACTACTCAAGTTTGTTATGGTTGTGGTGATTGAGGCCATTATTTGAACATGTATCCACAAAGTCCACATGCACTTAAGGAAAGGAAATCCCATGCATCAGAGGCTACGTTTGGTGATAGAGGAAGGCCACACAGGATCTATGTGGAGTTTGATAACTTCTAAGAAAAGCATCAGGCTACTGTGCTTGAAATAATAGGTAGTATCAGTGGCACCCCCATTTTAGTATTTTCTTTTATAACAGGTATTCATACTCATTTGTATCTCCTTCAGTAGTGGAACTTATATGCTGGTGGAAGTGAGATAGGGTTCTAGATGGGATGTAGACATAGCATCAGGTGTCATACTTTCCATAGACTCCTTACTTAAGGAGTGTGTACATGAAATAGGGTCATTTAACACTACAATTGACCTTCACATTTTTTATTTAGGGTCTTATGATGTGCTATTGGGTATGGAATGGTTATCATCTCATTGGGGTATATTAGATTTATATCGTAAGGTGATTGAATTCTGAGATGACATAAGATTAGAGAGGGTTGTGACATGTATAAAGAGACCCATATCCATATGTAGTATATCTGATATGCATCTTAAGTGGAGTATTTGGAAGGGATAATGTAGTTGTTTTCCATCATGTTGAGTAATAAGATGAAGGAGTCTTTGGGACCACATTTGGATGATCACCCTCCTCTATAGGAGTTTTTTTATATATTTCCTAAGGAGTTTCTAGGTTTACCACCTTCACGAGAGATATATTTCCACATTGAATTTGTACCATGAGCTGAGCCTATATCCTGAGCACCCTATAGATGATAAATGCTAAGCTTTGTGAGCTCAAATCTAAGCTAGAGGGATTATTGTAGAAGGGCCTTATTCTCTCTAGTTTGTCACCATGGGGAGCACCAATTATATTTGTGAAGAAGAAGGATCAGAACTTGAGGTTTTGTATTTCATATAAGTAGCTAGATAAGGTGATGATCAAGAATCATTATCCTCTTCCACAAATTGATGATCTATTTGATCAGATGAGAGGAGTGTCTGTCTTCTCTCAGATTGACCTAAAATTATGATACCATATGTTGAGGATTGTAAAGGCAAATATACATAAGACACATTTCCATACTAGTTATGGACATTATAAGTTCACAGTGGTTCCATTCAGACTCATCAATGTGTTACAAATATGTTGTGACATTATTAATAAATTTTAATATTATTAATAATGAGTTTATAGAACTCATATTAATAATATGGTTGTCATAGTTAGTACTAGTATTTGGGTGAGCTGTGAGAACAACTCACGTAGCTATTTTGTGGTGTGTGATAATAAAGGAATTAGAGATATATTCTAGGGATAAATCTAAGAGATTCATGGAGAGAGATTGTAGGGTTTAAAGATGAATGTTGAATCCACCTTTATAGGAGATCAAACATTATAAATTTTATGCTCCATCTATGCAAATACATCCTGAATGAATTCAAATTGAAATATTCTATTATTTAGTGTATAATTTCATTTTTAGTATTCTAGTTTTTAAGAAATCTCATACCAAAATAATATTTGGTATCAAAACATGGTCGGTCGAATGAGAGTCTAAGAGAATTCAGGATTTCATGAAACAAGAGATAAATTAGTTCATGGTAAAAAATATGGATGTAGTCATTTGTCATCAGTTTTCATCACATTTAGTCATGCATTTTACATCGACTTGGTCTTCAGATCAAACAAAGCATCAACACATTCACGTCTCTTCCAACGATGATATGATCATATGACTCACAATTTATGCCTATTTAGAGAATAAATCATTTTGGTGAAGTTGTTTGTATGTATGAATGAAAAATCCCAAGTTATAACTCTACTCATTTGTTTTTTGCCATTTTTGGATTTAGTAAAAAAACACAAATATAGATTTTTTTTTCCATTTTTGGAAAGGGATCCGAAAAGATGTTGGATTTAAAATTTATAGTTGCCATAAATTTTCGTTGGTAACACAGAGTGAGATGATGTTTTTTTTAAATGTGTGTTTTTTCAAGCTCTTTGGATTGGTCATTTTGTAGTCATCAAAAATTGTAAAAAAAAAATTGCCTCTCGAATGCATTTTTGATGTAAACCGACATCCAACTATTTAAATCATCATGGACAAGTTGAATCAAAGTGAAAAATTTGAAGGAAAATATTTCCACACATGGTAGGTTAGAATTCAATTGTTGCTAATTAAAAAAGATCTATGGGAGATTATGGAAGGAAAAATCAAGAAATCACACGACGTTAATGAAGCAACAAAATGGTAAAGCAAGAATCGAAGAGCAACGAAGATTATTGGCCTAGGTTTATTTTATTCCTACCTGCATCAAATAAGTCTAACAAAGACATCACATTTCATCTGGATGAAATTTATAAAACAAATTGGGTCACAAGAAGAGATCACAATAGTGGCACTCAAGAAAAAGTTGTCCAAACTCAAAATGGTAGAAGGAGAAAGTATGGTGGAATATATCGGTAAGTTTCATTCTATTTCAAATCAATTAGCTAGAATCAAAGTTGATGCTCTTGATGATGATGCAAAATTAGTACTACTTAATAGCATGCCTCTAGTTATTCTAATATGGTCTTCACTTTGAGAAAAATAAATCCAAGTCTAGAGGATTTAATTTCTTTTGTAAAAGAAGAAGAAAGTAGAACCAAGAAGATTGATCTAGAAGAAACTACAATTTATGGTAGAAATAAATCATATGCTAAAGGAATATTCAAGCCTTCTTTTAAACAAAAATCAACCTCCCAAGGTGCACGAAAATTTCTTTGTCATTATTGTAATGCTCCTGGACATGGTATTATGTATTTTAAGAAAAGAGCACAAGATTTACTTGATGGTAAATTGAAGGATAAAGCCTTCATTTCTAAAAATAGAGACAGATAAAGTGATTTGGATATGAAGTCTACCCACTTTGATAATGAGGAAACAAATTCTCAACAAAGTGATGAATACTTCTTCTATTAAGTAAAGAGTACATTAAATGGAGGAACAAGGCAACGAAGGCTGGAGGTCAATCAATGACCACTCATTAGTCACCAATGACGAGGCCATACAAAATTGTGGTGGAAGTGTGTTTGTGTGTGTGTGTGTGTTTGTGTGCGCGCGTGCGTGTGCGCGCGTGCACATGTGTGTGTGTTTTCTTTTATTTCAGATTTGCAATATGATTTTAGAGTTCCTATTTGAATAAGTGAAATGTTCAAATTGAGGGGGGGAAATGGAACATGGTCTCAATGTTCAATTTTCCCTCTAATCAGTTTGTATTTAGTAAATAGTGGTTCCTACATGATTCCCTAAAGGAAAATTAGCAACATGATATTTGGGTTGTTGGTTGTCCTATAAAACCATCCTTTTTTATGTTTTTGGTTGTCCTGTAAAACCATCCTTTTTTTTAGGTTGTTGGTTGACCTAAAAAACCATCCAGATCATGAGTATGCATGGGCGGCAAGCTGCAAAAGGAAGTGTATTTGTTGTTTCTATAATTTCAACATTAGGGGAGTGTATATTGGGAATTAATAATGTTAACAATAGGGGAGTGAATCTTACAAATATATTTTTACATTATTAATAAATTGCAATATTATCAATAATGTGTTTATAGAACTCATATGAATAATATAGTTGTAATAGTTAGTATTTGTATTTGGGTGAGTTGTGAGAAAAACTCACATAGATATTTTGGTATGTGTAATAATAAAGGGATGAGAGAGATATCCAAGGCATAAATCTGAGAGATTCATGGAGAGATATTGTAGGGTTTGAAGATGAGTGTTGAATCAACCTTTGTAGGAGATCAAACACTATACATTTTATTATCCATCTATGCAAAGACATCCCGCAAGAATTCAAATTGAATTATTCTATTATTCAGTGTATAGTTTCTTTTTTAGTATTCTAGTTTTTAAGAAAGCTCATAAAAAATAATATTGCCCTTGCAATTTTTATGAGTATGATGAATAAAGCATTCATGGCCTTCTTAGACCGCTTCATATTGGTATTTATTGATGAAGAGAGTATGTTGGAAACATTTGAGTTGGGATGGAATTGAGAACATGATAGTTCTAGGACCAGCCCACTTGAAGTTTTTTGAGAAACAAAGCATATTTATTTGAAAACATATGGATTAGTCTCATCTGTAGAAGAATTAATATGTGGATTTGAAGAGGGTGGATCGTCACTTCTTAGTTAGTGAAAAATTATTTATGAGATCTCATCGGCATAAGATTCCTATTTATTTTGGAAAATGCTCTGAGCTCACACATCACTTTTTTGGGGCCTTTGATATATTTTAGGTTATTAGTCCCATTTCGTACTTTCTAACCTTACTACCACACCTATTTCGATTCCATGATGTGTATCATGTTTTATTTTACAAAGATATGTACATGATAGATCTCATGTTTTGGATTGGTAAAATTTATAGGTGGAGGTCGAAAAATAGTGTATGTTGGATCTCATGCACATATTAGAGTACATGAGGCCTAACCTTCAATAATGATACCTTATCTAGGTTAGAGTACAATGTGACATGTACTAGGAGATTGCAAATAGTTGGGAGGATATAGGGCCATTAAGGGTTTTGTACCCTTATCTTTTTCTAGTAGTTCCTGGAGGAAATCTATTTCTAAGAAAGGAGGATATATTTCTCACCTCCTCTTGAAATTATATTATGGAATCTAATGACTCATATTTTGATTTATCATTTTGAAATAGAGATTATAATATTATTTTGATTATGTTTCAGGTACATGTAATTTTAAATTTTGATTGATTTATGATGTATATTGTGGCTTTTACTAACTTTTTTATAGGATGTATGTTTATTTGTTTGACATTATGGACCTTGTGGTGACTATACTATGAATGTCTATTTTATGATTATTAGCTATAGATGCTCTTTTATTTTTCACTGATAAATATAGTAACTATTATTATATTTGGTTGTGTGTATCATGTTTTGGATGTATGGACATCTTTTATGATATTTTTGTCACATGGATTGATAGGATGTTATTTTTTTATTTACATGGATTGGATGTTTCTTTAGCTATATTATATTGAGGAGGTATGATTTGTGTGTATTATGTGTATAGGGTTAAAGGATGACAATGTGGGTTTCAGGAGATTACTCTCATATTGGTGCAATTATTTGTTTTCCAAAATATATCCCATTTTGTATTATTGTCAAGTATTTTTGTGAATTCGTTGGGAACCTTACGAATTAGTTAATATCATTTTTCCATAATATTTTGCATTTATTTAATTTAGTGTGGGTAATTATACACTTGGATTTCATAGTCCCTTTGTTGCTTTAAATTAATAAATTTAGTTTTAATTATCGGTTTATTTATTTCATTGTTTTCCTTCTCCCTTACTTCATTTGATTTGTGTTTTTTATGTATAACTTTGTCATATCATTGATTATACCTTTTCTTACGTTGTTTATTAGAGGATACACTCTTCCCAACGAACCCCTTTACCCAAATTATAATTTGGGAATAATGGGTTTTTTGTGAAGTCTGAATGGCTTGTAGAGAGCCTCTTTTTCCTTGAAAACAGCCCCCAAAGCTATACATATGGATACAAAAGGTTGTTTTAGATTAAAAAAAAGGTTCCTTCCCACCCTCGTTAGTGTATTTACTCTCAAATTTTATTTATGATTTTTTGTATTACTAAAATCACTTGAGGCAATTTCAATCCACCTTTTAGTGAAACATGGTGCTTGAGAGTTATCTTCCAGCTTGAATTGTGAACTTCTGATGCTCACCATGAATTGTGTGCTTTACATGGAACCTTCTGTATTTCAAGGATGTTTTTCCATTGAGATAATAGCATTTTTCTAACATTATAAGGTCATTTTATTGTCACATTTTTTTGAACGAATGTTAAAAAGGTAAACATATTCTTGTGAGTTTGAAACCTTAGGTCAAAAGCAATGGATAAGATTTACTTGGTGAGTTCCCATAATTTTTTTTAGTTTTATTATTATTATTTTATGTTGGAAATGAATACCTCATATTTCTAAAAAGGTTTGATAGAACATGTGATTATTCGTGGACCCCACTCAAACAAGAAAATTCCTAAAGATGTTCAGTTTGTGAAAAAGTTATCTAAAGGATATATGAAATAAATTGAAATTTTTTTAGCATGGGAGTTGTAATTGATGTCCATGATGGTTAAAGATCATGGTTGAGGTCCTAGAGTTAAAATTGGGCCATATTTATAAATATTGGCCTATAGGAATTTTGGGGGTAGTTCTCCAATAGTTTTAGTGATAGACCCGGTTGAGGAAATGTAAAATGTTATAGAAATAGGATTAATATTTATTTCCATTGGTATAAATTTGTTCTCTTGATGATTAGGTTTGATCCATGAACCAACTCAGTTTGTGGAGAAGAAGGTTATTTTTTACTCAGGAAAGGATTGATCTGGCTACAAGATGGAGGCAGAAATATCATGTTTTCGATTGGTTTATAATTGCTATAAGTTAGAGAGTGAAGAGGGATAAAAAAAATATTATTGAATGAATTTGGAGATCTTGAAAGTGGCAGTAAGGGTGAAAATTAGTTGAGTTCTTAAACCTTCTTTCTTGGAAGTGTAGTTTGATATAGAGGAAAGTTGGTGTGGCTTGCATGTATAGATGTTTCATGAGCTCTAAAAATATTGAATGTGATATAAAGTTAATTTTATTTATAATTAGTAGGTAACATTACATAGTTGAGGTGATATGGTGTGATCTAGATCATGATAGGTGAACACAGGTTTATGGAAACAACTTTTTTATAAAGGATTTGAGCCTTCTTAGTAGTGTTACGAATAATTAGATTGGTGAAAGCTAATGTATGACCATGGATGATTTTTTTTCATACATGAAATTTTTAAGGTATTTGGAATCTTGAATAATCATGGTGATGATGTTTGTGGTTTTTGATGAATTGGGTGATGGGGCTTTGAGCCTTTGTTAGACTTATTTGGTGTGTTTGAGCATGGAAGACCTAATGGGTCCATTTAATGAATTTTAACATGTTTTTTGTTTTATTGTTTATTTTAATTATTCATGATTTTGGTATAGGACCGACCTATGATGTGTTTGAAATAGGAAAATCATATAAAAGTCCTTGTTTTAGTTCATGTTTAACTTACTGAGCTATGAGGGGAAACGGGACTAACGTAAGAGTTTGAAACTAGTTCAAGGGAATTGAAATGGACATGAATATGTGTGAAAAAATATGAATAGGTTTATAGATCATGTGTGCAAGGGTTTGAAGATAAATTAGGTCATGACAATTCAAGATAGATCAAGTCAAAGGAGAGTGTGTTTGAAGAGTGGTTGAAGGAGGTTTTATCTAAATCTTGTGATCACCATAAAATTAATGTTTACAACATAAATTTAGTGATTATCTTATGAAAATATTTTTTGATAAGTCATATTCATGAAATTATCTTTTTATGAGTAATATCAACAAGGGTTTATGGGTTGGTGCTCCTTGTGGGGTTGGTGCCACACTAAAGAAATATCTTGTGATGTATTATAGTCACTTGATTTTTTTGTTTTTTTTCTTCCCCTTGAGATGTTCCCACTAACATCTTGTTTATATTTGTTCTCTCTCATGTTTTATACTCATTTTAATGTATGGTGGACACTTAATAAGCTCTTATTGAATGCATATGATTGAATAGATATTAATGGATGCTGAAAATAATGGTAAATGAAGTTGGAAATTTGTAGGACTGATTCACCGCCCCTTAGTCCATTGTGCTTCTAATAATTGGTATCAAATCTTGTCCTTTTGGATAATTTTAATCACTTGAAGGAAATCCTTTTGAAGCAAAAACAATGCGTATATAATTTTAGGTTGAAACAAGATTAAGAAAGAAGTATGAAGTTTTGGAATTAATAATCTAGGTTTTGTAAGAGAAAGTGAGTTACATGGAAGATGACCATGGTAAAACAATCAAGGAGATGGAATCTGAAGTGGAAAGTGTGTCTAAAAACATAATGGAAAAAGAATAATATTGTGGCAAGTATGAAGATGATTCGAGAACCTTAAATCACAATTAGAATAGGTACATAGCATGTTGAATACCTATGAAAGGTTGGATAAATGTTCAGAAGCCCTAGATGATATTTTGAGTAAGCAAAATGCAAAAAATGATAAATTTGTCTTAGGTTACACAAAATAGTCAAACAAGGATGAAATGCATGCAAGATCATGCCAAATACCTACTAATAAAAATGAGGATGTCAAATATCAAAAGAAATTTATCAAACAACCTAATTTAATGAAAATCACAAGTAAGTTCAATGGATAGTGTTATAGTTGCAATGATTTTGATCATAGAGAAAAAGAGTGTAGAATATTTGTCAAAAATGATCACCTGTACAGGGATAGTATGAGTAGTAAATCAAATAATGTGACATGATACAACTGTCATGAGAAATTTCACATTGCAAGGTATTTTCAAATCTTATCCTTTGTCTCTTCTACTTCCATTGCAACCAACTTACCTTCAAGCTACCATTGCTCAAGCATCTTCTTCTGCTACTATTCTTGCATTCAAAAACCTTTTGAATCTTATCAACACACAAAGAAAGAAAATAAGAAATTGAGGCGACAGATACAGATACAACCAGAGTTTCCAAAGCTCTTTCTTGTCTAGGTTGGAATTACTTGTTTGTTTGCTTCATTTGTCAAATTATCAATTTCAGATCATTAGCTTTAATTACATATCAAATAGAGTAGTAAAATTGTTCATGTCAATTAATTAGGAAATTACAAGTAGATGAAATCATTAGAAAGCTTGCTCTTTGACATTACCAAGGATGTTATGGGCAACAATAGCTCTTCTAGGGTTATGATTTATTCTTCACCTCTGAGGTAGGGTTTGAAGGGTTTTTGATTAAATTAGGTTATCTATTTTAGATGTAGATTTCCATATTGGTAGAAGCAATTGGATACATCTTGCTAATTCCTTGTATTGATTTTTTTATTAGATTAGAAGTATTTCTTAAAAACAACAAAATATTAAAAAAAAAACTACTTTTGTTAGATTAGTTTACTTTCATTTTTTTTCTCTGATATACTGTGAAAACACCGAAAACATAGATTAAAATTCATTTAATAGTTAGTTTGTTTTACCAAATTCATTTCAATTCAATCTGCATGACCATCAATGGTCCACAACAAGAAAAGATGCATAGTTTTGATTCCTTGGTCCCACAATCCAATGGGCCAGAATTATTAACGAACATTGATACGGGTTTACACCTACAGGTTTGACACACACCCACTAGGTTTTCTGAGAAAATAGAACATCTAAACATGATAAACATCGCATCTTATCAAGCCTACGATTATTGGACTGCTCTTGACAGCACATGACCATAACAAGACCACAAATTCCATGAGTTTTCAGTTATGATCCTCAAGTCCCGAAACCCAACAGTCCTACTAACCAAATGGATATCGACATTGGTTTACATGCATCAATATTTATATAATCACCACTTCTACCTGATATCATTGCATGACTTTCATTATTGAACATAACTGTCGATCATGCTAAGATTTTCTGGACTACATCGGAGATTCACCCATCGTCCATGTGGTTTCATTATGCCTTTCGTTCTGACTTTCATGAACTTGTCTATAAATCCATACGAGTTGACCACAGGCCACTTTCCTTGTGTTCAAGAACCAATGAATATAATCTCGGTAGAGCTCGATATTGACTAGAGTCTCTGAGAAGTTATTATATTAGATTGATCCATCACACCACTTCAAGTTAGGAGAGCATTCTTTTCCTTAGACTTATAGATCCTAATATTGCATGTCGAAGATATAAGGTTACCTCATTAGCTTATCCACCATCACCATAAATAAACATCCATTTCTATTCTACACCCGTTGTTTTGGCATGAGCTTGAGAAGTCGGGTGCGAAGAAGGTCACAAGTTGATTTTATTTCATACAAATTGGTGAACCCGATGTGAAGAGCTAGTCTCTATGAATTTCCAATTTCTTCATCCATAATTTATTCTGTGGGTATTCTTATACCCCACGAATATGTCAGGATATGATGAGTATGGTTGACCCATCTTGGATTACGACATGTACAATTATCGAACATGTATACCACAACAATCACCTTCACTCTCAACATCGGAAGATAACCACTCAAATGATCAAAATCCTCTTCTTCAAGGAACAAATGTTGGTTCCTCTATGTGTATTGAGGAACTTGACCAAATCACACAAATATATCCTCACAAAAAGTCAAGTTCAAACAACATGACTTTCACTAGGGAATCAAGTTTATCTCCTCAAGTATTGTTTTGACAACCCGTTAGCATGAAATTGGACAAGCTCTGACATCTAGATGAGGAGTACTTATCAAGATATGTCAGGAGTGAAAAATGCTTCCAAAATATGAACTAGGCTTTTAATAGGTTGCAAGGACATGGTGATGCCCTTCTTCAAAACAATAACACTACCCCTCTAACAATAGAAAATGTTTCAAATGAGGGGTGACAACATACTAAACAATTCATAGTAGGATACCACACTCCTCAACAACCTCCAAAAGTTCAAAAACAAGCACCTAGGAAAAACACCATCCCATCAATAGATGATGTCATCTCAGTATTATTTGACAAGTTCAAAGAGTTAGAGCTTTCCCAAAATGCTCAAATATCATATGCAGGGCAAGCAATAACTTCTCACCATCCATAAAACTATGGACAAGGACCTACTACAGAGAATCCTCCAATTTTAATGGGCACTCCAAACCTTGGAGATTTTCTGATTGGGATGGGTACCTTAGGTATGCCCCCTCACGCCACATATGGATATCTATAATAGGTCCCATCCAAAAATGCGTTCTCAAATGCCATACTAACTAGAAATGCAACCTTCCCTGGCTTTGTGCCTTCGAATCCATATCAAAGTAGTCAACCCACTTATGTAGACATGTACTAAAAATCACCACAGGGGGATATGTACACTTACCTAGGTTCATATGAATAGCCAAAGGGGATGCCATATGCTTGAGTGAATTTTTACGCCATACCATTTCAGAAACCGATGTACACATTGGGGACCTATTCTGAATATCTTAAGGACCCTCTAGACTTCTCCATCTTGACAGTCATGCTCCCAAGACCCTTGGCCAAGCTTCCAAAGCTCAAAGGGGAGGTAAATCCTAATGTTCACATCAAATCTTACACAGTGGCCATTCAAGAGCTACTCCCATGGGACGCATTCGTTGTGAATATTTTCCCTAAGATGCTAGAAGGTATTGCTCTTGATTGGTACTATAGGATACATGAGGATTCAATAAATTCCTTCAAACAACTCATATCAGAGTTAATTAAGGATTTTGATATGAAAATTTTTTTAAGAACATGAATCAAAGAATTCCTTCATATCAAACAAGAGCATAATGAGTCTGCATCCCACTTCATTCAAATGTGGTGATAGGTTCTTTACTCCTCTGCAAGTGCTTCAAACATGGATCAAAAGGAGCTTTTTTATTTGTTCCTCCCCTCCCTCATTAGGGAGACAAAGGAAGAATTTCAAAAGTTCCCTCTAAGGAGCTAAAAAGAGGTTTTAGAAGGTGCTCTTCAAATTGACCAAGTAGTCATTGACAGTGGTTGTAAGACTTATGGAGAAAAATGAAGGTTAGTCACTCCTAAAAAAAATAACCCTAGTTACACCAACAATACTTCAAATAATAAAGGACTGAAGGTCCTTAATAAGAACCATGGGGTCACAAATAACGGTGTTATTGATCAGCCCAAGAAATCCAATGTTCTTAATTCTCTCAATACAAATAACACAAATAACAACAACAATGGAAATAATCAGAGAAACAATAACTTCTCGCCCTCTGTCAATGTTGTAAATTTTAATCATCCTCAGCAACAATAAAAGAAACAACCTTAGAAATCAAGACAAACACATACCCAAGGCCCTAATCAATACCCAAGAGGGTATCCAAACAAATTCCAAAAATAAGGGAAGGGGTTCCCAAATTCTAACTATAACAACAAACAACCAAACAATAACCGTAATTTCGAGCCGCAATAAGGTGCAAACCAAAGGCGTTGAGATTATGATCCTGATTTGTATTTCATTTTTCATAGGGTTCACGGGCAGGATGAAAGAACGTTCTGTGATTACAATAAGTTTCTACAACATTTTCCAAAGTACTAAAGACATTTGTTCGTTGATATGTTTTTGGCAAACCCATAATCACCAACTTAGAACACCTACATAGGACCAGTATCCCCACATAACACACCACTTATAATATTTTATGAGCTTTTCCCCACGCACCCAAAATATGGTAGAATTGATCCCAATGGCTGAAACAAGGGTATTGTAATAGGAACCAACGATCGTGAAGCCTTAACTTTATCAAACCCATAGGTGGCATCTTCATTGGATGACCGCCAAAAAACAAAAATTGTGGGATTGGTCGAGTTGTACATTGAACCTGAGATTAATACTACCACTAGAACCATAGAGTATTCCTCACATCCTATCCTGATCTACCCAACTATATCAGATGACACTCGTGATACACTAGGTAAGCTAGTAGGATCTTATGACTTGATTAGTGATCTAATCAAGACCTTCTCTCACATTTCCTTCTTGGATCTATAAAATAATTCACCCACTCATAAAGCCTCTCTATTAGAAGAAATAGGTATTTTCCATTTGATTAATATCACCCCTCCTCCAGAAGTGTAGATAAACAACGTGGATTTTGATGTCTATCTTCCAGGGAAGCTTGAAAGAGATGTTGGATTTGTATTTGCCATCAACAAGATTCCCACGGATGCTAAAATAACTTGTAGAGGTGATCCTTATTTATTTTTACAAGTCTATATGTACAATAAATATGTAAAACTTGTGATGATTGATTATGGGGTAGTGATAAATATAGTCCCCTTCTCATTCCTCCAAAAGTTAGGTTATGGAGAGACCAATTTCTCCTCAACGCAAAATAAGCTGAGAGGCTACGATAGCCTCAAAGAGACATCAATTAGGACTATAGGTTTTTCATTCATTCTCAGACCTAAGATGGTGCTAACTGAATTTTATATTATAGATCAGAAAAGTAACTATAACATGATCCTTGTTTGTCCTTGGACTCATCGCATGAAGGTGATTACCTCCACTTTGTTTCAGGAAGTCAGTTCCTACACTTAAGGAAAGTCTTTATGGCATAGGATGATTAAAAAACCTTTCATATACATCTAGCTAACTTGAAGAAGATGCTAGGGGTCACATTTGAGTTTAAGATTCCCAAAAATCATTTAAATAAACCTACAAGCTCAGCGCTAGAAGAAAAGTTGGTTCCTATAAAGGAATTGGAAGTCATGGGCTTTATTGAAGACATTCCAGCAGTTAAGGATGAATCCGTCATCAAAGGGTCAATGCCATTAGGAACCACATCAAATAGTGTTGAGCTATTAAAGAAGGATTTACCTATTCTCCTTCCATTCATTTCCATGGGTATGGGTCATTCCCTAGGACTTAGTTCTCTTCCAACATATGAAGTTTGTATGGTTGAAGTAACTAAGGTAAAGGAGAAAGATACAAAGGGTGATCCAACATCCATTTTTCCAAGTAATTATTGGACTCTCCATTTTGATGGAGCCAAGTTTTAATTTCGTGTCAAGGTAGGTGTGATCCTTACCTTTCCTGAAGGAAGGATTATGCCTTTTGCCTTCAAGTTGAACTTTGAATGTACAAATAACGGGGTTGAATACGAAGCCCTCATACTTGGTCTCATTGTAACCAAAAGAATGGGTGCTATTAATATTAGGGTGCTAGGTGATTCACAACTAGTCCTAAATCAAATATCTGAGGTATATGAGACTAGATATGAACATCTATAACTCTACAAAATAATAGTGCTAAAGCTAACAAAGGTGTTTGACTTCATATTGATTGAACAAATTCCATGAGAACAAAATCTCCTTGCAAAATTTATAGCAAATTCTTCTTCCTGCTTCACTCTAAACAATGAGTTGGAGGATACAAACTTCACAATCTTGGTTCATACTAAACCTTTGGTTTGTAATACACCGATAACCCCAATGTTGACATACATAGAAACCGAGAGCATGTTTGTCATCTTAGATCACATTGACAGTGATAAATAAACTCTAGGATATCTAAATGCTTTTACAAAATTACATCTTACTTATCACGAGGTTGATCTTTCCCTAATCCCACACTCTTCAAATTCCTATTTTGGAAATCCCATGATAGAATCTTCCCCTAGGAAGGAGCTTGAAATTAATGAGGTAGGAGAAGAGGGGGATTTAGATTTACCTCCAGGCCTACCTAAGTTTTAGGAAGTAAATGCCTCCTTAATCGAGGGAACAATTGACATAAACATCGGGACAAAGGAGGAACCAAAAATCTCTAAACTAGCATCCTCTCTAACTCATGAGGAGGTTGAAATACATACCCATATCCTCAAGGAGCATCAAAAATATTTCACATTTAGATACAAGGAAATGGTGGGAATTACACCACACATTGTAGTTCATAACCTCGTCACCAAGCCAGATGCTAAGCCAATTAAGAAAAATTCAAGACCCATGAAGCAAAAGGTGGTGCTCATGGTAAAGGAAGATGTCATGAAACTCCTACAAGTATGGTTCATAAAGCTAGTTGACTATTCACAATGAGTGTCTAATATCGTCCTTGTTCTTAAGAAGAATAGAAAGATCCACATTTGCATAGACTTTTAGGATATCAACAAGGGTTGTCCAAAGATGATTTCCCATTACCATCCATTCATGTTATCGTTAACATAACAACTTGTTTTGACTTGTTGTCTCTCATGGATGAGTTTTTTGGGTACAATCATATGAGAATATTTGAGGAGGATCAAGATAAAAATACATTCATAACTCCTTAGGGAACCTACTATTATGTTGTCATGTTATTTGGGCTTGAGAATAATGGTGCCACGTACCAACGGATGATGAATTATATATTTCATGATCTTATACATAATATTTTGGAATCCTACGTAGATGACCTTCTAACTAATGCCAAAAATGTTGTGATCACCCATAGGTGCTTCATGTCATCCTTTCTCATTTAATTGAATACAACGTCAAATTGAATCCAGAAAAATGTGTGTTCGGCGTAATGGGAGGCAAGATTTTGGGATACATCATATCTTCTTGAGGGATTGATGTAGACCTAACCAAAATCTGATTTGTGGTAGAAATGACTCCACCATCAGATGAGGCTAGCACCAGATCTTTCCTTACAAAACTTGGTGCAATCCAAAGGTTCATCCTTGATATGACCTTTATTATTCACCCAATCAACAATTTATTGAAAAATGATTGTTGCATTAATTGGATGGAAGAATTCAGTTAGGAATTTGAGTCAGTTAAATGGTTATTGTTGTCTCATCCCACACTCATGTAGCTTAGGTTAGATCATCCCTTGATCCTGTATTCATGAGCTACGGATGTCTTATTAGCCTATCTGTTGGCTCAAGGATATGATGATAAAAGAGAATGTGTGGTCTATTTCTTCAATCGGACATTGCTTAATTATGAGATAAGTTATACACAAGCAACGAAGAAATTCCTTGTTATAGTCTTTATGACAAAGTGCTTAAGACATTACATGTTTAACCAAGAAATAAGGGTTATTATTAAATCAAATTACCTGAAGACATTTATCACACAGGGGTCCTTATCTAAGAAGGTTGGACGCTTCATAACTCTAATGAGCGATTTTGAGTTAACATTTGTTAACCAAAACTTTGTCAAAGGACAAATCATTGTAGACTAATTGGCTGATAACCTACTGGATGAAGGTGATATAGTAAATTTAGACTTCCCCATAGAATGTGTGTTTTTTGATAAAACTAAGCCTCATATTTCTGCGTGTCCATTGTACACTGACATCATTAAATTCATAGTGAACCATACATATCGCGACATCGTAGCAAAGAATACATTTGCATATTATAACCGTCAAGTATGCCATTTTGGAACAAGTGCTCTATTGCAGAGCCTTTGATGGAATGTTGTTGAGATGTGTGGAAGAAGAAGAATTTGAAATGATTCTTTATGAATCACATAGAGGAGTATGTGGAGGTCACTTCAGAGGTCGTGCCACTGATTTCAAGAGTTATAGCTTTTGTGTGCAAATTCCATAAATTTCAAGAGTTATCCCATGAGATCCACATACCGGCATAGGCTCTGTAACTAATTGCAACACGATGGCCCTTTTCCACGTGGGGCCTAGATTTGATAGGGAAATTATCTCCCTAATAAATAGATTGCCATAACTTCATAATCAAGGCCACAAATTACTTTACTAAGTGGGTAGAAGTCATGCCTCTTACCACCATGCCTAGATCTATAATCACTAAGTTCATTTTAAACCAAATAATTTGTAGGTACGGGGTGCCACAAGCCATTATCTCATATAATGACACATCTTTCAAAAATGATGAGGTATGTGAACTATGTGAAAAATTCAAAATAAGTCACCACACGGCTTCTCTCTATTACCCTTAGGCCAATGGATAGGTTAAGGCTATGAACAAGACATTGAAATTTTTTCTCCTTAAGACCATTAATGAGAACAAACGATGACTAGCTTTTAAATATTTTTCTGGACTTGTGGGCTTATCAGACATTAGTAAGAATGCCGACAAAGGAGACCCCCTTTTCTTTGGTATTCGGTGCAGAAATGGTTTTACCACTCGAATTTGAAATATCTAGTCTCTATATCTCGTTACAAGGATTTATGCGAGAAGAAGGATATCGAGAGGCATGCCTCTCTTCATTACAAATTCTTGATGAAGCTAAACACAATGTTGAGGTATGACATAGCGTTTACGTTGATTAGATGCCTCAGAAATACAACACGTTTTATGAGCGTGAAATATATGAGGGATATTTGGTTCTTAGACTTGATAACCGAATTAAAAAAAAAGACTAGAAAAGGAAGGAAATTTAGACCCTGGTGGTTGGGTCCATTTCAAGTAATAGAAGACTACAAAAATGGGGCATTTTTCCTTTTTACACTAGAGGGTGACGAGTTTAGCAAATCTGTAAACTCTCTTCACCTGAAGAGATATTACGCATGATCCATTAGAATTCTCATATGTACATTACTACATCTGCATTGCATTTTCTTCTGCCTATTCATTCTGCAAAATTTATAATCAAGGGACTTATTCTTATAGAAATTCCTAAAAATTATGAAAAATTTGGCCAAACATTTAAATCATGCATCTACAAATCGTCATGGTATCATCAATTGTTTCCAAATCATTTCATTGATCCAAATAAAATAAGAAAAATATTTAATAGGAACCATACCAATGCCTACTTACTTAGTTCTACTTATAGTATCTTTCTACATTAGGTGTTTGTTATCTCTCGAAAGTGCACCCTGTAGAGAGATGGCTGCAGGTTTTCTAACCTTGCACAATTGATCTCTCCCTTTTGTAGATACAATGGAAACACCTCAGGTCTGTGGGTATACCTATTTTGTGGTGAGTCTCCAGTATCAATGTTGATTCCTTATTGGTGTATCTTAAACTGATTACTGGAGTTTGAGAGTAAAAGATGACTGTAAAATAGAGAAAACTGAGGTGATACACCAAATTTATGTGAGGGATTTGACTGAGTATATACACAATTTATATGGGAAGGATTATTGATGCACGAGCCAATAGTCTACTACAGAATATTAAAGGGAAAACACTTGGTGATACTGAGGGAAAATCACAACAGTATCAATAAGTTAACATGCACATTAAAATTAAGCAGAAAGTACTAAATTTGCGGCAGGGTAAGATGGTTGATCAAGGAATTTGTATTCACAAGACTAATAGAAACATACATAAGACTGCAAATAATTGGAAAGGTAGAAAATACTTAACACACAGAAGGAAAAACTGGCAAAAATTTCTTCAGTACTCCTATATCCAAAAGTCCTCTGGAATTTTTTTTGTGGTTTGCAAAGGCACACAATATATAGTCAAAATTAATTCACTACCATTCCTAAAAGTAGCCTAAGGCTTGTACTCACCCATGCATCCTATTTTTATCCTCTATTTAATAATAGATAAAGGAAAAAATAGAGCATGCAATTACAAATAAGCATTATTAGCCTTACTTACATTACAGTCAAACTGAAATTGACTGTTCTATTTTCAAGAAAATAAGGGTGAATAATTTTCTACAAAATAAGATTACTTTCTAGGAAAGTCTCTCTCAATGACCATGCAAATCTATCTTTTTCTCTATTTTGTCCTTTTGTGAAGGCATGCAAAAATACAACTCCCTGTTTGTGAGAAAAATAATTACAATACTTGCAATATTTGTAAAAATAATTCATCCACTATGGGGACACTACGATCACATGTTTAATCATATTCAACTCTTATTTTCTAGAAAGATAAGGTAATGAACCTTCAAAAGGTTTCTTACATCTGATGTTGACCTCCTCTATATTCTTTACGATCACATGAAAAATTCATTTCAATTCATATACAATCTATCACCATCAGTGGGGGCCACTTGTGGTTGTGAACTCTTGTCTTCATTGGGTTTAGCCGCTCTTGTAGACTTAGCATATACTATAGCTTTAAAATAACACAAGGTAACTTATAATAGTTAGCATATTACATTCAACCACCTTGGTTATTTGATATTGTCTACCACCTTTTGGACATACATGCCCATGTTTTTCTTGTTGGCTTTGTATGTCTAAATGATATATAATTTAGAAATTCACCTTTTTGGTGATCATTGGGTATAATTTGGTCGGCCCCTTTATATTATTTGAAGCATGCACTATGGTTAGACTTTGAAAATCATTGCAAATTATTTTCTTTTAATCTGATGACGTGGCTGACCCATCTCCCCGGCGACTCAGCCCTTGGTAACTTGGTCGGTGGTATATATAACTAAAATAGAGTTTTCTTTGATATTCGTTGATCATCTTGGGGCCTTGATCTTTGTACCTCTATTTTTTATGTCGTCGATCATTGAACTCATGGTTAGGGTTTCTTACTGGACATTAAATGAGTCTTTTGAAAACTTGAACCATGGTTTGCATTTGAAAAGTGGAGATTCATTTCTAGTCATTGATTTGGTGTCCTTTTAAATTGGAGTCATTGATCTCTAACCCTCGGTTAAAGGGTTTTTGACCTTGGCATTTAAGGTAGTCAATGGAAACCTAACTGTGATTACTCACCTTGATGCCTGAGCATGATTATTGACCTTTGATCTAAGTCCTTATCTAAATCTGTCAATCTTGAACCATGGTTGAGTCATATTGACTCGTCTCTCAAGTTTGCATGTATTAAGGTAACTCGAGCCCATAATGATCAGTTCATTTAGATTTTTACTCTGTGGGAAAATACTTGGCAAAAAATTTCTTCAACGCCATTATTATGAGCATTCAAGCTCAGCTTTAAGCATTTTATTCTCTATGTCATTTCGTTACACACTGACATGGTGATGAGAGCTTTATCTGGTTTTATGGTTTCTGTGTGGTGGTCGTGCCTTGGTCATTCTCGAGCTTTTAATATAATCCAACTTTCTGAGTTCTTGGAACTCTACGAGGTTTACTTTCCACCATGATTTCTATGTCTTAGACCTCAGTTCCTTTCCTGATCTACCCAACTAATATCAGATTGAAACTCGCTGATACACTAGGTAAGCTAGTAGATTCCTTATGACTGATTAGTGATCTAACCAAGACCTTCTCTCAACATTTCCTTCTTGGATCTATAAAATAATTCCCCCTATAAAGCCTCTCTATTAGAAGCAATAAGGTATTTTCCATTTGATTATATCACCCTCCTCCCCGAAGTGTAGATAAACAACGTGGATTTTGATGTCTATCTTCCAGGGAAGGCCTGAAAGAGGATGTTGGATTTGTATTTTTGCCCATCAACAACGATTCCACAGATGCTGAAATAACTTGTAGGGTGATCCTTATTTATTTTTTACAAGTCTATATGTACAATAAATATGTAAGAGCTTGGTGATGATTGATTATGGGGTAGTGATAAAATAATAGTCCCCTTCTCATTCCTCCAAAAGTTAGGCTTATGGGAGAGACCAATTTTCTCCTAACGCAAAATAAAGCTGAGAGGCTACTGATAGCCCAAAGAGACATCAAATTAGGACTATAGGTTTTTTCATTCATTCTCAGACCTAAGATGTGCTAACTGAATTTTATATTATAGATCAGAAAAGTAACTATAAACCATGATCCTTGTTGTCCTTGGACTCATCGCATCGAAGGTGATTACTCCACTTTGTTTCAGGAAGTCATTTCTACACTTAAGGAAAGTCTTATGGTCATAGGATGATTAAAAAACCTTTGATATACATCTAGCTAAACTTGAAGAAGATGCTAGGGTCACATTTGAGTTTAAGATTCCAAAAATCCATTTAAATAAACTACAAGCTCAGCGCTAGAAGAAAAGTTGGTTCCTATAAAGGAATTGGAAGTCATGGGCTTTATTGAAGACATTCCAGCAGTTAAGGATGATCCGTCATCAAAGGGTCAATGCCATTAGGAACACATCAAATAGTGTTGAGCTATTAAAGAAGGATTACTATTCTCCTTCATTCTTTCCATGGGATGGGTCATTCCCTAAGGAAATTTAGTTCTCTTTCCAACATATGAAGTTTGTATGGTTAAAGTAACTAAGCGTAAAAGAGAAAGATACAAAGGGTGATTCCAACATCCATTTTCCAAATAATTAATGGACTCTCCATTTTGATGGAGCCAAGTTTTAATTTCGTGCCAAAGGTAAGGTGGTGATCCTTACCTTTTCCTAGAGGGAAGATTATGCCTTTTTGCCTTCAGTTGAACTTTGAATGTACAAATAACGGGGTGAAATACGAAGCCTCATACTTGGTCTCATCTGTAACCAAAAAGAATGGGTGCCTACTAATATTAAGGGTGCTAGGTGATTCACAACTAGTCCTAAATCCCAATATTTGAGGGTATTGAGACTAAATATGAAGCCATCATAACTCTATCAAAATAATCAGTGCTAAAGCTAACAAAGGTGTTTGACTTCATATTGATTGAACAAATTCCATGAGAACAAAATATCCTTGCAAAATTTATAGCAAATTCTTCTTCCTGCTTCACTCTAAACAATGAGTTGGAGGATACAAACTTCACGATCTTGGTTCATACTAAACCTTTGGTTTGTAATACACCGATAACCCCAATGTTGACATACATAGAAACCGAGAGCACGTTTGTCATCTTAGATCACATTGACAGTGATAAATAAACTCTAGGATATCTAAATGCTTTTACAAACATACATCTTACTCATCACGAGGTTGATCTTTCCCTAATCCCACACTCTTCTTCCTATTTTGGAAATCCCATGATGAATCTTCCCTAGGAAGGAGCTTGAAATTAATGAGGTAGGAGAAGAGGGGATTTAGATTTCCTCCAGCCTACCTAAGTTTTAGGAAGTAAATGCCTCCTTAATCGAGGGAACAATTGACATAACATCGGGAACAAAGGAGGAACCAAAAATCTCTAAACTAGGATCCTCTCTAACTCATGAGGAGGTTGAAATACATACCCATATCCTCAAGGAGCATCAAAAATATTTCACATTTAGCTACAAGGAAATGGTGGGAATTACACCACACATTGTAGTTCATAACCTCGTCACCAAGCCAGATGCTAAGCCAATTAAGAAAAATTCAAGACCTATGAAGCGAAAGGTGGTGCTCATGGTAAAGGAAGATGTCATGAAACTCCTACAAGTATGGTTCATAAGGCTAGTTGACTATTCACAATGAGTGTCTAATATCGTCCTTGTTCTTAAGAAGAATAGAAATATCCACATTTGCATAGACTTTTAGGATATCAACAAGGGTTGTCCAAAGATGATTTCCCATTACCATCCATTCATGTTATTGTTAACATAACAACTTGTTTTGACTTGTTGTCTCTCATGGATGAGTTTTTGGGTACAATCATATGAGAATATTTGAGGAGGATCAAGATAAAAATACACTCATAACTCCTTAGGGAACCTATTGTTATGTTGTCATGTTATTTGGGCTTGAGAATAATGGTGCCACGTACCAACGGATGATGAATTATATATTTCATGATCTTATACATAATATTTTGGAATCCTACGTAGATGACCTTCTAACTAATGCCAAAAATGTTGTGATCACCCATAGGTGCTTCATTCATCCTTTCTCATTTAATTGAATACAACGTCAAATTGATCCAGAAAAAATGTGTGTTCGCGTAATGGGATGCAAGATTTTGGGATACATCTATCTTCTTGAGGGATTGATGTAGACCTAACCAAAATCTGATTTGTGGTAGAAAATGACTCCACCACAGATGAGGCTTGCACCAATCTTTCCGTACAAAACTTGGTGCAATCCAAAGGTTCATCCTGATATGACCTTTATTATTCACCCCAATCAACAATTTATTGAAAAATGATTGTTGCATTAATTGGATGGAAGAATTCAATGAGGAATTTGAGTCAGTTAAATGGTTATTGTTGTCTCATCCCACACTCATGTAGCTTAGGTTAGATCATCCCTTGATCCTGTATTCATGAGCTACGTATGTCTTATTAGCCTATCTGTTGGCTCAAGGATATGATGATAAAAGAGAATGTTTGGTCTATTCGTCAATCGGACATTGCTTAATTATGAGATAATTTATACACAAGCACGAAAGAAATTCCTTGTTATAGTCTTTATGACAAAGTGCTTAAGACATGTACATGTTAACCAAGAAATAAGGGTTATTATTAAATCAATTACCTGAAGACATTTATCACAACAGGGGTCCTTATCTAAGAAGGTTGGGACGCTTCATAACTCTAAATGAGCGATTTTGAGTTAACATTTGGTAACCAAACTTGGTCAAAGGACCAAATCATTTGTAGACTAATGGCTGATAAACCTACGGATGAAGAGTGATATAGTAAATTTAGACTTCCCCATTAGAAGTGTGTTTTTTGATAAAAACTAAGCCTAATCTTTCTACGTGTCCATTGTACACTCGACATCATAAATTCATAGTGAACAATACCTATCGAGACATGTAGCAAAAAGAAATTACATTTGCATATTATAACGGTCAAGTATGCATTTTGGAACAAGTGCTCTATTGCAGAGCCTTGATGGAAAATGTTTGTGAGATGTGTCGGACCGAAGGAAGATTTGAAATGATTCTTTATGAATCCCATAGAGGAGTATGTGGAGGTCACTTCGGAGGTCGTGCCACTGATGAAAAAGAGGTTACACACTGGGATACTTTGCCAATGCTAGAACAATGGAAGGTGTTAGCTTTGTGTTGATTAAATTCCATAAATTCAAGAGTTATCCCCATGGAGATCCACATACCGGCATAGGCTCTGTAACTAATTGCAACATGATGGCCCTTTTCCAACGTGAGCCTAGATTTGATAGGGAAATTATCTCCCCTAATAAATATATTGCCATAACTTCATAATCAAGGGGCCACAAATTACTTTACATAAGGTGGTAGAAGTCATGCCTCTGTACCACCATCGCCTAGATCTATAATCACTAAGGCTCATTTTAAACCAAATAATTTAGGTACGGGGTGCCACAAGCCATTATCTCATATAATGACACATCTTTCAAAATGATGAGTATGTGAACTATGTTGAAAAATTCAAAATAGTCACCACACGGCTTCTCTCTATTACCCTTAGGCCAATGGACAGTTAAGGCTATGAACAAGACATTGAAATTTTTCTCCTTAAACCATTAATGAGAACAAACGAGACGAGCTTAAATATTTTTCTGGACTTGTGGGCCTATCAGACACTTAGTAGAATGCTGACAAAGGAAACCCCCTTTTCTTTGGTATTCGTTGCAGAAATGTTTTTACACTCGAATGTGAAATATTCTTAGTCTTATATCTCGTTACAAGGATTTAGCGAGAAGAAGGATATCGAGAGGCTGCTTTCTTCAATGAATTCTGATGATGAAGCTAAAACACAATTTTTGAGGTATGCATTAGCATTTACGTTGGATTAGATGCCTCAGAAATACAACACGTTTTATGAGCGTGAATATCATGAGGGAATTATTGGTTCTTAGACTTGATAAACAAATAAAAAAAAAGACTAGAAAAAAGGAAGGCAAATTTCGACCCTGGTAGTTGGGTCCTTTCAATAATAGAAGACTACAAAAAATGGGCATTTTCCTTTTTACCAATAGAGGTGACGAAGTTTTAAGCAAATCTGTAAACTCTCTTCACCTGGAAGAGAATATTAGCATGACCATTAGAATTCTTCATATGTACATTACCTGATCGCATGATTTCTGCTGCCGGTTCATTCGTAAAAAATTTATAATTCAAGGGACTTTATTCTTATAGAAATTCCTTAAAAATTATTGAAAAATTTGGCAAAACATTAATTTAAATCATGCATCTACAAAATTCTGCGTGGTATAATCAAATTGTTTCCAAAATTCATTTCATTGATCCAAATAAAATAAGAAAAAATATTAATAGGAACCATTACCAATGCCTACGTACGTAGTTCTACTATAGTATCGTTCTACCTTAGGGTTGTTATCTCTCAAAAGTGCACCCTATAGAGAGATGCTGCAGTGTTTCTAACCTGCACAATTGATCTCTCCCTTTGTTAGATACAATGGAAAAACCTTCAGGTCTGTGGGTTTATACCTATTTTTGTGGTGAGTCTCCAGTATCAAGGTTGATTCCTTTATTGGTGTATCTTAAACTATACTGGAGTTTGAGAGTAAAAGATGAACGTTATTAAATAGGAAAACTGAGTGATACACCAAATTTATGTGAGGGATTTGACTGGAGTAAGTATATGCACAATTTCATATGGAAGGATTCTTGATGCACGAGCCAATAGTCTACTACTAGAATATTAAAGGGAAACACTTGGTGATACTGAAGGGAAAAATCACAACAGTATCATACGTTAACATGCCACATTAAAATTAAGCAGAAAGTATATAATTTGCGGCAGGGTCAAGATGGTTGATCAAGGAATTTGTATTCACCAAGACTAATAGAAACATACATAAGACCTGCAAATAATTGGAAAGGTCGAGGAAAATACTTAACACACAGAAGGAAAACTAGCAAAAATTGCTTCAGTACTCCTATATCCAAAACTCCTCCTAGAATTTTTTTGTGGTTTGCAAAGGCACACAATAATAGTCAAATTAATTCACTACCATTCCTAAAAGTAGCCTAAGGCTTGTACTCACCCATGCATCCTTATTTTTATCCTCTATGAATAATAGATAAAGGAAAAAATAGAGCATGCAATTACAAATAAGCATTATTAGCCTTACTTACATTACAATCAAACTGAAATTGACTGTTCTATTTTCAAGAAAATTAGGGTGAATAATTTTCTAAAAATAAGATTACTTTCTAGGCAAGTCTCTCTCAATGACCATGCAAATCTGTCTTTTTCTCTATTTTGTCCTTTTGTGAAGGCATGCAAAAATACAACTCCCTGTTTGTGAGAAAAATAATTACAATACTTGCAATATTTGTAAAATATTCATCCACTATGGGGGACACTACGATCACATGTTTAAATCATATTCAACTCTTATTTTCTAGAAAGATAAGGGTATATGAACCTTCAAAAGGTTTCTTACATCTAATGTTGACCTCCTCTCTATTCTTTGCGATCACAATGAAAAATTTCATTTCAATTCATATACAAATCTATCACCATCAGTGGGGGCCACTTGTGGTTGTGAACTCTTGTCTTCATTGGGTTTGGCCGCTCTTGTGGACTTAGCATATACTATAGCTTTAAAATAACACAAGGCCACTTATAATAGTTAGCATATTACATTCAACCACCTTGGTTATTTGATATTGTCTACCACCTTTTGGACATACATGCCCATGTTTTTCTTGTTGGCTTTGTATGTCTAAATGATATATAATTTAGAAATTCAACTTTTTGGGTGATCATTGGGTAATAATTTGGTCGGCCCCCTTTATATTATTGAAGCATGCACTATGGTTAGACTTTGAAGAATCATTGCAAATTATTTTTTTTTAATCTAGATGACGTGGCATGACCCATCTCCCCGGCGACTCAGCCCTTGGTAACTTGGTTCGGTGGTATATATAACTAAATAGAGTTTCTTTGATATTCATTGATCATCTTGGGGGCCTTGATCTTTGGTACCTCTATTTTTTTATGTCAGTCAATCATTGAACTCATGGTTAGGGTTTCTTACTAGACATTAAATGAGTCTTTTGAAAACTGAACCCATGGTTTGCATTTGAAAAGTGGAGATTCATTTCTAGTCATTGATTTGGTGTCCTTTTTAAATTAGGCAGTCATTGATCTCTAACCCTCGGTTAAAGGGTTTTTGACCTGGCATTTAAGGTAGTCAATGGAACACCTAACTGCTGATTACTCACCTTGATGCCTGAGCATGATTATTGACCTTTGATCTAAGTCCCTTATCTAAATCTGTCAATCTTGAACCATGGTTGAGTCTATTGACTCGTCTCCTCACGTTTGCATGTATAAGGTAACTCGAGCCCCTAATGATCACTCATTAGATTTCTACTCTGTGGAAAATACTGGCAAAAAATTTCTTTTTGACGCCATTATTATGAGCATTCAAGCTCAGCTTTTAAGCATTTATTCTCTATGTCATTTCCTGTTACACATTGACATGGTGATGAGAGCTCTTATCTGGGTTTTTATGGTTTTCTGGTGTGGTGAGGTCGTGCCTTGATCATTCTCGAGATTTCTAATATAATCCAACTTTCTGAGTTCTTGGAACTCTATGAGTATACTTTTCAACCATGATTCTATGTTCTTAGACCTCTTCCTTTCCCCTCAGAAGGTTGTATTTCGGCCAGCCATTCAATTTTTGCTCTAATTATTTAGGCAAAAAAAAAAAAGGTCGCCATTGATATTTGTTGGGCTTCTGCGCGCTTCTGATTTTCTACCTCTATTCGATTCCTCGAGACATTGTCCATTGAGATCCTCCTGTTGGAGAGATAAACATATTGGCTTCCAATTTCTCGACTAAGACCTCAGGCTTGTATCTCGATTTGGTTATCCATTCTGTGTGGCATATTATACTCTGTCATGGCTTGGATGGAGGGTTTTTTGAGCATGTTCGACCTTCTTTATTTTTGTGTCGACAACTATGTTATTCATGGAGGTTGCTCTCAGAATGTGGACATA